>CM046458.1:63964170-63976670 GCA_025506515.1 Flaveria trinervia | reverse complement strand
TATGTATATATATGTATATATATGTATATGTATATATATATATATATATATATATGGGAGGGTTCAAATGAGAACCACATTTTCTTATAAGAACTCTAGGAACCAATCTCAGTCACTCATTTTTTATCACATGCAAATCACATGCTATTTCCCTATTTTTTTAACGTTCGTAATTTTTTTCACGATATCATTTTTTAAAAAAAATTTACCATAAAATTCAGTATTTTTTTATCTTTCCAACGCCTACCATATTGATATACTTTTCTAAAAAAATCGTACATCCGTTGTTTACATATGTGTAAATCTAGTTATACACATGTGTAGTACTGGATTTACACATGTGTAAATCCGATATCACACATGTGTAAAACGAATTTCGTTAAAAAAACGAGAATTTTTTTTATTTTTTATAATTTTTTTTTTATTTTTTTTATTTTTTACAAATTTTTTATATTTTTTATAAATTTTTTATATTTTTTTATGAAAGAGGGAAAGTGGGGAACATTTTTGTGTTTTTATTTTTTTATTTTTATGTTATTTTTTATTTATAATTTTTTAAATATGTTTTTATTAATTACAATTTTAACATTGAGAACTAGTGATTGAGATTAGTTCCTAGAGTTCTCACAAAAAAACTAGTTCTCATTTGATCCACCCCTATATATATAATATATATATATATAGGAGGGGTTTAAATGAGAACTACCATTTTTTGTAATAACTCTAGGAACCAATCTCAGCCACTTATTTTTATCACATGCAAATCACATGTCATTTTCTCCCTTTTTTCTAAAATGTTCATAACTTTTTTTCACGACATCATTTTTTTCATAAAAATTTCATCATAAAATTTAGTACTCTTTTATCTTTCCAACGCCTATCATATTAATATAGTTTTCTAAAAAAATCATCAATCCATTATTTACGTATGTGTAAATCTAGGTATACACATGTGTAAATCTGATATTACACATGTGTACAATAAATTTCGTTAAAAAATAGGAATTTTTTTTTATTTTTTATAAATTTTATTTTATTTTTTTATGAAAGAGAGAAAGTAGGGGAATATTTTTGTGTTTTTATTTTTTTTATTTTTATATTATTTTTTGATTTGTAAATTTTTTAAATATATTTTTGTTAACTATAATTTTGTTATTGAGAACGAGTGGTTGAGATTGGTTCATAGAGTTCTCACAAAAAAACTAGCTCTCATTTGATTCATCCCCTATATATATATATACATATATATATATATGTATATATGTAACATCTCGTATTTTTATTAATTAAAAGTTAATTCTTACAAGGGTCATTGTTTTCAATCTTGGAATTTATGGGTGATTTATTTCTTATTTCTTAGTTGTTATTAGTATGTAATGTATGAAAGCTAATAATTAAGATATTAAATTCTGCAATAATAATAATAATGATAATAATCTTAGTAATAATAAGATTACTTATAACAATAACTTATAAGGGTTATTAAACCTAGTAATGTTTATTTAATTAAGTTTGGGGGTTTATTTGCAAATGTAGAAACTTTAATTGAGAAGTTTGTACATAAAATGATGAATATTAAACCACAGGGACTAAAACTGCCAAACTAATAAAATCAAATTGAGTTTCCCCCTTTTTCCCGTCGACGCCGGCCAAAGAAATCCGACCATTTTCTGGTGAGCTCCAGTGAACCAATACCCTTCGAAAGCATCTACGAACCGTTCTGAACTCGTTGGTGTGCTTATTATGACCTTAAATGCATGTATTTGGTGTGATTAAAGCATCGTTACAACTCGAACTATCACGTAATCGACGATCTTAATCATGTGACCGTTCAGGTATTAATAGTCAATAACAATCAAATTAATCGCACATACATGATCGCTTAACTGTAACTAAACTTCCACACAATCCAATTTCATCTGAAACACAACCAAACAGCTCAAACAAGTTCCATTTCATTGTGACCTGCAACCGAGTCGAACTCCACCTTCTACACACTTGGAACTGCAATTGATTGAGGGCTTTCAATCACCGTCTCTCGTGGAAGCTCCTTGTGCAATTAATTGAGTTATTATTGTCGTTTGCAATCGAATCCCTTCACGACATACCGCGACTTGTTCTACAAACTAAGGCCGACCATTTGAACTTGAACAAGTAAGTTTCATACACCAAAATGCTCGGTTTAATCTTGGGATCGAAAGCCCTATGGTTGATTTTATTAACAACCCCAAATCCGTACTCAATTTGATCCAAGAAAAACCTAGGGTTTATCAGATTGAGGATGTTTGTAATCTTTGCTTTTTAACATTTAAGGGCCGAGACCTAACGCGTCCACGGCCCTTGGTTCGTTAGTAACACTCGACGCTCCTAAACAGGAGGTCCCCGGTTTGAATGGGGGAACCTCATGTTTTCTTTTTTAAGGCTTTTAGCCTTCAAAATCAATTTTAAATTTTTAAAAAAATTATAAGAACCCACTTTGTAAAAGCTGATTTTTCTAAAATACTTTAAATTATTTTTCTGAAAATTATTTCCTTAAAGATAAACATTTTTATACTTTTATCAACTATTCTAAAAATGATATAAATGGTTTCTTTTATAAAAACTATACTTAAAATAATACTTTGTTCCACAAATATGATTATTTCACACGTTCTGTTTTATTGTTTAACTTGTGTTTATTAGACTCTATTTAATCTTTTTATATATATATATATGTATAATTATTATATATTATATATAGAACTTCCTATAAAATGTAACAAATTTCTTTGATATAACTGGTTTCATTTTGTTAAACATAATTATTTGACAAGCCCTAAATACCAATTGAACCCTAGTTCTCATTAATTTGTTAAACTTATTAACTTAAACCTTTTAAATATGTATATTTAGGTTCCTTGTGACGGTTTACGTTGGAACGACGCTTATTATTCCTATTAATCTTCGTTCTTATACTTATTTGCCAAGTGAGTTTCCTTGCCCCTTTTTATGTTTTTGAAACTATTTTAGGGTGAAACATGATACTTATACATCATACACTTATAAACGTTTGAACTTGTAAAGCACTTGCAATTCATCTTTATATTTTGTTATGGTTATTTATGTGTTGTAATAGTGTCGTGTGCATTTGAACAATCTTAGTTGCGCTCCGACATGTTCCGCCGCTTTGGTCGGGGTGTGACATCTTATTCCTATGAAACTTGGAAGCTTTGACGTCATCATTGGAATGGATTGGTTAGCCAAACAACATGCCAAGATCATCTGTTTTGAGAAGTGTATTCGTATACCACTACCCTCTGGTGACACATTAAAGGTGTTCAGTGAAAAATCTTCCAAAGGGCTTAAACTCATGTCTTGCACTCAAGCCCGAAAGTGCTTAAGCAAGAAGTATATGGCCTTCTTGGCTTATGTGGTCAACACGAAAGTCAAAGGAAAAGAACTTAAGGATGTCCCGATCGTACGATACTTTCCTGAAGTATTTCCTGATGACCTTAGTGGTTTACCCCCCGTGCGTGAAGTCGAGTTTAAAATCGATTTGATTCTGGGAGCAAACCCCGTGGCTAAGTCACCATATCGACTTGCACCATCGGAAATGCAAGAACTCTCTAGTCAAATTCAAGAACTATCCGAGAAGGGATTCATTCGTCCTAGCTCTTCGCCTTGGGGTGCAACTGTTTTGTTCGTGAAAAAGAAAGATGGGTCATTTCGTATGAGCATCAACATCATGAGCTTAACAAGCTTACCATCAAGAACCGCTATCCTCTTCCTCGTATCGATCACTTGTTTGATCAACTTCAAGGAGCTGCTATATTCTTGAAGATTGATTTACGTTATGGATATCATCAATTACGAGTCCATGATGATGATATCCCAAAGACCGTGTTCCCTACTCGTTATGGGCACTATGAGTTCATGGTCATGCCTTTTGGTTTGACCAATGATCCTGCTTTCTTCATGGATCTCATGAACCAAGTATACAAGCCTTATCTAGACAAGTTTGTGATCGTGTTCATTGATGACATACTTATCTATTCCAAGTCCCACACTGATCACGAGCTACATTTGCGACAAGTTCTTGAGTTGTTGAAGAAAGAGCAATTGTATGCGAAGTTCTTGAAGTGTGAATTTTGGCTTGAGGAAGTTCAATTTCTAGGATACGTGGTGAATAGCCGAGGAATTCACGTTGACCCTGCAAAGGTGGAAGCTGTGAAGAATTGGTGTGTTCCCACAACTCCCACCGAAGTTCGTTCTTTCCTTGGTCTTGCTGGATATTACCGGCGATTTATTGCCAATTTTTCAAGGATCATGAAGCTGCTCACTTCTTTGACACAAAATAATAAACCATTCAAGTGGGGGTCCGAGCAAGAAGAAGCTTTTGAAGCGTTAAAGCATAAGTTGTGCAATGCTCCTATCTTGACCCTACCTGATGGGAACGACGATTTCACCGTATATTGTGATGCATCAAAACAAGGCCTTGGTTGTGTTCTCATGCAACGAGGGAAGGTCATAGCTTATGCATCAAGACAACTGAAGGTTCATGAGGTGAATTACACAACACATGATCTCGAGCTTGGAGCTGTCTTTTTTGCCTTGAAGATTTGGAGACACTACTTGTATGGTACGCAATGCATTGTCTACACCGATCACAAAAGCCTTCAACACGTCTTTAACCAAAAAGATCTCAATATGAGACAACATCGTTGGGTGGAGTTGATTAGTGACTACGATTGTGACATTCGATACCATCCTGGTAAGGCAAATGTTGTTGCCGATGCTCTAAGCTGAAAGAGTCATAACATGACAATCTCATTCCAAGAAATTCGTGATCGACGACAATGGTTTGACACTTTGGGTGAGTCTGATACTCAGATTCGACTAGATGTCAACAAGACCACAGTACTATTGCAAAACTTGAGAATAGATAGTGACATCAAGTCTAGTATCTTGGATGCTCAACAAGTGGTACAACAAGAAGGAAGAATGAAAGATGAACTGGAGCATAATCTTTTAACCCGATTGGAAATGGAACCCAATGGATTGATGTACTTCGCAAATCGAATTTGGGTTCTAAATCGCGATAATCTTCACACCTTTATCATGAACGAGGCTTATCAAACTCGATATTCTATTCATCCTGGTTCCGATAAGATGTACATGGATCTACGTGGTCAATATTGGTGGCCTGGAATGAAGAAGGATATAGCAACTTACGTAGCTAAGTGCCTCACGTGTACGAAGGTTAAAGCCGAACATCAATGTCCAAATGGATTACTTGAGCAACCCGAGATTCCTATGTGGAAGTGGGAACACATATCCATGGATTTCATAACCAAGCTACCCCGAAACTCGCGTGGACATGATAGCATATGGGTGATCGTTGACCGATTGACCAAATCGGCACATTTCTTACCCATACGTGACACTTACAAGACATCAAGGTTGGCTCGTATATACGTTGATGAGATTGTAAGTCGTCATGGGGTACCTTTGCATATCATATCCGACCGAGACGCTCGTTTCACTTCGCACTTTTGGTCGTCTATGCAAGAACTTTTGGGTACTCAATTGGATCTAAGAATGGCTTACCATCCTAAAACTGATGGTCAAACCGAGCGAACGATCCAAACCTGGAGGATTTGCTACGCCTATGTGTCCTCGACTTTGGTGGTGTTTGGGATACACATCTACCGCTCGTGGAATTTTCGTATAATAATAGTTACCACTCGAGTATCAAGATGGCACCATTTGAAGCACTTTATGGTTGTAAATGTCGTTCACCGATCGCTGGAATGACATTGGTGAAAACTTCATCACTGGTCCTGAACTTATACAAGAAACGACTGATATAGTCTCTATAATCCGCAAGAACCTTGAAGTGGCAAGAAGTCAACAAAAGAGCTATGCTGATAAGCGACGTAAGCCATTAGAATTCCAAGTTGGGGAGATGGTACTTCTTAAGGTTTCGCCGTGGAAGGGTGTTGTCCACTTTGGAAAGAAGGGTAAACTGGCTTCGAGATTTGTAGGACCATTTAAAATCCTGAAAAGGGTTGGAAAGGTTGCTTACCAACTGGAATTACCTTCCGACCTTAGTGGAGTTCATCCTGTGTTTCACGTTTCAAACTTGAGAAAGTGCTTGGCTGATGAAAGTCTACATGTTCTGCTAGAAGACATTCAGATTGACGAGTCATTGCATTTTGTCGAGAAACCTGTTGAAATCATGGACCGCATTATAAAAAAGACTAGAACCACAACTACCCCAATTGTCAAGGTTCGTTAGGAGAATAAGCGTGACGCTGAATTTACTTGGGAACGTGAGGAGCACATGAAGAAGAAATACCCGTTCTTATTCGAATAGTTTCATTTTTTTCTTAATTTCGGGACGAAATTCTTTTAAGTTGGGGAGACTGTAACATCTCGTATTTTTATTAATTAAAAGTTAATTCTTACAAGGGTCATTGTTTTCAATCTTGAAATTTATGGGTGATTTATTTCTTATTTCTTAGTTGTTGTTAGTATGTAATGTATGAAAGCTAATAATTAAGATATTAATTGTGCAATAATAATAATAATAATAATGATAATAATATTAGTAATAATAAGATTACTTATAACAATAACTTATTATGGTTATTAAACCTAGTAATGTTTAATACATAAAATTTAATTAAGTTTGGGGGGTTATTTGCAAATGTAGAAACTTTAATTGAGAAATTTGTACATAAAATGATGAATATTAAACCATAGGGACTAAAACTGCCAAATTAATAAGATCAAATTGAGTTTCCTTCTTTTCCCCGTCGACGCCGGCCAAAGAAATCCGACCATTTTCCGGCGAGCTCCGGTGAACCAAAACCCTTCGAAAGCGTCTACGAACCGTTCCAAACTCGTTCATGTGCTTATTATGACCTTAAATGCATGTATTTGGTGTGATTAAAGCATCGGATACAACTCGAACCATTGCGTAAGCGGCGATCTTAATCATGTGACCGTTCAGGTATTAACAATCAATAACAATCAAATTAATCACACATACATGATTGCTTAACTGTAACTAAACTTCCACATAATCCAATTTCATCTGAAACACAACCAAACAGCTCAAACAAGTTCCATTTTCATTGTGACCTGCAACCGAGTCGAACCCCACCTTTTGCACACTTGGAACCGCAATTGATTGAGGGCTTTCAATCACCGTCTCTCGTGGAAGCTCCCTATGCAATTAATTGAGTTATTATTGTCGTTTGCAATCGAATCCCTTCACGACATAACCGAGACTTGTTCTACAAACTAAGGCCGACCATTTGAACTTGAACAAGTAAGTTTCATACACCAAAATGCTCGGTTTAATCTAGGGATCAAAAGCCCTATGGTTGATTTTATTAACAACCCCAAATTCATGCTCAATTTGATCCAAGAAAAAACTATCGTTTATCGGATTTGGGGATGTTTGTAATCTTTGCTTTTTAACATTTAAGGGCAGAGACCTAACGCGGCCACGGCCCTTGGTTCGCTGGTAATACTCGACACTCCTAAACATGTAAGGCCCCGTTCCCGGGACGCTTACAGTTGGATCATACATCATACGTACACATAGATAATAAAACATACTCAGCAACCATTACCTGCCATCCTGAGCAACCATTACCTGCCAACTGGAAACATATCAAAGTCAGGGTTGCTAAGTGAGTTCTAGTTTTATAAAATAAAACATACTTTTCTTTTGTTAAAATCGTTCTTTTTCTTTCATGCGATCATACATCATACGTACACATAGATAATAATTATCATGTTCATCATTCGTTAACTTCCGTTCATTCATCCATCTTACTTTCATTCATTCGTTCATCGTTACATCTTTTCCTTTCGTCATCACCATGAACTTTACCCTTCATTCTCGTGGCACTGGACCTAAGCCTATAAAAGACCTTCATCGGTGGTGCTCGTAACCAAATGGTCACAGTACCTAAGGTAAAGTTCAGGTATACCATTGTCATATGCTATGCCCTTCATTCTCGTGGTACTGGACCTAAGCCCATAAAAGACCTTCATCGGTGGTGCCCGACACACATAACCGGTACATTAGACAGTTGTGGTGTTGGCGTATCCACATCCTTTACATAGGCCAAATAGGCACTACATCCACGTCTCATACATTTTCCCGCCACCGCCATTGAGATCACTTTCGGGATCGTCGTGACCCGATCCCTATAAACAGTTACCAAACTCCCGTCAGGCGCTGTCAAACGAATCATCTTCTTGCGACACACAATGTTTGCCTTGGAGTCCGCCAACCAATCCATTCCAAGAACTAAATCGAAACCACCTAAGGTCATCACAAACGATCTAACAGGAAACTTATGACCTTCTAGCTCCACATCATAGTTCTCTATCATCTCAGAGATCCTGGTAGACTTACCTATGGCAGTTTCTACATCGAAGGGCGCATCAACACGTCTACTACTAATAGGCAGCTTAGCACAGAAGGCAGCAGAAACAAAACTTTTACTGGCACCCAAATCAAATAACACAGAAGCTAAAGTTTGGTTCACTAGAAACGTACCGGACACGACATCAAGGTCCGTCCTAGCTTCCTCATGTGTCATAGTGAATGCCCTGACGCTCACCTTGGCCCTTCACCTCTCATCTTCTTCGCCCCGGAACTCTCCGCCCTCGGCTTCTTACAATCCCTGCTCATGTGACCCTCTTCACCATAGTTATAGCATCGGACCATACGAAGGTCCTTTGCCATGTGCCCCGCCTTCCCATATTTGAAGCACAAATTCGACCCAAACCTGCACTCCCCACTATGCTCCCTTCCACACTTGCCACACCGCTTCGACCCCGCACTTGATATAACCACACGGCGGTCATCCACTCGTGCCTTCTTATTACCCATCGAGGTATCGCCCCGACCAAACCTCTTCCCCTGCCAGTTTCGATCACCACCGCTCTTCTTGCCACCTTCAATCACCACCACCGTTCTCTCATCATACAGTCTCCCTGCCAAATCCACCGCTGACCTAAACGTGCTCGGTCAGGCAGCGATCATGTGCCTGTGAATATCCGCTGGCAAACCCTAAATATACCTCTTGATCTTTCAAGATAGAGGTGTCATCTGATCCGGAACCAGACGTGCCATCTCATTTAATTTGGTGGTATACTGTTGGTGTGTCATCGTTCCCGCCTCCAGCTGCAGGAACTCTCTCTCAACCTTATCCATTTCTCTGTGAGGGCAGAACTACTCAATCACCAACTTCTTCAGTTCAGGCCATCTCATTCTCCCAATGGCTCTGCTACCCTCGGCTTGGACTATATTGTCCCACCAGCACAGAGCCGAGTCTACAAATGAATAGGTAGCATACTTCACCTTCTGGTCCTCCTGACACTCGCTGATATCAAGAACAGCCTCCATTTCCCTCACCCACCGGTGAGCAGCAGCAGCATTGCCATTTCAATTAAAAGGAGGGGGCTTGCATATCATAAATGCCCCGTAGTTACAGCCTTGTGCCGCCTCCGGCGCAGACTCTTCTTCTTCCTCCTTTTCATCATCAGAGAGAACCGTTTCCGGCTCTGGTTGCTCCCGTCCTCCCGAGGACCTCTTCCTTTCCTTTCTTTCCCCTTCTCGTATTGCCTTAATCATTTCGGTCACCACAGACGGTAAGATTGTCTGTATGACCTGATGAACTTCTTCCACAACAACCTCCTTTACTGAGGCTCTCAGATTGGCACTCTCGTCGCCACCCTCCGGATAAGGGGTCTCTGGTTCTTTATGAACCACCTTCTCAACTATGGGTCTCCCTCTCTTGGGTCGCGGTTCAGCACCGTGACCTCCACCACGAGAGGCTTTCGAAGATCTACAACCGGCCATTCACACGCACACTGAAAGATTCAAACACCAACACGGTCATTCAAGGGAACAACTTAGTTTATGTCAAGTATAGTAAGTCCCTAATTAGAGTGTCTAGTTGTGATTAGCCACTTACTTTACTCTTCACACCCCAAGCATTACCTATCCTGACTACATCAGTATTTAAATCTACAAACAACACATAACACATCACATAACATGCGCACGTAATACCGGTTAACTTTACGAAAATAGCTGATAGCACGCAGCTGGCATCCTTTCCCTTTCCGTCCCGTTCTCAGTTTAAGTTAAGGTTTGTTTTGAAAATTTACCCATTTCACTTAAAATTTGGCTCTGATACCAACTTGTAAGGCTCCGTTTCCGAGACACTTACAGTTGAATCCTCATCGCACATAAAACATATAACTTACATTTAATCATTCATAAAACGTTGCAGCGGAAACATAAAAATAACTTTTCATATCATTACAAATGCTTTTGCAAGTTAATACAAGCGTTCATTTCAAAACATCATTCGTTCGCATTACAATGCAAAAACATTAACAAAAGAATGCCATCCAAAAGAGCTGAGTAGCCACCTCGTGTCATCCTCAGCAACCATTACCTGCCAACTGAAAACACATCAAAGTCAGCGTTGCTAAGTCAGTTCTAGTTTTATAAAATAAAACATACTTTTCTTTCGTTAAAACCGTTCTATTTCTTTCATGCGATCATACATCATATGTACACATAGATAATAATTATTATCTTCATGGTTCGTTAACTTCCGTTCATTCATCCATCTTACTTTCATTCGTTCATTCATCGTTACATCTTTTCCTTTCGTCATCACCATGAACTTTACCCTTCATTGTCGTGGTACTAGACCTAAGCCTATAAAAGACCTTCATCGGTGGTGCTCGGCACCAAATGGTCACAGTACCTAAGGTAAAGTTCAGGCATACCATTGTTATATGCTATGCCCTTCATTCTCGTGGTACTGGACCTAAGCCCATAAAAGACCTTCATCGGTGGTGCTCGGCACCAAATGGTCATAGCACCTAAGGCACGCAACAATGGTTCATCCATATGGTCAATCACAAAGAAAGACCCCGATGTGCATCCTCCCGGAGTAGCAAGCCCGCACACCGTTGGGCTAACACCTTAATGGTGTGTCCCGACATACAGTGCTTGCAAGACTTTCATTACTTCATCGATCATTAATGTATGCATTCTTACTTCATGTTCCTCTTTCATTATCTTTCACTTTACATTACATAATACTTCATTTCATTCATTAACATTCAACGTAAAGCCATAGGAAGATAAACATACATCATAATAAGGAACATAACATACATAGGCATCAACATCATACAGGGTACATCATACATACATAACATGCATAATCATGCACATCATCATCATCATCATGCCCAACATTCTCTCTAAGGCCTCAATCATCATCTTACATGAACTTACGGGAACCTTTACGTCAAAACTTACATCTGCACTTTCCCCCGAAAGTCAAAAGTCAAACTACACTTTCCTTCGGGTGCAACAGCCCTATTCGGGCGTATGGACACCCTTCAATCGCATGGCCTCCATGCAACTGAACATCATGTGAATGAACACCCAATCGTGCGAATAAACTAATGCGGATGAGCACTTATGCGACTGGACCCTCAGTCGCATGGCCACCATGCGACTGGCCCAAATCATGTGAATGGACTCTCAATCATGCGAATGAACCTCAATCGTACCTCATTCAGCCGTATGGCCTCCATTTGGTCGCCTAGCCCTAGCTCATGCTGAATGTAGTTCATCCCGAACCCAATCTGCCATTTTCGACCCCCAAGCTCCTCTAAACTCATTCTAAGCCTAAATAGACCATCCTAAACCTTAGGAATGCATATCACAACACCATTCAAGCACACACAAGCTCACAAACAAGGCTCAAACGCACCATACACACACATACACATACGCATACGGGTCACACACAAACACACTCAAAAACCCAATTTTCAAATGTGTTCCAGCCCCAAATCATTCAAAAATGTTTAAAGGAGGGGTCCTAGAACTCACACAAACGACCACAACGAGAAGAGCTTCGATTTGACCCGTTTTTCAACGATTTTGGTCACTCGAACCAACCCGAACCAACACTTCTTCCTCTTTTCTTTCTTTCTCTCTTCTCCTCTCTTGTTTGGCTGAAATATGAGTGTGGAGAAAGGGTAAGGGTTTCCATCTCCCTTTATATACTCTCACTCACCCGACTTTCTTTCGTTGACGAGTTTGATCCCTCGATTTTGGACTTTATTTATTTTCTTCCTTCGTCGGCTTCAAAATAGATAAATAACCGGGTGTTACAAAACAGGAGGTCCCCGGTTCGAATCCGGGGAACCTCATGTTTTATTTTTTAAGGCTTTTAGCCTTCAAAACCAATTTTGAATTTTTTTTAAAATTATAAGAACCCATTTTATAAAAGTTGATTTTTCTAAAATACTTTAAATTATTTTTTTGAGAATTATTTCCTTAAAAATAAATATTTTTATACTTTTATCAACTATTCCAAAAATGATATAAATGGTTTATTTTATAAAAACTATACTTAAAATAATACTTTATTCCACAAACATGATTATTTCAC
>CM046458.1:63064170-63201670 GCA_025506515.1 Flaveria trinervia | reverse complement strand
GAAGCCGACTAAAGAAGAAAAGAAATAAAGTCTAAAGTCGAGGGATCAAACTCGCCAACGAAAGAAAGTCGGGCGAGTGGGAGTATATAAGGGAAAGGACAGCCCTTACCCTCTCCCCCACACTCATAAATCAGCCAAAGAAAGAAGGGAAGAGAGAAAGAAGAGAAAAAAAGGAAAAGTGTTGGTTCGGGTTGGTTCGAGTAGCCAAAGTTGTTGAGAAACGAGTCAACCGAAGCTCTACTCGTCGTGGTCGTTTGTGTGAGTTCTAGAACCCCACTTTTACTTGTTTTCTAATGATTTTGGGGCTGGAAAACATCTGAAATCGGGTTTTTAAGTGTGTGTATGTTGACCCGTTTGTGTATGTGTATATGTATGTATGATGCGTTTGTGGCTTGATTGTGAACTTGTGTGTGCTTGAATGGTGTCGTGGCATGCATCCCTAAGGTTAGGATGGTCGATTTGGGCTTAAAATGGGTTTAGATGAGTTTGGAGGCCGAAAACCCTCGGCTGCAGTCGGGATGAACTGCATTCTGCATCAGCTAGGGCTAGGCGACCGATTGGAGGCCGAATGGAGGCCATACGACCGATTAGGGTGCGATTGGGGTCCATTCGCACGATTGGGGTCCATTCGCACGATTGAATGTCCATTCGCACGATTGAAAGGCCTGTCGCATGGAGGCGATGCGACTGAAGGTCCAGTCGCATAAGTGCTCATCCGCATTAATACCATTCGCTTGAGGTTCATCCGCATTGTCCATTCGCATGACCGAACGTTCATTCGCATGGGTATTCATCCGCATTAGTTCATTCGCATAGTGTTCAGTCGCATGGAGGCCACGCGACTGAAGGGTGTCCATATGTCCGAATAGGGCTGTTGCACCCGTGGGAAGCGTAGTTTGACTTCTGACTTTCGGGAGAAAGGGCAGATGTAAGTTTAGATGTAAAGGTTTTCGTAAGAGCATGTAAGATGACGATTGAAGCCTTAGAGAGCATGTTAGGCATGACGATGATGGTGTTGCATGTTTAGGCTTGTTACGTATGTATGATGTTGCCCTGTATAATGATGATGATTGCGTGTGACGTGTTCCTTATTATGATGTATGTTTATCTTTCTGGTGGCTTTACGTGTCATGTTAATGAATGAATGAAGTATTATGTAACCTAAAGTGAAAGATAATGAAAGAGGAATATAAAGTAAGAATGCATGCATTATTGAATGATGAACGAACGAAGGAAAGGCTTGCAAGCACATAAATGAGGTGAGCAACCCTGTTGTTGCAACAGACTCGGATGGTATGCAATCCTTGAGATTGCTATGTGGTGAGCACCCCTATGGTTGCAACAGACTCGGACAGGGCGTTATTGTGAAGTTGCCATGAGGTGAGCACCCCTATGGTTGAATGAGACTCGGATAGCATGCTATCATTGAAATTGGCAATTTGGGTGAGCAACTCTATGGTTGCAACAGACTCGGATAGCGCGAAGTCATTGGGATTGTTAATGAGGTGAGCGACCCTGTTATCGCAACAGACTCGAAGGAACGGAAATATAAATGAACGAAAGATTTTGTATGAAAGAATGAAGTATGAATGAACGTAAATGAATTATCAGAATAATGTACAGAACAGGATCTTGGTCATTCGACCTCAGTAATCGTGGCTGAGTGCCACGAAGAGGGTAAAGTCTGACCGGATCTAGATAGAGAAGTGAACGATAATGTAGCACGTTGAATGAGCAAAGTTAATGAACGGAATGATGAAGATAATACTGATATTATCTGTATGTACGTATGATGTATGATCGCGGACGAATGTAAAGTAAAGTATGTTTTATTTATAAAACTAGAACTCACTCAGCAACGCTGACTTTGATGTGTTTCTAGTTGGCAGGTAATGATTGCTGAGGATGGCATGGGCGACTACTCAGCTCTTTTGGGATGGCATTCTTTTGATAATGTTTTTGCATTGTAATGCGAACAAGATATTTTGTAATGAATGTAGTATTAATTTGCAAAAGCCTTTACATGGAAATGAAAGATTGTTTTAGTTTTCCGCTGTGATTTTATGAAATATAAATGTAATTATACGTTTTATGTGCGATGAGAACCCAGTTGTAAGCGTTCCGGGAACGGCGCCTTACAAGTTGGTATCAGAGCCAAAGTTTAAGTGAAATGGGTAAATTTTCAAAATAAACCTAATCTTAAACTGGGAATGGGACGAAATAGGAATGGGATGCCAACCTGAGTAGCTGCGTGCCATCAGGTATTTTCGCAAAGTTAACCGTTTTATGTGCGCATGGTATGTGGTTATGTGTTGTATGTAGATTTAAATACTGATGTGTCCAGGACAGGTAATGCTCAGGCTGTGAAGAGTAAAGTAAGTGGCTAATCACAACTGGCCACTGTAATTAGGGACTTACTATACTTAACATAAACTGAGTTGTTCCCTTGAATGACCGTGTTGGTGTTTGAATCTTTCAGTGTGCGTATGATGGCCGGAGGTAGATCTTCGAAAGCTTCATGGGGTGGAGGTCACGGTGCTGAACCACGACCCAAGAGAGGGAGACCCAGAGTGGAGAAAGTGGTTCATGAAGAACCAGAGACCCATCATCTAGAGGGTGGTGACGAAAGCGCCAATCTGAGAGCCTCAGTAAAGGAGGCTGTTATAGAAGAAGTCCATCAGGTCATGCAGACAATCTTACCGTCTGTGGTGACTGAAGTTATGAAGGCTGTACGAGAAGGGGAAAGAAAAGAAAGAAACAGATCCTCTGGAGAACGAGAACAACCAGAGCCGGAAACGGTACTATCTGATGACGAAGAGGAAGAAGAAGAGCCTGCGCCGGAGATGGCACGAGGATGCAATTATGGGGCTTTTAGGAGATGCAAGCCCCATACTTTCGATGGAAATGGCACTGCTGCAGCTGCTCACCGGTGGGTGAGGGAAATGGAGGCTGTTCTCGATATCAGCGAGTGCCGAGAGGAACAAAAGATGAAGTTTGCTACCCACTCTTTTGTGGATTCAGCTCTGTGCTGGTGGGACAACATTGTCCAAGCTGAGGGTAGTAGGGCCATTAGGAAGATGAAATGGCCTGAGCTAAGAAAGTTGGTGATTGAGGAATTTTGTCCTCATCGGGAAATGGACAAGGTCGAAAGGGAGTTCTTGCAACTGGAGGCGGGAACTATGACGCACCAGCAGTACACCACAAATTCAACGAGATGGCACGTCTGGTGCCGGATCAGGTGACACCGTTGTCACGAAAGATTAAAAGGTATATACAGGGTTTGCCAGCGGATATTCGCAGGCACATGATAGCTGCCCGGCCGAGTACGTTTAGGTCGGTGGTGGATTTGGCATGGAGATTGTACGATGAGAGGATGGTGGTGGTGACTGAGGGTGGCAAGAAGAGTGGTGGTGATCGAAATTGGCGGGGGAAGAGGTTTGGTCGGGGTGATGCCTCGACGGGTAATAAGAAGGCACGAACGGATGATCGCCGTGTGGTCACATCAAGTGCGAGGGCGAAAAGGTGTGGCAAGTGTGGAAGGGAGCACAGTGGGGAATGTAGGTTTTGGTCAAACTTGTGCTTCAAATTTGGGAAGGCGGGGCACCTGGCAAGGGACTGTCGTATAGTTGGTGCTATAACTATGGTGAAGAGGGTCACGTAAGTAAGGATTGTAAGAAGTCGAAGGCTGAGAGTTCTGGGATGAAGAGAACTGGAGGTGAAGGACCGAGGGCGAGCGCCGGGGCATTTACCATGGCACAGGAGGAAGCTAGGACCAACCCTGATGTCATGTCTGGTACGTTTCTGGTGAACCAAACTTTAGCTTCTGTGCTATTGATTCTGGTGCTAGTAGGAGTTTTATTTCTGCTGCTTTCGGTGCTAAGCTGCCTATTAGTAGTAGACGTGTTGATGCGCCCTTTGAGGTAGAAACTGCCATAGGTAAGTCTACCAGGATTTCTGAGATGATAGAGAATTGTGATGTGGAACTTGAGGGTCATAAGTTTCCTGTTAGACCGTTTGTGATGACCTTGGGTGGTTTCGATTTGGTTCTTGGATGGATTGGTTGGCGGACTTCGAGGCGAACATTGTGTGTTGCAAGAAGATGATTCGGTTGACAGCGCTTGACGGAAGTTTGGTAACGGTTTATGGTGATCGAGTCACGACGATCCCGAAGGTGATCTCAATGACGGTACGGGAAATTGTATGAGGCGTGGATGTAGCACCTACTTGGCTTATGTAAAGGATGTAGATGCACCAACACCACAACTGTCTGATGTACCGATTGTGTGTGACTTTCCAGACATATTCCCAGAAGATTTACCAGGGGTACCACCTGATAGAGAAATTGAATTTCAGATTGATCTGATACCGGGTGCCCAACCTGTTGCCAAGGCACCATATCGGTTAGCTCCGACGGAGATGAAAGAGTTGATGGAACAGTTGCAAGAGTTGATTGATAAGGGTTTCATTAGACCGAGTATCTCTCCTTGGGGTGCTCCAGTCCTGTTTGTAAAGAAGAAGGATGGTAGTATGAGGATGTGCATTGACTACCGCGAGCCGAACAAGTTGACAGTGAAGAACCGATACCCCTTACCGAGAATAGATGATTTTTTCGATCAGCTTCAGGGTGCCAGTTGGTTTTCAAGAATAGATCTTCAGTCTGGCTATCATCAGTTGAAGGTAAGGAACAAGATATCCCTAAAACAGCTTTCCGCACGCGCTATGGTCATTACGAGTTTCTTGTCATGTCCTTTGGTTTGACCAACGCGCCAGCTGTGTTTATGGATTTGATGAATCGTGTGTGTCGGCCGATGCTGGATAAATCAGTGATTATGTTTATTGATGATGTCCTGATTTACTCGAGGAGCGAAGTAGAGCATGCCGGTCACATTCGGGAGGTTCTAGAGACGTTGAGAAGGGAGAAATTGTATGCTAATTTCTCCAAGTGCGTGTTTTGGTTGCGCGAAGTTCAGTTTTTTGGTCATGTGGTGAATCCTGACGGGATAATGGTGGACCGGCGAAAGTGGAGGCGGTTATGCATGGAAGTCACCAAAGACGCCAACCGAGATCCGTAGCTTCTTGGTTTGGCGGGCTACTATAGAAGATTTATCCAGACTTCTCTAAGATTGCTTCTCCACTAACTAAGTTGACCCGAAAGGATGTGAAGTTTGTATGGGGTCAAGCTCAAGAGAAGGCGTTCGAAGAGCTGAAGGCAAGACTGACTCAAGCTCCTGTTCTGTCATTACCCGACGGAAGCGAAGATCTGGTGGTCTATTCTGATGCTTCCTACTTAGGGTTGGGGTGTGTGTTAATGCAGAGAGGAAGGTTATAGCCTATTCATACCTACAGTTGAAAGTTCATGAGGTTAATTATCCCACTCATGACTTGGAGCTAGCAGCCGTGGTCTTTGCACTAAAGATTTGGAGGCACTATCTCTACGGGACGAAGTGCACCATATTCACCAACCATAAGAGCTTGAAGTACTTCTTCGAGCAAAAGGATCTGAACATGAGGCAGAGGAGGTGGTTGGAGCTTATAAAGGATTATGATTGTGAGATCCACTACCATCCGGGCAAGGCCAATGTAGTGGCTGACGCCCTTAGCCGGAAGGAGAGACCCGAGCCGATTCGGGTGAAAGCATATAAGTTGATCATGACCTCCAATGTAATGAAGCAAGTCAAAGAGTTCCAAGATGAGGTGTTGAAAGAGGATCATCTTAACTCTGAAAGAATGAGAGGTCTGGTCGCGAAATTGGGTGAAAACACACTCGGTGTTAGGACCCGATTTGGTCGTGTGTGGATTCCTCGTTTTGGGGATCTACGGGTGAAGATCATGGATGAAGCTCACAAGACTCGATACTCCATTCATCCTGGTGCCACGAAAATGTACCATGACATGAAGAAAGATTATTGTGGTAGGGTATGAAGCGTGACGTGGTGGAGTATGTGAGTAAGTGCCTTACTTGCTTACAGGTGAAGGCAGAGCATCAAAAGCCATATGGAATATCCAACCTTTGGATATATCGGAATGGAAGTGGGAGCACATCACCATGGACATCATTACGAAGCTTCCACGTACTCCAAAAGGGTACGATGCCATATGGGTGATAGTTGATCGTTTGACGAAGAGTGCTCACTTTCTACCGATCCGCGAGACATATTCATCTGAGAGGTTGGCCGATCTGTTCATCAAGGACGTTGTAACTCGTCATGGTGTGCCGGTGTCTATTGTGTCTGATCGCGACACTCGTTTTACATCTAAATTTTGGAAGAAATTCCACGACGCTATGGGGACGAGGTTACATATTAGCACGGCTTATCATCCCCAAACCGATGGTCAGTCAGAAAGGACCATTCAGACATTGGAAGACATGCTTCGAGCATGTGTGATTGATTTTGGTGGAAGTTGGGATGACCACTTACCGTTAGCCGAATTCTCCTATAACAACAGCTATCATGCCAGTATTGGTATGCCACGATATGAGATGCTATACGGTAGGAGATGCAGAACGCCCTTTTGTTGGGGTGATAGTGGTCAGAAGGAATTGGGGAGCGTCGAGGTAATCGAGGCTACGACTGAGAAGATTGAAAAGATCAAAGCCTTTATGAAGGCAGCCAAAGATAGACAGAAGTCGTATGCTGATAAACGACGCAGGCCGATTGAGTTCCAGGTGGTGACCGGTTATGTTGAAGGTCTCACCTTGGAAGGGTATATCTAATTCAGAAAGTGGGACAAGTTGAGCCCAAGGTATATTGGCCTTTCCGAATCATTGCTCGAGTGGGAGAGGTGGCCTATAGACTGGAGTTACAGAATGAGTTAAATGGAATTCACCCAACATTCACGTATCTCATCTAAGGAAGTGCCTAGCAGATGAAGATATGATTGTCCCATTGGAAGATATCGAAGTAGATGAACGGCTTAATTATGTGGAGAAACCAGTGGCAATCATCGACCGAAGGAGAAAAGGCTAAGGAATAAAGTGGTTCCTCTTGTGCGTGTACAGTGGAAGCACAGGAAGGGATCCGAGTCAACGTGGGAGACTGAGGAAGAAATGAAACAGCATTATCCACGTCTGTTCGAAGAATACAGGTTTCAGGGACGAAACCTATTTAAGGGGTGGACTTGTAAAACCGATTATTTATTCATTTATTTTGAAGCCGACTAAAGAAGAAAAGAATAAAGTCCAAAGTCGAGGATCAAACTCGCCAACGAAAGAAAGTCAGGCGAGTGGGAGTATATAAGGGAAAGGGCAGCCCTTACCCTCTCCGCCACACTCACATCAGCCAAAGAAAGAGGGAAGGAAGAAAGAAGAGAAAAAGTTTGGTTTGGGTTGGTTCGAGTAGCCAAAGTTGTTGAGAAACGAGTCAAACGAATCTCTACTCTCGTGGTCGTTTGTGTGAGTTCTAGAACCCCCACTTTTACTTGTTTTCTAACGATTTTGGGGCTGGAAAACATCTGAAATCGGGTTTTTGAGTGTGTGTATGTTGACCCGTTTGTGTATGTGTATGTGTATGTGTATGTATGATGCGTTTGTGGCATGATTTTTACTTGTGTGTGCTTGAATGGTGTCATGGATGCATCCCTAAGGTTTAGGATGGTCGATTTGGGCTTAAATGGGTTTAGATGAGTTTGGAGGCGAAAACCCTCGGCTGCAGTCGGATGAACTGCATTCTGCATCAGCTAGGGCTAGGCGACCGACTGGAGGGCCGACGCCGATTAGGGTTCGCACGATTGGGGTCCATTCGCACAATTGAATGTACATTTGCACGATTGAAAGGCCAGTCGCATGGAGGCCATGCGACTGAAGGTCTTTCGCATAAGTGCTCATCCGCATTAATCCCATTCGCTTGAGGTTCATCCGTATTGTCCATTCGCACGACCGAACGTTCATTCGCATGGGTATTCATCCGCATTAGTTCATTCGCATAGTGTTCAATCGCATGGAGGCCACACGACTGAAGGGTGTCCATACGCCCAAATAGGGCTGTTGCACCCGTGGGAAGCGTAGATTGACTTCTGACTTTCGGGAGAAAGGGCAGATGTAAGTTTTAACGTAAAGGTTTTCGTAGAGCATGTAAGATGATGATTGAGGCATTAGAGAGCATGTTGGGCATGACGATGACGGTGTTGCATGTTTAGGCTTGTTACGTATGTATGATGTTGCCTTGTATGATGATGATGATTGCGTGTGATACGTTCCTTATTATGATGTATGTTTATCTTTCTGGTGGCTTTACGTGTCATGTTAATGAATGAATGAAGTATTATGTAACCTAAAGTGAAAGATAATGAAAGAGGAATATAAAGTAAGAATGCATGCATTATTGAATGATGAACGAACGAAGAAAAGGCTTGCAAGCACATAAATGAGGTGAGCAACCCTGTTGTTGCAACAGACTCGGATGGTATGCAATCCTTGAGATTGCTATGTGGTGAGCACCCCTATGGTTGCAACAGACTCGGACAGGGCGTTATTGTGAAGTTGCCATGAGGTGAGCAACCTATGGTTACAGGAGACTCGGATAGCATGCTATCGTTGAAATTGGCAATTGGGGTGAGCAACTCTATAGTTGCAACAGACTCGGATAGCGCGAAGTCGTTGGGATTGTTAATGAGGTGAGGCCCTGTTGTCGCAACAGACTCGAAGGAACGAAAGTATAAATGAACGAAAGATTTTGTATGGAAGTACGAAGTATGAATGAACGTAAATGAATTATCGGAATAATGTACAGAACAGGATCTGGTCATTCGACCTCAATAATTGTGGCTGAGTGCTGACAGGACCTGGTATTTTACCTAAATACCTAGAGATTAACGTGTAAACCAGATCAAATAGTGCGGAATCCTATTTGATTGGCAATCCATCAGTGAGAACACACAAAGAATCAATCAAGAATTGAAACTAACGTTAGAAATCGATTGGGAATCGATCTAATGTGTTCTATGAACTTGAGAACGAATTGGAAGGTTTCGGACGGCTAGGGTACTCTGGAATTGTAATTGATCGAGAGCTCTTATTTTTCACAAATTGAGTTGTATTTATAGGTTGGTTATTCAATCGTGCGACTGAACCATTAGTCAGTTCAGTCGTGCGATTGAACCATGCGGTTGATTCATTCGTACGACTGAGTGTTCAGTCGTGCGACTGAGCCAATCTATGTTACAATCGTACAACTGATCCAGTCTCCTGGTTCAGTCGTGCGACTGAGTCATTCATGTGAAGATATTCATGCGTATGGTTCATTCGCATGAGCCATTCGCATGAGAACTTCATTAAGTTAAGTTTGAATGTTTTAATTAATATAACATGATGTGCAATCATTCACAATCATCAACCCAATCAGTTCAATCACGACTCATTAATGAAATATTAAACATCACAAGTAACAAACAATTTATGTCATTTCATTAATCAATACAGATTACATCATACTCAGACACAAGATTCATTACAATTCAAATCATGATCTAGGACATATACATGCATCAACAAACTCCCTTGGACCTAGATCTATCTAGTCTCTTGTCTTCTGCATAACCTCCTTATACTTCTTGTACTTCTCCTCCTTAGTGACTCCTGCGTGAATCTCAAACGCAAAACAATGTCGTATAACGTTTTGGAACTGGAGGGCTTGTACAATGTCATGTGTGTCATAGAACAGTGGCCACTTGAATAATGTATAGACATCATTAGCAGACAAGTTGGTTAGCCACATCGGGTTGAATACCCTGATAGTACCATTTGGCCCTCTTTATCAGAACTATGACATCTTCAGCAGTTCTCCAATCATAGTACCACCATTTGAAGTGTGGAGGAAGTCCTGTGGCATTTCCCTGAGAGGTTCTCGACATAGTGCGCGGAGGACTCCACTTCAACACAATCTTGGGCTTGCCAGTACTGGCATCAACCTCAGACCTTCTTAGATACCTCGTAGGCTGTTGTGGTCTGAAGTTAACCCATCTGGTGGGTACTCCTTCTTCAGGGCAGCCTCGAACCAGCCTGACATTTTTCGTGGGTCAGCATACAGCAGCTTTAGCTTAGCCAGCTGGTTGAGTCAAAACCAGGTAGAGTTTTCAGATCATGTGGAAATCTGAAGTACTCTATGCCCTGTTCCCTCTTAACTGCATACGCGTTAAGGTCATCAAATAAGCCCATGCAATAATCCTGCCTGACACCTTATGGTGTTTCTTGACTCTATAGAGCTTGGTGTAGGCATCTTTCTTTGGTGCAGCCGCTGGGCTCTAACTTCTTCAAACAGGTAGCCCACTCAGCCTTTCGAGTGTCTGCGTCATTATTTGAGGCTTGGGATGTTCCTTGGTCTTTCCTGTTTCCTGCTCCATCTTGTCTACTACCTCAAACATATCACTGACTAGGGACTCACCCAGATTGGGGACCACATTACCCTCGTTGTCAGCGTACTGAGGGTACTCTTCTGCTGTAATATCTTCAACCTCAACTTCATCAACGTCATTTAGTTCTTCATCACTGGTTGAATCAACTGTTGGAGCATCCTTGACAATTTCATCAGGATTGAGTCTGAACATCTCTGCCAGTTGCTCGTTATAGGTCATGAATTATTTTCCCTTCTTCAGGGGTATACTCACAGACCTTCTTATAATCCCTAGCAGATCAAGAGTCATGGTTAGTTGAGTCTTGACCTGTTGAAGGGGAGCAATGTCAAACTCATCCCTTTGATAGTTTGGATCTGTTTGATTTAAACATTCAACACATAAACATTAGTAAGTGATCAAACAAAATTATATCAACTTAATATATATACATTCAACACATTTGTTTTTTTTCTCATTCCATGATTCAATCACAAAATAAATAAATACATAAGACATCTAATCTGTACTTTGTCTTGAATCCTGGGCTCGTCGCTCGGAGGAGCAGAAGAGGTAGATGGCTGATCCTGTCGATTCTTCGATCTTCGCTCTTGACCAGAAGTAGAGGCCGATGCAACCGCATCCCCTCCTTCTGCTTCGTCATCATCATCTCTACCTTCTGTCCTTTCTTCCTCTGTCTCTTCTTCATCCTCAGCTTCTTCCTCATCGTCATCATCATTTTCATCATGACCATCTCCATCATCCCCATCACCCTCCTTTATCTTCAACGGCTCATCCTTTGACCCCTTTAACCTCAGCATAATCGTCTTGTTGGTCGTCTCCAAATCCTCTATACGTTTGGCTGATTGGGCCTGCTGCTCCTGGAGTTGGGACATCTCGACTCTCCCAGCATCGATTAGCTGGGTCTGTTGATCTATTATCCGAGCCTGCTCTGCCACTGCTGAGACTGGGCAGCAGTCAGATCGGTCAACTGGCGAATCTGCGCCGCTTTCTCTTCATCTGCAGCTAGCAGGCGCATCACCATACGGTTAAGCGCCGACAGCTGCTCCTCTACCCCGATGTGAGGTAGAGTAGATCCAAATACATGTGATGGCTGGGTTGAGGGGTCGGCATGATGTGAGGTGGTGGTTGTAGTAGCAGTGGTGAATATGGGTCGGTAAGCAGGTGCTGGTGATGTAGGTGTGAATGGTATGGTGGTGGATGGGAAGTATACAGTGGTGGTAGGTAAGGTGGTGGTTGTGGTAGCAGTAGTGGATGTGGTGGCTGTGGTAATGGGTGGTATGTCCGTGGAGGTGGTAGTGGTGGCTGTGATGGTGGGAGTAGTGGCAGCAGTGATAACGAAGGTCAGGCGACGCTTCTTCTTCTTCAGTTCGTGTGGTTGAGCCATCCTCTTCCTCCTAGTCTCGGTTGAAGTGGATGCTCCCTCTGCAGCTCTGCCTACTGAACCCGGAGCATAGCTTGGGTCAGTCTCTCTCTAAGTGGAGTCCCGAGGGTTCACCAACCACCCTAAGCCCGTGTTCTGTGGGAACAACTTTGCGTCCCACAGTCCTAGTGAGGGGCTCCTCATCCGACTCCTCCTCTTCCTGATCACCAACAATGAACCCCTGATGGAAACCGGCCGTCTCAGCAACCTCTCCGGCAGTGTCAGACCCCGGGGGAATAAAATCTGACTCAGTGCCTCTTTGAGTAGCAGGCATATCATCCCCGGCGTTGCCGCTGTCATCATCATCAGAATCCATATCTGGTAGGAGCAACCTCTCATCATCGGAGTCGCTGTCATCGTTACGCCATTTGCGTCTGCCAGGCACCACATACCTTTCGTTGGCCAGGTGGCCAATCAGTCTCTTCACTTGGGGCTTAACCTGCTTTCCCCTGTAAACTCTCATCTTGCCCAGAGTAGCATCATCCATTATCTCTAAGGCCACTGCGTCATGACTCTCTTTGGGCAACTGTGCCAGCTTGTCGTTGAAGACGAGCTGTAAGAATCTGGGGTACATACAAAACCCCTCTTTTCCCTTTACCTCCAAGTTCTCCACTAAGTAGGAGAATATCATGCTAGAAAAACTGAAGGGGTGGTTCAAACCAGTGCCACGTAGGCATTTTGAATCTGGTCTGAGAGGTCGTCAAACCCACCCCTCCTCGATGCAACACACTTGAGAATCACGTGTGCTAAGTACTTGTACTGGGGGCTCAGGTTGCTCTTGTTGAGCACACCTGAGTTGATATCCCCAGCGTACTTTATCCTCAGGAAGCATCCTCTCACTGTCAACGGATGTAGTTTAGTAGGATGATCAGCGTCATCCCCGAACTCTAGGACCCTCTGAATGTCGGCAGCAGAGATCTCAATATCATGGCCCAATATAGAGCTCCTAATACAGTACGGCTCACGAGAGCGATCCATCGAGGCATTCTCCCAGAATGCCTAATGGAGTGATCTATATGGCGTGCATGGCGTGGAGATAGCCTTATGAATCCGGACCGTCTCAGAAAGGCTATAATGTCGGTAAACTCAGCCCCGTTCCTGGTGGTGTGATCCAAATGGGCACAGATGTTGTGCTTTGGATTTATGGACCACCTTTCTGCCATTTACCTGAAACACACAAGACATAGAACCATTAGTACATAAGACATGAAAACTTCTGTTCTAAGTGTAAAGTTGAATGTCATTTTGATTCATTCGTGCGAATGAATCATGCGACTGAAGTCAGTCGTCTGTTCTTTCATGCGACTGGACCCATTTTGGTCAATGTGACATGCGATTGGGTTCAGTCTGCTGACTGAGTCTACGAATGGTTCAGTCGGCCGACTGAGACCAATCGTATGGTTCATTCGGCCGAATAACCCAATCGCCAGATTCAATCGTGCGATTGAAGTTCATCCGGATGACCAGTCGTCTGTCTCAGATGTTCAGTCGCCTGTGGTTTGCGTCTTGATCAATACAAGTGATTTAACATGGATTACCGGTTCAATATACTCGCATTCTTGTTACTAATAACCTATCAACCTTAACTTTAACATTTTGCATAGTTGAAGTAGGTTATTAGGTCGCGTTCTGTCTGTTTCTTGTTTTCGTTCGCATTTCACCACATTAGATTCAATCCTTCTGATTTCAATGAAACAAGACTTCAATCTACCTGTATAATGAATGGCGAACGTTAGTGAATCAAAAACAATGATAAAATAGTGCTAGTAAAATTTTGGCAGAGTAACGGTAGGGAGTGCGATTTAAGGGCGATTTGGGAGTGATGAGTGAGATGCGATTGACAGAGCCCTTTAAATACTGAAGCTGGGCTCAGTCGGCCGACTGGCCTCAGTCTCCCAGTTCATTCGGCGACTCGGCTCAATCGTACGATTAGCCCAACCAGTCGCATGCACTTGACCGACTGAGATTCAGTCGGTCGACTGGCTCAGTCGTGCCTTTCATTCGCATGTTCAGTTGACCGAATGAGTTTCAATCGGTCAACTGACTCATTCACCCTCTTCCAATCGGTCGAATGAACTATTCTGATGATCCATTCGTGTTAGTGGAAGCCATTCGCATGGTTGGTCCATTCTCATGGTCCAATCGTGTGAATGGGTCACACTTAGTTAATTTTCTGCCATTTATACCAATTTACATTTAAGCCCTTTTAAATTAATTGAAATTAAGTTATGAGCCTTTGATCATTTCAGACATGATCATTTTATTTTTAAAGCATTTTGATCACCTCAGACGTGATCCTTTTAGACACTTTAGTCACCTCAGACGTGACCTTTTTAGAAGCACTTTGTCACCTCACCCGTGACTATTTTAAACTTTCGAAGCACATATGGTCATCTCAGACATGACCCTTTTAGTGATTTGATTCTTCTGATTTTCCTGATGTAGCCCGACACACGCCTACAATTACAATTAAAACCAACTAACTAATTTAAAACCTTGAACTAATTTCTTAAACAGACTTATTTTTGGCTTTTTGTGAGAGATAAATCCAGAGATTGATATCTACGAGATTTGGTTTGGGAGTAGACAGCTTTCAACTTAGATTGATCATATCTGGACCAATTCAATTTTTGAATCATACAGGTAGGTCAAATCATTTGGGACTTGTTATTAAAACTTTTTGATGCTTAAATTCTCGTGTTCATCCAGAGTCGTTAGCAACTTAAGGAAATCATACTGGAACTCTTAGATTTTCACATTGTTTTGAACTCTTGAGAATGTAGCCACTCAGATTGTCAGTATGTTTGTCCACTTAAATCCATACACAGACTTTTGACGCAGACTGGTGACTGATTTAGGTTTAATTTTTCCAACTAACATTTGTGGATCCCACACTTATATGGTAATCAACATTCCTCAGAAGCTTTTGAGCGGTCTACGGTATTATTACAAGAAGAGACTATTCTTAGAGCTTTCAAAGAGAAGCCTGTCCTCAGGTCAGTGCCATCGCACATCTGAGAGGCGGCAAACAACAATGAATTCTAGAATATCTAGGTTATGCTTATCCTCAGGTCAGTGCCATCGCACAACAGAGAGGCACACAACCTATCTCCTTGTTAGAGCAGCTTATTTTATTTTACACAACATGCACCAACAACATAAGTCATTAGCTTTATTGCATTTTCTTTCATTTTTTTTCTTTGCTCTAATTATGGTCATCCGCACATATTTGTGGCATTGAAATGCTCATTACCCCTTATTGGAATATATTTGGTTGTGTTAATCAGTGATAAGATGGAAGCCCACAGTCAGTTGAATAACTTAGTTTGATCTTGAGATCACCAATCAGGTCTAATTGTCTATTGTGTTGAATCTACCAACATATCATTTGTGGTCTAGCAGCCTCTAAGTCTACTTTCTTTGTGTCACCTTAGGAGTTGCCAGTTTTCTATCATCTTCCCTTTTTATATTGCTTAGACTACACAGACTTATACTTTGAACTTTTGAATCTTTTCAAAACTTAAAATTTTAAAGTCCCTCTTGATTTGTTCCTGTGTACTATCATTTTCCAAAGGTATTGAATCGGTATCACAGACACAATCTACCTTATTTCAGCTAGTTACCCCTTCTCCCTCATTTTATGTTGGACCAAAAGAACCAATGAGCCAGATCAGAAAACCTCTAAGTCCTACATGATATCACAACAACTGCTAAGGCTTCATCAGCAGTTCGACAAGTGCTGAAGACTTCATAGCTGAAGATCAAGTACTGAAGACTTCAACAGCTGAAGACTAAAGTGCTGAAGCTCAACAGCTAAAGAACACAAGTGCTGAAGCTGAGGACAAAGTACTGAAGTACAACAGCTGAAGAGTCTACAAGTGCTGAAGATCAACAACTGGTGTACAAAGTCTGAAGACAAAGACTAAAGACATCAGCTGATGAATCGTCTGAAGTTCAAGTTTGAATACCAAGTACTGAAGTTTCAGTAGTTTGTCACAACAGCTGAAGAGTACTTCTTCAGTAGTTGTGATATCAGTAGTTTTATGTTTTTACTTTCAGTAGTTTTGTAAAACGACTGAAGAGCTTGTTCTTCAGTCGTTGTAGTATCAGTAGTTTTATGTTTTTCAGTAGTTGTAGTAACTGATAACACTTAGTATTTTTGTAAGAAGATGTCAGCTGTTTTGACATCTTCAGTAGTTGTGTTTCAGTTGGAATAATTCTGTTAGATGTCACTATCAAGTGACATCAGCAAACGTCACATCTCTTATATAAGAGGTGTCGACCTAATTGTAAGTGTGACATTCCGTTACAACGAAAGCAAATATTGAATGAAATATATTTGCAGAATTCTCTCTATCTATAACCGTTTTTGTTCTTCATTGAATATCTTTTCGTTCTTGTGAATTGGCTAATTCATTGTTAGAATTCCGCTGCTATACTCTCTAATCAATCAAACGTAGATCACTGATCCTAACAAGTGGTATCAGAGCAGGTTAATCATTGATCGATCTAACAATTGATCATTGAAACTGGTAATTGATATCTATGTTTGATTGAATTAGCATATTCGCAAGAACTGGTTATAGATTATTGAATTTCTGACGCTTTCGTTCATTATTCTGAGATCTCTCTTGGTTCAATTGGTTGTTGTGTTTTGTTCTAAATCTGTTTTAGCTTAATTGAATTTGATTGAATCTAAGATGACTACTCCTTCTAATGATCCTCATAATACCGGTTCCTCAACCAAGCCTCCGATGCTGTTAACAGTTCAGGTTGTTGGACATCTGTGGTACATGGACCACATAAGCCTATGGTGAACAATCCGGAAACCAATCAAATGGTTCCGAAGAAGAAGGAACAATACTCTGATGAAGATCGGAAACTGTTTGAGATTGATGCTAAAGCCCATGGAATTCTGGCCATGGCACTGCCTAATGAAATCTATTCAGGGCTTATGCATCATGAAACTGCTCATGATCTCTGGAATGCCCTGAAGGAACAATTCGGTGGCACAGATAGGTCTTAGCAAACAACAGAGAAATCCTTGCCCAACAATATGAGACATTCTCTCATAGAAAGGGTGAGACACTGACTCAACAGTTTGAGCGTTTTTTCTGCTTGATCTCTGAGCTGAAAATGGTGAAACAGGAATACACCAATAGCCAGATGATAACAGGTTCCTTAGATCACTGCCTGAGAGATGGGACACATACACTATTGTCCTACGCTCCAGTGCAAATCTGGATAGCCTATCTCTTACCCAACTTCATGGGAAACTGCTTACATTCGAAAATGAGATAGAGCAGAAGAGGAAACTGTCCTCATCAGGAAAGCTCACTGATGACTTTGTACCAGGGAATACTGCCTTGGTTGGTCATGAGTCAGAATATGCTGCATCTGAAAGCAATTATGATGAGCATATTGATTTCTCTTCAAATAGTTCTGATCATGCATTTGTTGGTATTGAGAGTCATTCTGGCTGTAATAGTGACAATCTATGCTTCATCATGGATGATTTGAAAGGAATAGCTGATGATGATCTAGAATAGATGGATATTCTGAGCCAAATGGCATTGATTAATATCAGATCTCAGAAGTTCTATAAGAGAACTGGCAGGAAATTTCCTGGACTCTCTGGCAAAAGCAAAGTTGGTTTTGACAAGAGTAAGTTGAGGTGTCACAAATGCCAAAGGCTGGGACACTTTGCAAGAGAGTGTAGATCAACTGGATCTAACTCTTCTGCACCCTTTGTGACTTTTCCTAGTACTAGTCCACAAAACAGAGGGCAACATACTGCTGGTTCTGGTCATCATTCACATCCTAGGTCTCCTGTATACTTTGTTCCACAGGGTCAAATGTCATATCCTTATCCCTGCTATTATATGCCTCAACCAAATCCTGTTCAAGCTCTAATTGCACAACAACCACAAGCATTGCCTGAACCACAACCTTCCCAATCTCATCAACAAACTCAACCTCAACAACACAACTTCTTCACCCCAGGAGTTGTTGACTGGAGTAGTTTACCAGATGACTTTTCTAGTCATGAACAACTGTTCTCAGGTGCTGGTCAACATGGCGGTGAAAGTCCCTTTGGAAATCGAGCTCTTATGGCTTTGGATTCTGCTGATACTTCATCCACTAATGCCTCACACCAAAGGTATCACAGGTATCCTCTGAGGCAAAAGCCAATTGTGTTCTGAAACATGTATAGCAGCATTTGCATCTTTAGAGAAGCAAATGTAGCTTTAATCAACAAGAACATTGAGCTAGAACAAATAATTTCTAAAGCAAAGCTGAATTTGAGTTGTGCTTAATGATAGAATGATGAGATTTACAAACTTAAATGTCAAATAACTGATGATAAGGCTAGGGAAGAGATACTTCTAGAGAAGTATAAGATCTCAAGGAAACCCTTGCAGTCACCCAGGTAGAGTGTGATCGATGGGTACAATCATGCAAAGGTTTTGAAATGCATCTTAGTAAGCAATCTGCTTCCAATGTGAAGTTTGGCATTGGTTACAATCATACTGCTCCACCTAAATTTTACTCCCAGAGCGGAGGTAGAATCTGATGGTGAGAGTAATAACCAATCCATTTCATCATGTGATCTACTTTCTGATTCAGCACTATCAAAGTAGAAGTCTCAGCTAAGCCCTCTCAGAACCTATCAACTGATGTTGATGGTTCCACTGCTGACCCTCACATGATCAATGAGTTGATCAACTCAGGAGTTAATTCTAAAAGTCCTGAAAGGACTAGAGAGCAAGATTTAACACCTGAAGTTCAAACTCCAACTCCTGCCAGTACTGAAAAAGAAAACTGTCAGTAGGAAGAGTTTGAAGACTACTAAAGAGGAAATCAAGAAAGCAAACAATGCTACCAAAGCACTGAAGAGCAATTCTTCAGTTGCTCATACTCTTTAGTTGATGATCAACATAAGATGAAGAAGAAACCATGTGAAGTATGTGGTTTGTTCAATCATCTTACAGATGATTGCTGGTACAAAAGAGGTTCCAACTCAAACATAAAGAGGAAATTAAAGAGAAAATGGTAAAAATGAAAACTTAGTTTGAGACCACATTTGTATCAGCAACATTAAATCCTGTAACCCTTAAGTCCACAAGAAATCCAAAAAGGAAGGGGTTAAACAGGTAACAGCTGAGATTGCTCAAAAGAAGAAGAAGGTGCAACATAGGAACTTATCAAACTCCACTGGCAATGTGTCTGATGAGCTGAAAGCTTTATCACAAAATCAGACACAGCTGGTTATGATGGTTCAACATCTATTGGGAAGAGTTAACCAATTAGATGCTCCTATGTTGAAACCACAGAAAAGGAGGTCCAAGCCAAAGGATTCCTCTTCTTCACCATCTTCTTCCTCTCAGGTTGTTGTTTCCAATAACCTGTTAGTTTACCATCTGTTTGAGAGACCAGGCCAAAACCAAAAAGGTTTGGGTCTCCAAAACTAACTGATTGTTTATTATTGCAGGGTTCTTCAACATGCCAAGTAGCATCTGGTATGTAGACAGTGGGGGATCTATGCACATGACTGGAAACAACTCTCTTCTTATGACTACTCTCAAGGAAAGAAGGGGTTTGTTTCTTTTGGTAATGATGTAGGGGTTACATCATTGGCAACTTTTGTCTCCAATGGAGAAATAAAGTTTGATGATGTTAATCATGTGAAAATCTCAAGTACAATCTCTTGAGTGTCAGTCAAATGTGTGATAAAGGCCATGTTGCTCTTTTCACCAGTCAGAATTGTAGGATTCTGTCATCCAAAGTTCTGCATTTGATTGATAAGGTGTTGGATGATCACACTCTCCTGAGAGCCAACAGGACAGGAAGAGTTATGCCTTAGATCTTTCCAAGAAAATAGATCTCAAAGGCAATCCTTGGCTATTTTCCAAAGCCTCTTCTCAAGAATCTAAACTGTGGCACAGAAGCTGGGTCATGTTAATTTCAAAAACATGAATCAGCTAATCCACAATAGTTTAGTTAGAGGCTTACCAATAAGGAGTTGCACTGTGATGAAACCTGCACTGCTTGTTTAAAAGGAAAACAGCACAAAGTCTCATTCCTTCCTATTGAAGAGCATAAGTCCACTGCCTGCTTGCAATTACTGCATATGGATCTATTTGGTCCTGTGAGAGTAATGAGCATGGCAAAGAAGAAATACTGTCTGGTAATTGTGGATGATTACTCCAGATTTGTATGGACTTTCTTTCTACATTCAAAGGATGAGGTTGCTCAGAAGATTATTCACTTGGTGTTGTATGTTGAGAAGCAGTATTCCCTTCCAGTCAAGTGTATTAGAAGTGACAATGGAACTGAATTCAGAAACCATACACTTGATGACTTTTATCTTTCAAAGGGAATCAAAAGGCAGTTTAGCATACCAAGGACTCCAGAACAAAATGGAGTAGTGAAGAGAAAGAACATGACCCTAATTGAAGCTGCAAGGTCCATGCTGGCTGACTCTGGTTTGCCACTGACCTTCTGGGCTGAAGCTGTTAACATAGCTTGCTATGTGCAGATAGAGTCTTAGTAAATCAGAGGTTGATGAAGACTCCATATGAAGTTCTCCATCACTTGGCTCCTCTAATTTCATTTTTCAAAGCATTTGGGTGTCCTGTTTTATTCTCAACACAAAGGATCACTCCAAAAATTTGATCCTAAGGTGGATGCAGGGTACTTTGTTGGTTATTCATCTACTTGCAAGGCATACAGAGTCTTCAACTGCAGAACAAAGATAGTTGAAGAGACTTTGCATGTGAAGTTTAATGAATCTCCTGTGGACAAGATTCCACAAAACCCTGTGGAGTTGTTTGATTTGGACATACTGCAATATGTTCCTTATCAACCTCTAGCTGTTGCAGATCCTGTGGATAAATCATCTTCTGCAGCATGTCTTCCACCTGGTGCTAAATTTGATGTTCCTGTAGCTTCAGCAGTTCCATTCACAACAAATGCTGATGAGATCTCTGATTCCTTTATATCTTTTGAGTTACCATCTAATTCCTAGTTTCAAGAGTCTGCATCAACATCTGCTGCTGCTGAAGGTCTTACAAACACTTACACAGATCTCATTGTTTATCAAGAACTGAAGAATCACCCAATGTCTCAGATTATTGGTGATATCAATGCTGGTGTTTCAACAAGGAGTCACTTGTCTAACTTCTGCTTCTATGCTCTCTTCATCAGTCAGCTAGAGCCAAAGAACTACCATGTTGCTTTGAGAGACAATGGATGGTTGAAGCCATGCAGCTTGAGCTACTTCAGTTCAATAAACACAAGTGTGGGAACTGGTTCCTCTTCCCCCAGGTAAGTGTGCAATAGGCACTAATGGGTGTTTAGGAATAAAACTGATGAGAATGGGCTTATTGTTAAGAACAAGGCTAGACTAGTTGTACAGGGGTTTTCATAAGAAGAAGGTATTGACATGATGAAACCTTTGCCCCTGTAGCCATACTAGAGGCAATCGATTGTTATTAGCCTATGCTGCATTCCACAATCTTAAAGTTTTTCAAATGGATGTCAAAGTGCATTTTTATATGGTAAAATAAAGGAAGAAGTGTATGTGTGTCAACCACTAGTTTTGAGGATAATAAACATCCTGAATGGGTGTATAAACTTGATAAGGCTCTTTATGGTTTGAAACAAGCTACTAGAGCCTGGTATGAGACACTTTCCACTTTTCTTCTTAAGAATAATTTCACTAGAGGCTCTATTGATAAAACTTTGTTTATTAAGAAGGTGGATCAGCATAAGCTACTTGTTCAGATTTATGTTGATGATATCATTTTTGCATCCTCTGATCCCCAGTTGTGTGATGATTTTACAATATTAATGAAAAAGAGGTTTGAAATGAGTGCAATGGGAGAATTACAGTTCTTTCTAGGCTTGCAAATTAAACAAAAGGCTGATGGAACCTTTATTCATCAGTCAAAATATACAAAAGATCTTTTGAATAGTTTGATTTACAAAACTGTAAGCCCTGTTCTACTCCCATGTGCAACACCACACAATGGATGCTCAGCAGAAAGGTAAAGCTGTTGATGAACACTTTACAGATGTATGATTGGGTCCTTGATGTATTTAACAGCTTCTAGACCAGATATTATGTTTGCTACATGTGTTTGTGCTAGATTTCAGGCTGCTCCTAAAGAGTCTCATTGATTGCAGTCAAGAGAATCTTTAGATATTGCAAGGTACACAATCTCTGGTTTATGGTATTCCACTGGACACTCTTGCAAATTAGTTGCTTTTTCAGATAGTGACTATGCAGGGTGCAAGTTAACTAGAAAGTCAACTTCTGGTGGTTGTCAATTCCTAGGCACTGTTTGATTTCTTGGCAGAGTAAGAAACAAACATCTGTTGCTACATCAACTGCTGAGGCCGAGTACATTGCTGCTGCAAGTTGCACTTCTCAGGTACTCTGGCTTCAGAACTAACTTCTGGATTATGACATTACAGAGACTAAGACTCCATTATTAATGGATAGTGCTTCAGCTCTGTGTATTGTCAAAAATCCAGTTAGCACTCTAGGACCAAACATAGAGAATCAGACATCACTTTATTCGGGATTGTTTTGAAAAAGGTCTGATTGATCCTAAGTTTGTGCCTAGTGCTGATGAGCTTGCAAGATTTTTACTAAGCCTTTGGATAGTTCTACTTTCCAAAACCTTGTGTTAAGGCTTGGTATGCTGCCCTAGAATAAGTGACAACTACTGATGATTTTAGTAAAAGTACTGGTGATCATTGGTAACCATGTCACATATAAGTACTGATGATTCCTTTCACCATCAATAGTTTTTATAACTACTGACGGCTAAATGCCTCACAAGTACTGAAGTACTTTATCTGTTCTAAACTACTGATGTAGTTACAACTACTGAAATCAGTACAAACAGATAAGTACTGACGTCCTATGAAACACCTGAAAAGCAGATGCAAAGTCTGATGAGTAAGTGTTGAGGATAGTATGAAACAGCTGAAAGGCTATGAATTGACGAAAACTACTGAAGAGAACTTTCTCTTCAGTTGTTTCTACAACTGCTGTTTCATTCTAAACAACTGAAGCAAAACCATATCTTCAGTAGTTTTATAACTACTGATGACTAACACCAAGTCTTTAGCTGTTTACAACAACTGATGACAAAACCACTGTCTTCAGTAGTTTCACAACTACTGATGACAAACACCAAGTCCTTAGTTGTTTCATCATCTGAAGTCAAAACCATGATCTTCAGTAGTTTTCTAACTGCTGATGCCTAAAACCACGACTTCAACTGTTTCAACGTCTGATAGGGTAATACCATGTCAACAGTCGGTTTAAAACTACTGATGACTAACACCAACCCTTAAGTCATTTTCTCACCCCTACCCTATAAACCTGTCCTCTTCTGTAATGTTTCATTAGCCGTTATTTTCTGAACTTCTCTCTCTCAAACATGGCGACCATGAGTCTGAAACCATGACATAACTGCGTTGCTTAACTTACAAGTCGGCTTTCTGGAACAAATATGATAATGCCATTGACTTAATGGGGATTCCCATATTGAACACCTTTCTCTTGAATCCGACCATCTACCCTGAATCCCTCAGTCAATTCTGGTCACTGCTTTTGTTCATACCGATGAGTCTACCGCCAGATATCTGTTCGGTCCCTATCAACTAGAAACCAATGGTCGTTACAGCTGACATCATTCGTCAGGCATTACACTTACACGACTCCACCGCTGTGACTGCATACCCAAAGGGCATAACAGACATGTCATTTATCAATCATGGGTATGAAGGTGATCTTCGGGCTACAACCGTTCTAAAGAAACATTTCCATGACGCTGAAAAGTCATTTTTCACATGGTAAATGTCTGCTTAGCCTCCAAGACATCTTCTTGGATCAAATGTCATCCCAATGGCAATAGGTATTGTATTCTATTCTAGAACACCAACCGCTAAATTTTTCTGAAATCGTGTTTCTAGAAATAAAGAACTTGGCTCAGAAACCTGTGTCAAGCCGATGGCCATTATATCCTAGGTTTCTGATGGCCATTATTTTAGATGAATTAAAATCTGATGGCCTTGTTGGCTTTGGAGTCCCTGCACCAGCTGTTTTGGCTGAGGTATACTCCAGGCACAACTCAGACCTTACACTCAAAGAAGCTGCCCGAATGCTAAAGCCCAAGCACAGGGAACCGACAGCTTCCTCCACCAGAACCAAAGTCCCCACTAAACCAAAACCAAAACAACCCAAAACAGCTATTCAGGGAGATGAGTCCCCTGAAGATGCTCCTGTACCACCAATGCAGGATATACTTGCTGGTTTAAACCCCCCAGCAGTATCAGAGACTCTACCAGCCATAGCCGCTCAGGATTCCTCTCAAAAGGAGCTGCAGCCACCATACAAGGGGTACCCACACATCTGGGATCTTCCTCACTTGAGGAGATTGCCATTGAGAAGTGCACACTGCTTCTACCCCATCTCCCCATGCAACCGCCCCCCAAAGTCCAACCATAATTATTGCAAACGTGCTGACTCAGTTGCATGCCTCTCCTCCTCCCCAACAACCACCAACAAAGGGGAGAACCCCAGATATTGAGGAAGAGGATCAACATGCTTCTGACAACCCACAGCACCGGGGTTTACAAGTTCTATCTCCTAGTGTGGATAGGGATTAGAACATCTAGTGAGGCTGCCACCTCTTCTGTATCAGCACATGATCAGAATGAGGCTGGTAACATTGCTAAGACCTCACTAGAGGCAACAGCTGATGAAGGACATAGTCCTGAGGCTGGAAGTCCCTAGTTCCAAGAAAAAGGGGCACATGCTAAAACTGGTCTACACCCAGTGCATGTACATCCTGCTACCAGCAGGAGGTCAGGTGATTCAGCATCTGCTGATGATGACCTGGGCTTTTTCTATGACGTTCTAGCCCACACACCATCCTGGAGGCTGAGGTAAGCAGACTACAAGAACTGCTTGCCAAGAAGTCTTAGGATGTAAGTCCATCTGCCCCCACCAACCCACAGATGGCACCTTCATTTGAAGGTCCCCCAAACACTTTACCCTCTCACTTCACTGAGCCTCCAGCTTCTGCTTTTGGCACTATCTCTACGGGACAGAACCCCCAGAGCAGATGGTTGCTGTATTCCAACAATCCCTACCTCTCATCACTCCCATCATCAATGACATTGTTATAAAGCCATTGATGAGAGGATCTCCTCAAGTCTACAACCACTCATTGATGATGCTGTGCAAAAGAAAGTTTTTGCGGTACAAACCCCTGCCACCAATGCATCCAAAAAGGGGGAGAGTACTGCAGTGAAAGAAAAGAAAGAAAAAGAACTGAGGATGAGAAGGCACAAGAGAAAACCCAGGAGTTGAAAAAGAAAAGGAGCAACACTGATCACTTACAAAAGAAAGAAAAGTGCTGGTGATCAATCGAATGCTGAAGAAAAATCCTGGAACAGCTGATAAAAGATGCAGATGATACACACAGCCGATCCATGGACAAAATCATTGAGCAACTATTTAAGCAAGGATTTGATACAGCCACACTAGACAGTGAGATCAGGAGTTGGAAGTAGAGGAAATTCAAAACAATGGGCTGGATATGATGTGCTGGAGAAAGAGAGATTGGAGATCATGATTCGATTCATTGCCAATACTTAGGAAGATCACTGATGGAGATTCGTTCACGGACCAGAGACAGCATTCTGGCTATAGCCACCAGAATCTGTTTGTCTGAGCAATTTCATAAGGGGATAATCATGAAGCACTTGATGAGGCTGGGGCTGGAAAAGGTTTGAAATGGCAAGACTCACAAAAGCCAAACTCACAACCAAAATGCTTGAACAACCTTCTCAATCACCCACTCAAAACAGCCTACCCATCAAATCTCCAAACCAATCTCAAAACCCAAATCCAAACATCCTCAAACTTCAAAACCAATCCTTTACCACAAAAACCAACCCAACCATCATCCAGTGATGCACCTAGAAGGAGGAGAAGGGTGCTGAGGATAGAAGAAGATGAAGAAAAAGAGGATGAAGATGATAGTCTGCCACTCTCTGCTGTTCTAAAGCTACCAGAACCCAGGAGTCAACTCATGATCACACCTGACTCTCAAAGGGAATGGTTAGAGTCAAAATAGAAGATGAAGAACAGCAGAAGCAGCACGATGCGCAACTACTGAAGATGGTTGACAAGGAATTTCTCATCATCATCTATACAAGCCATGAAAGGGCATGCTCAGAGGCTGTACACTCTCAGACACACATTTCATTATTAGAAGGAGAGAGTGAGAGTATGTCCAGACCCCAAGGTGAGTTCTAGAATCCACAAAAGATCCATTCCACACAGATACAATGGCCAGGTTAGAAAAACAATAGACTCTACAATCATGTTGGCCATTGCAGTCTCACCATGGGAAATAATCGATGAATTCAAGAAGGCTCATCAATCAAAAGACCCCTCAAGCCTTACTGGAAAACAAGATGATCAAAAAGGGGTTATTATATAAGAAGCTTGAAGACATTAAGAAGAATGAGCTCTAGTTACTCCTTGAGGGCACTCATCCTGATGAATTTATCTATAGGGAGGTAACTACTGTGGAGTTGAGAATGGCAGGACTGTGAAGTACTTATCTGAGTACTATGGTCCAGAGTTCTTCTTTGAAGGAGGAGTAGAAAACTCTCCAAGGAGGAACAGGTTGTTCTCCTTGAGGCCTATGTTTGAGAGTCGTACAGACTCATAATGGGGAAGTAGATCTCATGAATGGGATAACAACTCTGTCCAGTTCCCCAAAACAGAGTTCCCATTCATACCTTGCCAACAATCTCTGAGATCTCTTCCCAGGCCAGTGCTTATATGGTCATCTTCTCTACTGATCAAGAAGGAAAAAGACCAACCATTTTGCCAACAATAAGTGGGAAAATAAATTAGAGGTTTTGGCTGCATTGGTTCAGGGGGAGTTTGTTGGACCAAAAGAACAATGAGCCAAGATCAGAAAACCTCTAAGTCTCACATGATATCACAACAACTGCTGAAGGCTTCATCAGCAGTTCGACAAGTGCTGAAGACTTCAATAGCTGAAGATCAAGTACTGAAGACTTCAACAGCTGAAGACTAAAGTGCTGAAGCTCAACAGCTGAAGAACACAAGTGCTGAAGCTGAAGACCAAAGTACTAAAGTACAACTGAAGAGTCTACAAGTGCTGAAGATTAACAACTGGTGTACAAAGTCTGAAGACAAAGACTGAAGACATCAGCTGATGAATCGTCTGAAGTTCAAGTCTGAAGACCAAGTACTGAGTTTTAGTAGTTTGTCATAACAGCTGAAGAGTACTTCTTCAGTAGTTGTGATATCAGTAGTTTTATGTTTTTACTTTCAGTAGTTTTGTAAAACGACTGGAGAGCTTGTTCTTCAGTCGTTGTAGTATCAGTAGTTTTATGTTTTTCAGTAGTTGTAGTAACTGATAACACTTAGTATTTTTGTAAGAAGATGTCAACTGTTTTGACATCTTCAGTCGTTGTGTTTCAATTGGAATAATTCTGTTAGATGTCACTATCAAGGGACATCAGCAGACGTCACATCTCTTATATAAGAGGTGTCGACCTAATTGTAAGTCTGACATTCCGTTACCACGAAAGCGAATATTGAATGAAATATATTTACAGAATTCTCTCTATCTATAACCGTTTTTGTTCTTCATTGAATATCTTTTCGTTCTTGTGAATTGGCTAGTTCATTGTTAGAATTCCGCTGCTATACTCTCTAATCAATCAAACGTATATCACTGATCCTAACGTTTTATTTTTTTAATTTTTAATTTTTTTATTTTTTTATTTTTTTATTTTTTTTAATGTTAACTTGCTGACATATTCTCCCCCTAAAATTCTAAAATCATTTCTGGTTTATTATTTTTTGGATTTAATAAACAGCAAAATAACATGAGTTTAAATATAACAGACGAAAATAAAACAAATAACATAAAATAAAATAAACTTTAACTAAACTACCTCGGACTACACATTATTATCATCAGAATTACCTCACTTTTCTTTTTAACGCCATTGACCTCTAGCAAATATTGAAAACGTGGTTTATCAAAGGCTTTAGTATAGAGGTCAGCGCGTTGAAAATCAGTATTAATTTTAACCACATCAATTAAGTTCTTTTCAAAACAGTCTCTTATGAAGTGGTATTTAATACCGATGTGTTTGGTCTTAGGATGTTGAACTGGATTTTTAGTTACTGCCATTGCAGCAGAGTTATCAACAAAAATAGGAGTAGATGAGAATTTTAAACCGTAATCCTGCATTTGCTGTTGAATCCAAATGATTTGTGAACAGCAACTTGCAGCAGCAACATATTCGGCTTCACAGGTTGACAATGCAACCGATGTCTGCTTCTTACACTGCCAGGTAACTAATCTTCTCCCAAAGAATTGACACCCCGCTGATGTAGACTTGTAGTTCATCTTGCATCCCCTGTAATCCGAGTCACTATACGCGGTAAGTTCAAAGTCATCATCATGAGGATACCACAATCCAAGTGGGGTGTACCCTTCAGATAACGAAAAATCCTCTTGACCCCGATCAGATGGTTGACCTTTGGTTTAGCCTGATATCTATAACATAGACATGTAGCATACATAATATCAGGTCTTGAGGCAGTGAGATACATGAGGGATCCAATCATTCCTCGGTACATAGTGGCATCTACCGGATCGCCATTCTCATCAGGTGCTATATCATGATTCGTAGCAAGTGGAGTCTCAGCAGCAGAAGCATTCTCCATGTCAAAGCGACTGAGAATGTCTCCTACATACTTGGTCTGATGGAGAAATATCCTATTAGGTGTTTGATCCACCTGTAACCCGAGAAAGAACTTCATCTCCCCCATCGCACTCATCTCAAACTCTTTCTTCATTACTACTTCAAACTCTTTGCATAAGTCTTCGTTCTTTGACCCGAAGATTATGCCATCAACATATATCTGTACAAGCAGTAGGTCGCCATCCTTTTCTTTAATAAACAGTGTACAGTCAATGACTCCCCTGCGAAAACCGTGTTTCACAAGATGAGTCGAGAGTTTCTCATACCAAGCTCGAGGAGCTTGATGAAGCCCATATAAAGCTTTGTCGAGCTTGTAAACTCTATCCCGATGACAAGGTCTTCAAATCCCTCGGGTTGACTTACATAGACTGTTTCCCTGATATCCCCATGAAGGAATGCACTCTTCACATCTAATTGGTAGACTTTAATCTTCATGTACGATGCATAGGCAAGGAAGATACGAATAGGTTCCATCCTTGCCACGGGTGCAAACACCTCATTATAGTCAATCCCCTCGACTTGGCGAAAACCTTGAACCACCAGTCGAGCTTTGTTCCTGATAATTACACCTTGGTCATCCTTCTTGCATTTTAGTACCCATTTGGTGCCAATGACTTTAGCACCTGAGGTCTATCGACCAGAGTCCATACACCTAACTTCTTAAACTGCAGAAGTTCTTCTTGCATGGCACTCACCCACGCCTCATCATTTAGTGCTTCACTGATATATTTTGGCTCAACCTGCGAAACAAAACATCTATAAGCACCATCATGAATGTAACCTTTCTCCATAACTGAGGCGTAATCAGCTGAGTATAGCTGATTTCGGGTTTGTACTCCTGATCTGACATCCCCAATAACATTGTCATGGGGATGATAGATGTTTAGTCGTAATCCTGGAGTAGTAGGCACAGCCACCTCAGAACCGAGATTGTGAACATTTTGTTCTGCATCTGAGGAGGATGGAGTTTGAGGTTCCGAAGTCGAAGGTGCATCACTTATGGATGCTAGTGGACTTTCAGGAACTGGAACCTGTTCCTCCTGACTGTTCTGGTCATCTGCTTCAGTTTCATCGTCAGAGGAGGAGTCACTGTCATCGATGGTGTATTTAGAATATCATACATCATCCTAGTAGCTAACTCATCATCCGAGGGAGAGAGAGGGATGTTGAAGGACTTGAAGAATTCATCATAATCGAAGAAGTATGCAGGTCCTTTGCCTGTAGGTGGTGTGGTATATCTCTGAACGTCGACATTACACCACACTTCTACAAGACCCGTTGAATTATTGTAAACTCGCTTGTTCGGTATGTTGTATCCTAGAAAAATTCCTTCAACTGCCTTCTTGCTGAATTTGCCTTCTTTTGTCTTCTTCAGAAGTGTACACGGCGCGCCAAAAGGTTCAAGATACTCCAAATTCAGTTTGCGTCTTTGTAGTAGCTCATAACATGTCTTTCCGTGACGCTTGACTATTAGGACTCGATTCAATGTATAACACGCATTTGCCACCGCCTCATTCCAGAATTGGATAGGCAGTTTCGAGTCTACCAGCATAGTCCGTGCTGTCTCTATCAAACTCCTGTTCTTTCTCTCAGCAATGCCATTCATCTGAGGTGTGTAAGCAGAAGTGAATTGATGCACAATTCCCTTCTCCTTGCAGTATGCCTCCATCCCTTAATTCTTGAATTCTGTCCCGTTGTCTGAGCGTACTTGTCTAACTTTTAGCTTGTAGAGAGATTCCAGTGTGGTTACTAATTCCTTGAATGTCTCCAATGTTTCTGATTTGGATTTCAGAAACATTACCCAAGTGAACCTTGAGTAGTCGTCAGTGACCACAAAACAGTACATGTCGCCTGCAATGCTCCTTGTACTAACTGGACCAAACAGATCCATGTGAAGAAGCTCAAGAGGAAGTTCTATTGAATGAACTTTCTTTTCCTTATGAGACTTCTTTGTCTGTTTGCCTTTCTTGCAAGCTACACAAAAGTCAGGAAGTTGGAAGTTCTTGACATTTACTCCTCTCACTAAATCCTTCTGAATCAAATGATTCATCTTTCTTTGACTAATGTGTCCCATTCTCCTATGCCAGGAGATTGAGTCTTTCTCAGTAGCTTTAGATAGAAAGCACTGACCCTCATGATCCGTTGTAGCAGCTGTTGACAGATCCAAGACATAAAGGTCTTTATATCTTGAAGCAGTCATCAGAACTTGGTCCTCTGGGATCATATATTCTTTCTGGAGCATGTAACACTTCTTGTTGTCGAAGATGACTCCAAATCCTTTATCACAGATTTGGAAAACAGAAAGTAAGTTGTTCTGAAGTTGTTGAACGTAGTTCACTTTATCAAACTTAACTTTCTGATTTCCCACTTCTCCCTGAGCTGTGATATAGCCTCCTTTGTTTCCTGCAAAGGAAACATGCCCTCCTTTTTTTGTTTGACGTTTGATAAAGGGCTCTGTTTCTTGTCATGTGCCTGGATGCTCCGCTGTCTATAATCCACGTGTTAGTCTCAGCGCTGTATCGAACACCCTGCACATACAAAATAAATGAATTAGTTTAGGTTAGGACCCAAGCTTTCACTATCTTAGGTTTCCCAGAGGCATCACACATCATAAACTCCACCCATTGACCCTTAGAGGGTGACGGTAGATCAGGTTCCTTCTTGTCATTAGTATCTGGCACGTAGGTGGACTTTTCTTTTCATAAGCCGATTTGTGCAATGCCTGTTTATGATAAACAGTCATTTGGCTTACAGGTTGGACTTTAGGTTCACTAGCTCTTCTAGGTGGAGTTAGAGAACTCCTCTTAGAAGACCTAGGTCTAGAGTCCTGAAGATCACTCTTCTTCCTAGGTGTCTGATAGAAATGACAATAGGAAGCAATGTGTCCACATTCTCCACAGTTGTAGCATGACCTGCAATCAACTTTATGAGTAGACTTTCTTTGTGGAGAAGTGCGTGACACTCTAGTAACATCAATCACTTTAGTTTTTGACTTTTTTATGTTTGATGTTTTCTCTGATTTAACAAAATTTACTGTTTTAAAACTGTTTCACTTTTTGGTTAACTGGTTTTTGACTTGAAGCATGTGAGAAATTAACATTTGAAGTCCTTTTAGGTTCTGATTTGACTCTGTTTGACCCTGACTTTAAGTTGACTTTTTCAAATTCATTTTCCAGATTAACACAAGGCAATTTACCCTTTGCCTTTGAGGTGGCCTTCTTTTGTTTCTGTCCAGATTCAGTAGATGAACATAAGGTGTCTGGATCAGTAACAAGAGGAGAAGTCACCACATGATCCTTGATGGGGTTATCATTTACTGGTCTAGTCTTAGTGTTCATCAAGGTCTCAGGTGGTGGTGGAACCACTTTATAGCCTAATCCCTCCCCGTTATTCCTTTCTTTCACTAAGTGTTGAATTATGTGAGAAGAACTAGTCCAACTGTGCAGTTTCTGTTTTAATGAGTTAACTTCTACTTCTAGAACTTCCTTTTGCTTCTTAGTTTCTTCTAGGGAGTTTAGATAGTACCTAATGTCATTTGCTTGGTTAAAGGCCACTACTTCGGTTTCCCTAAGTTGTTTAGTCAATAGGTCTATCTTTTCTTTATAACTGTGCTCATTTTGTTTTAGTACTCTATTAGCTTCAGTGCACAGTCGTAAATCTTTTACTAAGTTATCATTATGATCTAATAACCTAGCAAATTTTCCATCTATGCTATTCCTAAAAGTATCACAATCAGAACAAGCATGATTATTAAACATTTGGTCAGTAGTACTTACCTGAGTTGGTTCAGAAGAGTTAGCCATCAGTGCAGCATCAGATGTCTCTGGTTCTGGTGATTCTGACTTTTCTGTCTCTGACGTGGAAATCTCCTCATTTGGCTTGTAACTGACCTTGGCTGCAGTTGTTTCTTCACTATGTGACATTGCTATCTCAACTGCTAGATCCCTTTCACTCGCAGAATCATCATCATATTCTCAACACTGGCAATGTTAGATTCTCCTGGTGAGACAAACCTAAAACTCCAATCCTGTCCTTCATCATCATGAGCAGTCAAGGCTTTTGGATCCTTGTTTGATGAAGTAGAACTGGAGGCTTGCTTGTCTTGGCGAGTAAAGGATGAGAACGGGTTCCCATTACCCGTTTTATTTGGCTTGACACATTCTCTTTTGAAGTGCCCCTTCTCACCACAGTTAAAGCAGGTCACTTTACTCTTGTCGAAGCCAAAGGTGGTATCCTTAGTAGCAACCAAGTTCTGTCCAGTCTTTTTCACAAACTTCTTCGCCCTCCGGACAACACTTGCTAAGGCCCACATTATATCCATTCTCTCAAGCTCCATTTCATCCACCTGCTCGTAGTCCTCATCTGCCAGATGGCAGTTTCCAATCTTCCCGCAACAAGTCCATCATATGAATGAACCACTGCTGCTAAAAGATCCATATGCTCTCGAGCTACTTCCACGGTCACATTACCGAGGTTCTCGATCTTCAGTTTGGTAGCACTTGCTTCTCATCCAATATAATGAGTACATGATGACCCAGACGTGTCTGATCCAGAAGGAGAAGCATGTGAAGGATCTGACGAGCTAGACACAAAAGCAGTCTGGAGTGGTGCTCCAGATGTCTTAGCTTGAGGCGTGGCGTTGTATAAAGCTGGATTTTGTGTGTACGAAGTCTTCTGAGCTCTATACTTCATCCTTAGTGCTTCTTCTCGCAACTTAAGAATGAAGTCATTTATATCCATCTTTACAAGCATTCCATTCTGTCTCAGGTTAGACACGAATGTAGCCCACTTATCAGGCAATCCGTCTGCGAAGTTGCTTACTTTCTCTTCCATGGTAGTAGCCACTCCATGTGTATGCAATTCGCTCATCAAGTGGTAGAATCTGTCTATGACTTCATCTAAACTTTCATTACCAATTGATGAGAAGTTATCGAATTCCTTCTTTAACTCCTTTGCCTTGATTGCCTTCAATGACGCATTCCCATCATATCTCTTCTCTAGCTCATCCCACAGTTTCTTGGACTGCTTGTTCTCTGAATACTGGTGGAATATGTCTTTGGGGATAGACTGAGTGATCAATGCATAAACTCTTTTCTCTGCATTGTACTTTATTTCTGTGCGTCTGTCATCCCGCTTAATGTTAGCTTAACTCCATCAGCTCGCACCGGTGTACTATAACCGATCTCAATGGCTTCCCACAGATTAGGATCCACTCCATTAAGGTAGATCTCAAAACGTTGTTTCCAGTGGGGAAACTCATCTAAAGTCAAAAGCTTGGTGGTTTATTATGATTACCCACCTCACTCTCAAGCAACAGCAGATTCTGTATCCTTGAGTCCTTCCCAGCAGTAAAGGCTGACATCTGATCTTCCATGACTAATAAACTTTGAATCTAATCCAACAAACTTTCACTCATGCGACTGAAGGATGCGAATGATCTAATCGTGCGTATGAACTCTGCGACTGGTTCAATCGTGCGGCTGAACTGGGCGATTGGTTCAGTCGTGCGAATGAATCTGGTGTGTATGAGCTATGCGAACGAATGGTTCAGTCGGCCGAATGAGGGTGCGACTATGTCCAATCGTGCGTATGAGCAATGCGAATGGAGTCCAGTCGTGCGAATGAGTCACTCGTGCGACTGAAGCAGCTGTTTTGCGAAAATTTCTAGGTTTGACGGGTTTCAGCCGTAAAGATTCGAAATTTCACAAGTTCTAATCGCCTAAGTCCGTAGAAACCAAACTTCGATGAGCAGGGAACTTCCAAGATCACTTTTGATGCCAAAGATTGCGTTTTTAGTGCAAAAACACAAACTTTTATGCAATGTTGATTGAATCAACACGTAATCAAGAGTCAAAGCTCTGATACCACTTGTCAGGACCTGGTATTTTACCTAAATACCTAGAGATTAACGTGTAAACCAGATCAAATAGTGCGGAGTCCTATTTGATTGGCAATCCAATCAGTGAGAACACACGAAGAATCAATCAAGAATTGAAACTAACGTTAGAAATCGATTGGGAATCGATCTAATGTGTTCTATGAACTTGGAGAACGAATTGGAAGGTTTCTGGACGGCTAGGGTACGTCTGGAATCGTAATTGATCGAGAGCTCTTATTTTTCACGAAGTGAGTTGTATTATAGGTTGGTATTATTCAATCGTGCGACTGAACCATTAGTCAGGTTCAGTCGTGCGATTGAACCATGTGGTTGATTCATTCGTACGACTGAGTGTTCAGTCGTGCGACTGAGCCAATCTTATGTTACAATCGTACAACTGATCCAGTCTCCTGGTTCACTCGTGCGACTGAGTCAATCGTGTGAAGATATTTTTGCGTATGGTTCATTCGCATGAGCCATTCGCATGAGAACTTCATTAAGTTAAGTTTGAATGTTTTAATTAATATAACATGATGTGCAATCATTCAAGCAATCATCAACCCAATCAATTCAATCACGACTCATTAATGAAATATTAAACATCACAAGTAACATACAATTTATGTCATTTCATTAATCAATACAGATTACATCATACTCAGACAGACAAGATTCATTACAATTCAAATCATGATCTAGGGACATATACATGCATCAACAAGTGCCACGAAGAGGGTAAAGTCTGACCGGATCTAGATAGAGAAGTGAACGATAATGTAACACGTTGAATGAGCAAAGTTAATGAATGAAATGATGAAGATAATACTGATATTATCTGTATGTACGTATGATGTATGATTGCGAACGAATGTAAAGTAAAGTATGTTTTATTTATAAAACTAGAACTCACTCAGCAACGCTGACTTTGATGTGTTTCCAGTTGGTAGGTAATGATTGCTGAGGATGGCATGGGCGACTACTCAGCTCTTTTGGGATAGCATTCTTTTGATAAATGTTTTTGCATTGTAATGTGAACAAGCTATTTTGTAATGAATGTAGTATTAATTTGCAAAAGCATTTACATGGAAATGAAAGATTGTTTTTGTTTTCCGCTGTGATTTTATGAAATACAAATGTAATTATACGTTTTATGTGCGATGAGAACCCAGCTGTAAGCGTCCCGGGAACGGGGCCTTACAGTTACAGTCTAGCTTCGGTTGCGGCGCTTATATAATATTGTAGCATTGTACGATCAACAATCAAATTATGGAAATAATTGTGGTCCATTACATTGTTTACTATTACTTTGAAACCTGTGAACTCACCAACTTTATGTTGACACATTTTCATGCATGTTTTCTCAGGTATTTAACATTTGCATCAAGTTAAGCTAGCTTGGCCCACGTCGCATTTAGGGCCATTCATGCTGTTGGGACATTTATTGTTGTATTTGTCATATTTTGAAAACAATTACATTAGCTCTACTGCTTCCGCAATTCAACTCTGAAACAATTATTTATTTTAAACCTATTTGCATCGTATGTTTACTAAACCATGTAGTGGTCGATCAATGACTATGGTCTCCATGACGATCACGCCCCGCGGGAAACCGCCGTGGTTAGGGTGTGACTGATTGGTATCAGAGCCATTGGTTATAAAGAATTAGGTTGCATTTTGTGGACCTAGACTATAACTGTAGTTCATTACATATCTTTATCGCTTCATATATTAACTTAACTTATAATAATTGTACTTGTGTATTGCCTTGTCATAGAGATGTCGTCTGCATCGATGACGATATACGTTTTTGACTCAGATGAGGATTATGAGCCGACATCTCCGACCTCATCCACAGGATCTACATCTGTCATCCCGACCCCTACGTCCGATGCCATGCTCCAGTCTACTGGTCCCACTGAGGCCGAGATCCTTGCACCTTCTCTTACCCCTATCCTCACTCCTACTCCACACCCCATTCTTAGCACCACTATGGCCTTAACCTCGACCCGATATTCTGGGCTACCCCCACCCCCTCCGGGCATGTATTGGTTTGCGTCGACACCGGAGATTCATGCCGACCTCCCGAAGGAGCTCGTCCGGGAGTCGTACGTGTTATCGGCGCATAGCTCCTGATGGCCGTCCCACAGATCATGTCTCATATATTGTTGAGCCATCCCTACAGTCTTCTCCTATCACTACCCACATCAACCAGTCCCCCCCATTCCTGAGGCCATAGATCCCACCGCAGCCTGCTGAACCGAGGTAATCGACCTAGGGTCAGCATACATTGACATAGTCTCCCAGACAGCTGATACCGACCCGGTCGACTCCGACCCGACCGACTCCGACCCGGCCGACTCCGACCCGGCCGACTCCGACCCGACCGACTCCGACCCGGCCGACTCCGACCCGGCCAACTCCGAACCGGCCGACTCCGACCCGGTCGCTTCCAACTCGAAGTCCCCCAAGGACACCCCCTAGTCTAGTGACCCCACCTCTCACTCTGCAAATCCTATTACCCAGCCCTTCGACTCGATTCCTCAGCCCTCTGCCAGACCTCACTAGTTGACCCTGACCCCTTCCACCTTCCCCGAGCCTGCAGACCCCACTCTTATAGCTGGTCCTGAGCCGGTGACTGTGGACACCCACCGTATCCTTGGTCCAGGTGTACCACCGCCCTCTTTCCGTCTCTATCGTGCTCGTCCTGGGAGTGTGCTTCTTGCACACACTCCTAGGAAGCGGGTTCATATTCCGATCCGTCCTACCACACCCGTTCGAGACTGTACTGATGAGCCTGAGCTTGCGCCCAAAAGACGCCGAATTGACGTTCGTTAGTGGGAGTGGATGCCTAGCCGACTAGACGAGTGGAGATGCCATATCGATTAAAGGAGAAAAGTATAGTACGGTGTTAAGGATCATTTCATGTATGAAGACCGGGAAGTACTTGCGAAAGGGCTATCATGCCATCTTGGCGCACGTAGTGGAGAAGCAAACTGAAGAGAAAATAATCGAGGATATACCTGTCATGCGACACTATCCGGAAGTCTTTCCCGAGGACTTACCCGGACTTCCACCTCAAAGGCAAGTCGAATTTCGAATTGACTTGGTACCCGAAGCTACTCCAGTAGCATGATCCCCACACGGATTAGCACCATCAGAGATGCAAGAGTTGTCAAATCAATTACAAGAATTGTTATATAAAGGATTCATAAGACCAAGTTTCTCACCCTGGGGAGCCCCAGTGTTATTCGTTAAGAAGAAGGATGGATCTTTTCAAATGTGCATCCACTACCGGGTGTTAAACAAACTCACCATTAAGAACCGGTACCCCCTCCCTCGAATCGACGACTTATTCGACCAACTTCAGGGATCTAGTTACTACTCGAAGATTGACTTGCATTTGGGATATCACCAATTACGAATTCAAGAGGAAGATATCCCCAAGATCGCATTTCGAACTCGTTATGGCCACTATGAGTTCATGGTAATGCCATTTGGGTTAACCAATGTGCTAGCTATATTCATGGATCTCATGAATAGAGTATGCAAACCCTACGTGGATAAATTCGTGATCGTCTTCATCGATGACATTTTGATATATTCACGACCCAAGGATGAGCATGAACAACATTTAAAGTTAATTTTGTAACTACTCAAGAATGAGAAATTATACGCAAAATTCTCAAAATGCGACTTCTGGATCCGAGAAGTGCAATTTCTCGGGCATGTGGTTAACGAGAAAGGAATACATGTTGACCCATCCAAGAGGCCATTAAGAATTGAGAAGCACCTAAGACCCCGACTGAGGTGCGATAATTTCTAGGTTTGGTAGGTTACTACGCTTTATCGAAAATTTCTCCAAAATAGCCCAACCATTGACAACCTTAACTCCGAAAGACAAGAAATTCGATTGGGGTGATAAGAAGGAAGCAACGTTTCAATTGTTAAAGTAGAAATTGTGTTGCGCACCAATTTTGTCCCTACCAATAGGGAACGATGGTTTTGTCGTGTATTGCGACGCACCACGACAAGGACTTGGCTGTGTCCTGATGCAACAAGACAAAGTTATTGCTTCCGCTTCACGACAACTGAAAGTGCCTAAGAAAAATCACACTACTCACGATCTCGAATTGAGAGCTGTTGTCTTTGCACTAAAGATTTGGCGACACTACTTATATGGTACCAAGTGTACTATATTCACTGATCATAAAAGCCTTCAGCACATCTTCGATCAGAAGGAACTAAACATGAGACAACGCAGGCGGGTTGAGTTACTGAAAGATTATGAATGCGAGATTCGTTATCATCCTCGAAAAGCAAATGTGGTAGCAGACGCTCTGAGTAGGAAAGAACGAACCAAAACCTTACGGGTGCGAGCGTTGGGAATGACGATTCATATGAGTCTAACTACTCAAATTTGTGATGCTCAGTCTAAATCACTAAAGGAACAGAAATTGAAAAATGAATCTCTTCGCAGCACGGATAAGCAATTTGAGATCAAGTCTGATGGAGCTCGATACTTTATGAATCGAATTTGGGTGCCGAATTGTGGGAACTTATGGCAACTTGTAATGAACGAGGCACACAAATCAAGATACTCCATCCACCCGGGCTCTGATAAGATGTATCAGGATCTAAAGGAGTTATACTGTTGGTCAAACATGAAAGCTGACATAACCATTTATGTTAGCAAGTGCCTCACGTGTTCGAAGGTTAAGGCGGAATATCAAAAACCATCCGGATTACTGCACCAACTGGAGATTCCACAATGGAAATAGGAGCAGATTTCCATGGACTTTATCACAAAACTACCCAAGACACCACCTGTTGTGATACGATTTGCGTAATTGTGGATCGACTGACAAAGTCTGCCCACTTTCTACCAATTAAGGAGACTGATAAGATAGAAAAGTTGACAAGAGTTTTTCTCAAAGAGGTTGTTTTGAGACATGGAGTACCGATCTCCATTATTTCCGATCGAGACAGTCGATTTACCTCGAGATTTTGGAAATCATTACAAAAGGCCTTCGGTACACGATTGGATATGAGTACCGTATGCCATCTTCAAACAGATGGTCAGAGCGAACGGACCATTCAGACGTTAGAAGACATGCTTAGAGATTGCGTGATAGACTTTGGAAACCGGTGGAATACTCATCTACCCTTAGTTGAGTTTTCTTACAATAATAGCTATCATACCAGTATCAAAGCCGCCCCGTTTGAAGCGTTGTATGGAAGGAAGTGTCGATCACCACTGTGTTGGACAGAAATCGGTGATAGTCAACTCACTGGTCCCGAGATCATACACGAGACCACAGAAAAGATCGTTCAAATTCAGAACCGACTCAAAGCCGTGCGTGACCATCAGAAAAGCTACGCGGACGTGAGACGTAAACCATTGGAATTCCAAGTGGGAGATTCCAAGTGGGAGATAAGGTTCTACTTAAGGTCTCACCATGGAAAGGAGTCATTCGTTTTGGCAAACGAGGTAAGCAAAATCCTAGATACATTGGACCATTTGAAATCCTAGCTAGGATTGGTCTGGTAGCTTACAAGCTCAAACTTCCCCAAGAACTTAGTAGTGTTCATGACACTTTCCACGTATCAAATCTAAAGAAGTGCTTGTCGGATGAAACCCTAGTTATACCACTCGATGAGGTTCAGATTGATGAATAACTTCACTTTATTGAGAAACCCGTAGAGATCCTAGATCGAGAGGTAAAGAAGATGAAACGAAGCCGCATTCCCATAGTGAAGGTCCGGTGGAATTCCAGACGAGGACCCGAATTTACTTGGGAACACGAAGACCAAATGAAGCTCAACTACCCTTACTTGTTTGAAACCCTTGCATCTGCAGACAACCCTAACAGAATTTCGGGACGAAATTCTTTCTAACAAGGGGAGTATGTGACAACTGGCAATTTCAGGTCAATACCCGACCTTGGCTTGGTTATAATTACCCCTATAATACTTGATTTTCAATTGAATTCCAATTATTGAAGCCGTTTTATGGATTGCAAAATTTCACGCATTACATTTCATGCATCGGTGATTCGGCGTAATTACCATTTTTACACGCGATGCAACCGACACACATGAACATTGGTCATAATTCATACACATGTACTAATAAATTCATTTAGGTGTTTCAAAGTATTTTAGATTCTATTGTTTCAAAGTATTCTAGATTCTATTGTTTCAAAGTATTTTAGATTCCAAACCAAATGCATTGGAAAAGCTTGAATTTATAAATAAACCTAATTGCGTAAATTGATGATTACTCGGAACGAATCATTTTAACGCGAATGCTAGATACATGATGCTTCATTAATATATCATCAATATTGAAATATTTATTATTATATGAATCCTATAATTTTAAGGTATTCCAAAAAGTAAAGGAAAAAAAAGAATATAAGATATGTAAAAATACCTATGGTGCAACAAATACCACCTAAATACCCAATACTAACAAAATATGAAAACCAAAACCCCCCTTTCCCATGCATGTGGTCATCCAAGCCACCACCACATTACTCTTCCACCTCCTTCCAATAAAGCTCATAAAACTTACAAGATTTGACAAAAAACAACTTGCCATATTCATGAAGCCTCTCTTTTGATGTGTTAAAGCAACACGTCTACCTTACACTCTTGGAACACCATTTCCCCATCCTTTGACCGTGAATAGGAGCCCATGCTCCAAGAACTTTACACTTAAAAAGGATTGAGTGTTATAAAAGACATGCACCCTTCACTTCAACTACACCAACACATCACACTCATCTTCTCTCTTTCTCCCTCTCTAAAATTCGGCCAAGACACTCCTACCACCACTCCATTTGATTTTCAATTTATTTCCTTCAAATCTTGGGTGATTCAAGTGCCTTTGGTTGAAGATCAAGTGATTTTTGAAGCTTTCAAGCATCCTACAACATCTTCCCCACCTATTTCTTGTTTGGTTCTTAGTTCAAAGGATCAAGTCTTCTTTCCTTGGATTTCAAGACTACCATCTCTTCTCCTTGCTTTTTAAGGTTAGCACTTTGTTTCTAATCTTCTATACACCATCATGATGTGTTTATATTCACTAACTCATCCAAAAGTGCTCTAGAAAAGTTTAAAAGTAACAAAACATGTAAGACATCTTCTGGCAGATTCATGTTCTATGTTTTCGACACCATAACTCGACCTAAACATGGTCAAATAACAGTTTCTTGAGCCAAACATTAACCTTAGGATGTCTAGTTTATAACCCATCCAACCTTGAAATTTTTAGATGACTATAATCTATCCAAAACGTACAAACATGATTAAAGTGTTGAACCTGAATTTTTGGCAGAATAGATAGGGCAGAAAGATTGAGGCATAAGTTATGCTTAAAGTAATCAAATGGAGATTTTCCTTCTGTAGTAACTTAGTATAAGGTGTTGGTTTAAAAGTACTATAAGCTCTATTGTTAATGTAGGGTTTGACCCCTCAAAAAGGTGAAATCCAAGGACATGTACAGAAAAATGCTGCACTGACATCTGTTGCTTCATGACCCATTTCGAGGCACTTAAAATTTTTTACATACTACAAGACATATTTTTTGGAAACCTAAGACATAGATATAGATGTGGTAAAAATATCATATTTTATAAAAATTCTTTGTATAATGAAAAGAGGATGTCAACCAGACCTAAAAATCCACTTGTTTTTGTCCAATGTCCATATTTATATAAAGTACAATTTTGGAGGTATTTGATAAAAAGAAACTCACACACATGAAAAGTATAATGCTATTATACTTAATATAAAACCCATCCAATACATTATGTGTTTATGAAGATAACTATGAAGACAAGAATCTAAATAAAACATTAACGGCTCAACATGTGTAACTAGTCAAGTGACATTTTCAAAACTAACTCTGTGGATGAGTTATGCATGACCATCTAAGGTCAGTAATCATGACCTCATGAATATATTGTGATTTTGTTTAGGAGATTCCTAGACCAATCATACGTACAGACTATTGCTAGAATTCACGCGTGCATTACAGGGGAGTTTCACGGCCCCATTTTACTTATTTTTCTTTTGGGGGAGATTACATGCAAATTACTATTTTCCTGGACACATTTATTTGTTAATGATTTCACATGTTATATAAGTTGTTTACATACCGTATAAAGTCCCCTGTTATCGGACTGTTAGTTTATTTCCCAAAGCGAGGTAATCATGGATAGTACTATTGGGTTGACTACCCCCACCCGGATTAATTACCCTAATCTTGACTGGAGGTCTAAACGGGTGCATTATTAGCCTGTTCACACTCATGTTTACGGTAGGAATGGGTAGGAGCAAATTGTTACAGTTACAGTCTAGCTTTGGTTGCGGTGCTTATATAATATTGTAGTATTGTATGATCAACAATCAAATCATGGAAAGACTTGTGGTCCATTACACTATTTACTATTACTTTCAAACCTGTGAACTCACCAACTTTATGTTGACATATTTTCATGCATGTTTTCTCAGGTATTTAACATTTGCACGAAGTTAAGCTAGCTTGGCCCACGTCGCATTTATCGCCATTCATGCTGTTGGGACATTTATTGTTGTATTTGTCATATTTTGAAAACAATTACATTAGCTCTACTATTTCCGCAATTCAACTATGAAACAATTATTTATTTCTAAACCTATTTGCATCGTATGTTTACTAAACAATGTAGTGGTCGACCATGACTATGGTCTCCATGACGATCACGCCCCGTGGGAAACCGCCGTGGTTGGGGGTGTGACACACACATACATACATACATACATGCATACATACATACATACATACATACATACATACATACATACATAAATACATACATACCATACATACATACATACATACATACAGACATACATACATAATACATACATACATACATATAAACATACATACACACATACATACATACACACATACACACACATACACACACACATACACACAAACATACACACACAATACACACACACATACACACACACATACACACACATACACACCCCACCACACACATACACACACATACACACACCCACACACACACACCATACACACACATACACATGCACACACACATACACACACATACATACACACATACATACACACATACATACACACACACATACCACACACATACACACACAATACATACACACATACACATACACACATACACATACACACATACATACACACATACACATACACACATACACACACACATATGCACACACATACATATATACGTACATTACATACGTACATTATATACGTACATTCATACATACATACATACATTCATACATACATACCTACATACGTACATACATACGTACATACCTACGTACATACGTACGTACCTACGTACGTACACACATACTTACATATATACGTACATACATCGTACGTACATGCATACGTACATACGTATGTATGTACGTATGTATGTACGTACATACATACATACATACATACATACATACATACATACGTACATATATACCTACATACGTACGTACGTACATACGTACATACGTACACACATACGTACATACATACGTACATACATACGTAAATACATACATACATACCTAGATACATACATACGTACATACGTACATACATACGTACATACATACGTACATGCATACGTAGATACATACGTACATACATACGTACATACAGACATAAATACATACATACATAGATACATACGTACGTACATACATACATACATACATGCGTACATACATACTTACATACATACATACATACATACTTACATGCATACGTACATGCATACGTACATGCATACGTACATGCATACGTACATGCATACGTACATGCATACGTACATGCATACGTACATGCATACGTACATGCATACGTACATGCATACGTACATGCATACGTAAAAGCATACGTACATGAATACTTACATGCATACGTATATGCATACGCACATGCAAACGTACATGCATACGTACATTCACACGTACATGCATACTTTCATGCACACGTACATGCATACGTACATGCATACGTACATGCATACGTACATGCATACGTACATGCATACGTACAAGCATACGTACATGCATACGTACATGCATACGTACATGCATACGTACATGCATACGTCCATGCATACGTCCATGCATACATCCATGCATACGTCCATGCATGCGTCCATGCATGCGTCCATGCATGCGTCCATGCATGCGTCCATGCATGCGTCCATGCATGCGTCCATGCATACGTCCATGCATACGTCCTTGCATACGTCCATGCATACGTCCATACATACGTCCATACATACGTACATACATACGTACATACATACATACGTTCATACGTACATACATACATACATACATACATACATACATACATACATACATACATAGATACATACGTACGTACATACATACGTACATACATACGTACATACATACGTAGATACATACGTACATACATACATACATACGTACGTACATTTCTTGTCAATGGTATCCAAGGTGATGTCGGGTCCCATTACTTGGTTGTCACCAATCTTATTCCGATTCAATGGTGATCCGCATTTCCTACCATACTGAGCTGCTTTTATACTTGCGTTATAACTATTATTATAGGAAAACTCCACCAAGGGAAGATGGTTGTCCTAGTTCCCGTTAAAGTCAATCCTGTAAGCTCTTAGCATATCTTCCAGGGTTTGAATAGTTCTTTCGCTCTGGCCATCAGTTTGTTGGTGGTATGCAGTGCTTAAATGTAAACGGGTTCCTAACACTTGCTGGAGTAATCTCTAGAAACGTGAGGTGAAATGGCTATTACGATCTGAGCTGATTGACAAAGGCACATAATGCCTGGTCACTATTTGATCAATATACAACTGAGCCAGTTTCATTAGGTTTGAGTCTTCCCTAATCGGCAAGAAGTGAGCTGATTTGGTTAACCTGTCCACTATTACCCAAATGGCATCATGACCTTTAAAGGTTCTCGGTAGCTTTATGACAAAATCCATAGTGACGTTATCCCATTTCCATTCTGGAATTTAGGGCTGTTGTAATTGTTAGGATCAGTGATCTAAGTTTGATTAATTAGAGAGTATTGCAGCAAAATTCGAACAATAAATTAAACAATTCACAAGAACACAATTGATATTCAATGTAACAATAAACGGTTATAGAAAGAGAGAATTCTGCAAAAGAAATATTTCATTCATATGCTTTCGTGGTAGCTCAATGTCACACGTTACAACTAGGTCAACATTCCTTATATAGGAAATATGACGTCTGCTGATGTCACTTGATAGTGACATCTAACAGAATTATTCAAACTACTGAAACTATGCAAACTACTGAGAATGTTCTCAACTACTGATTACATCTCAGAGAATGCTTAAGTAAAAAAACATAAAACTACTGAACTACAACTACTGAAACTATAACTACTGAAAAGTAAATTACAAGTACTGAAAGGAAACCATCACAACTACTGAAGTTAATTACTTCAGCTGTTGTGACAACTACTGATCACTTTGGTCTTCAGTCTTTGTCTTCAGTCTTTGTTCTTCAGTACTTTACTTTCAGACTTTGTCTTCAGCTGATGGCTTCAGACTTTGTCTTCATGTTCAACATCTTTTGATCCAAAATGTGCTGCAAACTCCTATGCTCAGTGTAAATAATGCACTCTATGCCATAGAGATCATGTCTCCACATTTTGTGTGTAAACACCACGACACCCAATTCTAATTCATACGTTGTGTAGTTCTTCTCATGATCGTTTAGTAGTCTCGATGCATAAGCGACTACTTTATTACGTTGCATTATCACACATCCTAGTCCTTGGCGTGAAGTGTCACAATAGACCACGAAATCCTCATTTCCTTCTGGGAGAGCAAGGATAGGTGAACTGCACAACTTCTCCTTGAGTGTTTCGTACGCTTCATTCTGGTCTCGTTCCCACATAAAGGTTTTGTTCTTCTTCGTCAGAGCAGTCAATGGTTGCACAATGCGTGAGAAGTCTTTCATAAACCTTCTGTAGTATCCAACCTCCCGAGAACTTGTCGTATCTTGGTAGGAGTTTTAGAAATTTTCCAGTCCCTATCGCCTCAATCTTAGAAGGGTCAACTTGAATCCCCTTCTCATTTACCACAAGACCTAAAAATTTGATTTCTCGCATCCAAAATTCACATTTGGAGAACTTGGCGTATAATTGTTCATTTTTGAGCAGCTCGAGAATTAACCTGAGGTGTTTCTCATGTTCCTCTTTACTACGGGAGTAGATCAAGATGTCGTCAATAAACACGATCACGAACTTGTCAAGATACGCGCGACATACACGGTTCATGAGATCGATAAACACCACTGGTGCGTTAGTCAGTCCAAAGGGCATGACTAGATACTCATATGTCCGTATCTCATCCTGAAAGCCGTTTTGGGTATGTCTTCTTCCCTTATCTTCATCTGATGGTAACCCATTCTTAAATCTATTTGAAAAAAGTAGCTAGCTCCCTACAATTGATCGAATAGGTCGTCAATCCTCGGGAGAGGATAACGATTCTCTATCGTTAGCTCGTTTAGCTCCCGGTAATCTTTGCACATTCATAAGGTTCCATCATTCTTCTTCACAAATAGGATGGTGCACCCCATGGAGAAACACTCAGTCAAATAAATCCCTTGTCGAGTAGTTCTTGGATCTGTAGCATTAGTCCCTTCATCTCGGGAGGGGTGAGTTGATATGGTTCCTTAGCTACCAGTGCAGCACCAGGTAGTAGGTCAATCTGAAACTCGACTTGTCGGTATGGAGGGAGTCCCAGTAGATCTTCGGGAAGCACTTTTGGATATTTAAAAACTACTGTAATATCCTGAATCTTCTTCTCCTCTTTTGCTTTCATTAGGTAAACCATGAAAGCTGGACGTCCCTTCCTTAGGCTCTTGGTAGCTTTCAGATAGGATATCATAGGGCATAGCATGTCACTTCCTCCTAGCTTAATAGGCATCAAGTTTATCTTAAATATGCTACCTTTTAGATTCATAGAACAGTCCTTGATGACTTCGTTAGTTTCTATAATGTTACCGTCGGCTAGTTCTACGGTAAATGGATCAGTTAGGATACACACATTCAAGTCAATCAAAGGCCTAAAAGCACTAGAGACAAAACTAGCACTTGCTCCAGTATCAAAGAGTACGGTAGCAGGATGGTTGTTTAAAAGGAACGTACCATTGTACACATTGGGTTCCTTGAGAGCATCAGCTGGTCCCATCACAAATTCTCGTCCCTTTGGCTTGTTAGGTCTCGTATCCTTATCTCTTGCCAGCTTGGGGTACTTATTCCTCATGCTCCCTGGGTCTCCACATTCATAACACTGCTTACCCGGCGTGAATGTGAAATCCTTGATCAAGTGGCCGGTTCGCTTGAACCTAAAACAAGGCATTGGGTTGCACTCCCCTAGATGGTGCAATTTGCACTTGTTGCAATAAGGGTTAGTGCCTACATACAGCCTTCGTGCCCTTCCACCTTGATCGTCACGCCTCACACCTTCACATGCTTTCCTGCTAGGACCACTACTATTACCCATTGCCTTCTTGGCATCAACCCATTTTCTCTTTTTTTCCTTAGTTCTTCCCTGCTCTGTCCATCCAGCCTAATCAGGTCATCAGTCAAGCTGCTAGTGAGATCCACTGCATATTATGGGGTTGTTGTAAGGCCCTGTACCTGGGATGCTTACAGCTGGCCAATCATCGCACATAAAAACATATAACTACATTAACTTAAATAAAAAGTTGTAGCGAAAACATTAAAAACAACAATTTCATTTCATTATAAATGCTTTTGTAGATTAATACAACATTCGTTATCTCTCTGTAAGCAAATTCATCAGGGTGAGAGCCTTCAAGCAACAATTGGAGTTCACTATTCTTAAGATCTTCAAGTCTCTTGTATAACAACCCTTTCTTGATCATTTTGTTCTCAAGAATAGATTGAGGGGTTGTCTTGGAGTTGTGAGCTTTCTTGAATTCTTCAATGATTTCCCAGGGTCAGATTACCATAGCCGACGTAATTGCAGCATTCAAGGTCTTCTTCACTTGGCCATGATATCTACTTGGTATATTCTTCTTATGAATTCTAGAACTTACCCCTGGGGTTTGGCCAGATCCGCACTCTTTCTCTTTGATGTTGAAAAGTATGTCTAAGAGTGTACAGCCTCAGAGCCTGTTTCTTCATTTCTTGAATGGATGAGGACTGAGGGAATCCTTGTCAACCATCTTGAGAAACTGCTCATCGTGCTGCTTCTGCTGTTCTTCTTCTTCAATCTTTACCTTCACCATCTGCATTTGCAAGTCAGGTGTAATCACTTGTTGACTTCTGTGCTCAGGTGTTTTAAGGTTGAGAACAGCAGAGATTGGTAGACAATCTTCATCATCATCTCTTCTTCCTTCTTCTACCCTCAACACCTTCTCCTCCTTCTGGGTGTATCACTGGTAAGGTTTGAGGTGGTTTTTAGGGTAAAGGAATTGGTTTTGTGGGTTGAGTTGTGGGTGGCTTTGGTTTAGGGATAGATTTGGGAGATTTTAGAGATAAGGGTTGTGTTTGAGTGGGAGTGTGAGAAGACTGACTTAGCATTTTGGTGGTGAGTTTGGCTTTGGAGAGCTTTGCCATTTTAGTTCTCTTCCCTGCACCTGCTTCATCCAGTGCTTCGATGATCAACCCTTTATTATAGCCTCCAGCAGAGCAGATTTTCTTGGTTATCTCCAAGACACTGTCTCTGGACCAGGCTTTTATCTCTATCAATGATCTCCCAAGGTATTTGGCAATGAATCTGATCATTATCTCCAATCTTTCCCTTTCCAACACACTATAACCAGCCCATCTAGCTTGAATCTCTTCTATTTCCAGCCTTCTGATCTCAGTGTCTAGTGTGGCTGTGTCATGACCTTGTCGAAAGAGCTGATCTATAATTTTATACATGGATCTACTGTGAGCTTCATCAGCATCTTTGACAAGATCTTCTAAGGATTTATCTTCATCAGCTTTTGACTCAACACTTTTCTTTCTTTTATATGTGATAAGCTGATCTTCCTTCTCTTTATGTGTGATCAGCTGTTCTGAGATCAGTTCTTTCTCCACCTCCTTCTCTTTTGCAGGTTCTTTCTCATCATCAACTCTTTTTCTTTTCTTTTCTTTCACTGCCATAGACTTGGAAGTCTCCCCCTTTTTGTTGCATTAGGATCAGGGGCTTGAAAGGCAGAAAGAGATTTGTGAACAACATCATCAATGAGGGTTTGTAGATTTGAGGAGATCCTCTCATCAATGGCTTTATGCACTATGTCAGTGATGATGGGAGTGATGAGAGGTAAGGAGTTTTGAAAGATAGCAACCATCTGCTCAGAGGGGTTCTGTCCCTGAGAGGTGGTGCCAAAAGTAGTGGCTGGTGGCTCAGTTACGTGTGTAGGCTTAGTGTTTGGTGAACCTTCAATTGAAGGTGCCATCTGTGGAGATTTTGGGGTAGATGGACTTTGATCCTGAGACATCTTGGCTACCAGCTCTTTGAGTCTGCTCACCTCAGTCTCTAGGATGGTATTATGGGCTAATACATCATAGAAAAAGCCCAGGTCATCATCAGTATGTGCTGAATCACCTGAACCTCCTGATTGAATCAGGATGTACATGCTATGAGTGTAGATCAGTAGAAGCATGTGCCCTTGTCTTGGTACTAGGGACTTCCTGCCTCAGGACTGTGTCCTTCATTGGCAGTTGCCTCTGGTAAGGTCTTATGGATGTTACCAACTTCATCCTGATCATTTGCTGAATCAGTAGAAGTGGCAGCCTTTCCAGATGTTCTAACCTCCATTTCTACACTTGGAGATTGAACATTGTAACCCGTGTGCTGTGGATTATCAGAAGCATTTTGGTCCTCCCCTTAATGGTTGAGGTTCCCAGTGGTAAGTGGTTTCTGGGGAGGGGGTGAGGAATGCACTGACTCAGCACTTTAGCAACTATCAGTGTTGGGTTGAGGGGCGGTTGCATGTGGAGATTGGTCCGAAGTAAATTGCACCCGCGGTGAGAGGTGCTCTTCAATGGTAACCCTCTCAATTGAGATAGGTTCCAGAAATGTGGATCCCCAATTGTGGTTGCAACAGGATCCATTGAGAGGATACCTGTGCTTTCAGCAGGTTGAGTCTTGGACATAACTGGGGAGTTAGAGCCAGTATGTATTTCCTGTGTTTGTGGTATAGGGGCATCCTCAGGGGACTCATCTCCCTGAGTAGCCTTTTTGGGCTTTTTGGATTTGGTTTTGGTGGGGACTTTGAATCTAGAAGTGGAGGCTGTGGGTTCCCTCTACTTGGGTTTTAGCATCCGGGCAGCCCCTTTTAGAGTGGGGTCTGAGTTATGTCTGGAGTATACCTCAGCTAAAATAGCTGGAGCAGGGACTCCAAGACCAACAAGGTGATCAAATTTTAATTGAGTCAAAATTATGGCCATCAGAAACCTGGGATAAAGTAGCCATCTGTTTGCCACAGGTTTTTGAGCCAGATCCTTTAGTTCCATGAACACTATCTCAGAAAAATTTAGATTTTGGCGTTCAAAGATAGAGTACAATACCTGTTGCCATCGGGAAGACATCTGATCCCAAGAAGATGTCTTTGATGCAAGGCAGACATTCACCATATGAAAGATAAGTCGTTCAGCATCATGGAAGTGCTTTTTAAGTATGTTGTAGCACTTAAGTCGCCTTCATACCCGTTATTGATGAAAGACATATCAGTGTGCCTTCGGGGTTCTTTAACCTAGGTGCCATCATGCAAATTTAGGTTTTGCGAATGATGTCGGGGTGATGAGCACCTGTTTCTGGTTCACCAACGACTGGAGAGTGAGTTGGCTATCATTCTCACAGTATTACACAGCGTGGTTCCAGAACTGGGTTAAGGAATCAGGGTATATGGTAGGATTCAGAAGAAAGGCTGTTTGGTATTGGGAATCCACCATAAGATCGATGGCATTGTCAAACTTGTTCCAGAAAGCCGATTTCGAAAGGTAGGCAACACAGTTGTGTCAGGGTTTGAGTTTCATGGTCGCCATGTTGAGAGAGAAAAGGTTTGAAAAACGGCTAATGAAACATTTGGCTATAAGTGCAAGTATTTATAGGTTAAGAAAAGGCTGAAAAGAAAACGACTGAAAGTGTTGGTGTTGGCATCAGTTGTTATGAAAACAACTGAAGACTTGGTTAACTATCAGACGTTTGAAAACAATTGAAGACTTGGTTTTAGTCATTAGTAGTTGTGAAACTACGGAAAACCTTGGTTGTCTTCAGCTGTTGTAAACAACTAAGGACTTGGTATTAGTCACCAGTAGTTGTGAAACTACTGAAGACATGGTTTGTCATCAGCTGGTTAAGGTGAAACAGCAGTTTGTGGAAACGACTGAAGTGAAAATTCTCATCAGTAGTTTTCGTCAATTCTTAGCTTTTAGCAGTTTCATACTGTCCTCAACACTTACTCATCAGACTTTTTAGCTGTTTTCAGTTGTTTCATAAGAATCAGTACTTATCTGTTTTTACTGACATCAGGAGTTATAACTACATCAGTAGTTGTAACTGCATCAGTTTCTTTTAACAAAATTAGTACATATTTGTGACATGTTTACTAATGATCATCAGTACTTGTTTACTGAGATCATCAGTAGTTATCACTTATTCTAGCTGCAGCATACCAAGCCTTAACACAAGGTTTTGGAAAGTTGAACTATCCAAAGGCTTAGTAAATATATCTGCAAGCTCATCAGCACTAGGCACAAACTTTGGATCAATCAGACCTTTTTCAAAACAATCCCTAATAAAATGGTGTCTGATCTCTATATGTTTGGTCCTAGAGTGCTGGACTGGATACTTGACAATGCTGAAGCACTATCCATTAATAATGGAGTCTTAGTCTCTGTAATGCCATAATCCAATAGTTGGTTCTGAAGCCAGAGTACCTGAGATGTACAACTTGCAGTAGCAATCTACTCTGCATCAGTAGTGGATGTAGCAACAGATGTTTGTTTCTTACTCTGCCAAGAAATCAAACAGTTGCTTAGGAATTGACATCCACCAGAAGTTGACTTTCTGGTTAACTTACACCCTGCATAGTCACTATCAAAAAAAGAAACTAATTTGCATGAGTGTCCAGTGGAATACCAAAGACCTAGAGATGGTGTACCTTGTAGATATCTAAAGATCCTCTTGACTGCAATCAAATGAGAATCTTTAGGAGCAGCCTGAAATCTAGCACAAACGCAAGTTGCAAACATGATATCTAGTCTAGAAGCTGTTAAGTACATCAAGGACCCAATCATACATCTGTAAAGTGTTTCATCAACAACTTTACCTTTCTGATCTGCATCCAGTTGTGTGGTGTTGCACATGGGAGTAGAACAAGGCTTACAATTTTGTAAATCAAATTCAAAAGTTCTTTTGTATATTTTGATTGATGAATAAAGGTTCCATAAGCCTTTTGTTTGATTTGCAAGCCTAGAAAGAACTGTAATTCTCCCATTGCACTCATTTCAAACTTTTGTTTCATTAAACTTGTAAAATCATCACACAACTGGGGATCAGAGGATGCAAAAATAATATCATCAACATAAATTTGAACAAGTAGCTTATGCTGATCTACTTTCTTAATAAACAAAGTTTTATCTATGGAGCCTCTAGTGAAATTATTTTTAAGAAGAAATTTGAAAGTGTTTCATACCAAGCTCTAGGAGCTTGCTTCAACCCATAAAGAGCCTTATCAAGTTGATACACCCAATCAGGATGTTATTGTCCTCAAAACCCGGTGGTTGACACACATAAACCTCTTCTTTTATTTTACCATATAAAAATTCACTTTTGACATCCATTTGAAAAACTTTAAGATTGTGGAATGCAGCATAGGCTAAGAACAATCTAATTACTTCTAGTCTGGCTACAGGGACAAAGGTTTCACCATAATCAATACCTTCTTCTTGTGAAAACCCTTGTACAACCAGTCTAGTCTTGTTCTTGACAATAAGCCCATTTTCATCAGTTTTATTCCTAAACACCCATTTAGTGCCTATTGCACACTTACCTGGGGGTAGAGGAACTAGTTCCCACACTTGCTGCTTTTTGAACTGAAGTAGCTCAAGCTGCATGGCTTCAACCCATCCATTGTCTCTCAAAGCAACATGATAGTTCTTTGGCTCTAGCTGACTGATGAAGAGAGCATAAAAGCAGAAGTTAGAAAATTGACTTCTAGTTGAGACACCAGCATTGATATCACCAATGATTTCAGACATGGGGTGATTCTTCAGCTCTTGGTATACTATAAGATCAGTGCAAGTGTTTGTAGCCGGTTCAACAGCAGGAGATGGTGATCCAGATTCTTGAAACCAAGTATTAGATGGCAAGTCAAATGATGTAGAGGAGTCAGAAATCTCATCAACATTTGTTGTGGATGGAGCTACAGAAGCTACAGGAACATCAAGTTTAGCAGACTCAGGCAGTTGGTCACTAAACTTGAAAAGGTGAGTACAAATATCATCATCATCTTCAGTACCACCAGGTGGAAGACTTGCTGCAAAAGATGATTTATCCACATGATCTGCAATAGCTGGAGGTTGATAAGGAACATATTGCAGTATGTCCAGATCAAACAACTCCACAGGTTTTGTGGAATTTATCCTTAGGAGATTCATGAATTTCACACGCAAGGTTTCTTCAACTTTCTTTGTTCTGCAGTTAAGACTCTATAAGCCTTGCATGTAGATGAATAACCTACAAAATACCCTGCATCCACCTTAGGATCAAATTTGTGGAGTTGATTCTTTGTGTTGAAATGAAACAAAGACACCAAAGGCTTTGAAGAATGAAATTAGAGGAGCCAAATGATGTAGAACTTCATATGGAGTCTTCATCAACCTCTGATTTACTAACACTCTATTCTGCACATAGCAAGCTGTGTTAACAGCTTCAGCCCAAAAGGTCAATGGCAAACCAGAGTCAGCCAACATAGACCTTGCAACTTCAATTAGGGTCCTGTTCTTTCTCTCCACTACTCCATTTTGTTCTGGAGTCCTTGGGATGCTAAACTGCCTCTTGATTCCTTTTGATAGATAAAAATCATCAAGTGTATGGTTTCTGAATTCAGTTCCATTATCACTCCTTATACACTTGACTGATAGGGAATACTGCTTCTCAACATACAACACAAAGTTTATAATCGTCTGAGCAACCTCAACCTTTGAATGCAAGAAGAAAGTCCATACAAATCTGGAGTAATCATCCACAATTACCAGACAGTATTTCTTCTTTGCCATGCTCATCACTCTCACAGTACCAAATAGATCCATGTGCAGTAACTGCAAGCAGGCAGTGGACTTAGATTCTTCAATAGGAGGGAATGAGACTTTGTGTTGTTTTCCTTTTAAACAAGCAGTGCAGGTTTCATCACAGTGGAACTCCTTTATTGGTAGACCTCTCACTAAACTATTGTGGATCAGCTGATTCATGTTTTTGAGATTAACATGACCCAACCTTCTATGCCACAGTTTAGATTCCTGAGGAGAGGCTTTGGAGAACACAAGGATGACCCTTCAAATCAATCTTCTTTGACAAATCCAAGGCATATACTCTTCCAATCCTGTTGGCCTTCAGGAGAGTATGATCATCCAATACCTTGTCAATCAGCCTCAGAACTTGGGAAGACAGAATCCTGCAGTTCTGGCTTGTGAAAAGTGCAACATGCCCTTTATCACACATCTGACTGACACTCAGTAGATTATACTTGAGATTCTCCACATGGTTAACATCATCAAATCTGATATCTCCATTACACACATATCCTACCTGATGATGTAACCCTTGGCATCATTTCCAAATGAAACAAATCCCTTCTTTCCTTGAGAATAGTCATTAAGAAAAGAACTGCTCCCAGTCATATGCATAGATCCTCCACTGTCTACATATTAGATGCTCCTTTGGCATGCTAAGAACCCTGCATTTATCATAAATAACTAGTTAGGTTTTGAGACCCAAACCTTTTTGGTTTTGGGTCTGTTTTCATCAACAGATTTAACCATAACTTGTTTCTTATGATTAACAAGTGATGAAGAAGAGATGGTGCTGAAATGGTTTCCTTGGATTTGGGCTTGGAATGCCTTTTTAGTGGTTTGATCACAGGTGCATCTAGTTGGTTAACTCTCCCCAACAAATGTTGAACCATCATAACAAGTTGTGTTTGATTTGTAGCCAAAGCTTTCAGCTCTTGTGACATATCAGTACTTGTGTATGATGAGTTCCTGTGGCCCATCATTTCCTCTTTGAAATTCACAGACTTAGTCTGATGTTTATCATGAGGAGCACTATCAGCTGTTTTATGATAACCCTATCCTTGTTTTTGATTTGGATGAAGGCTTGGGTTTATCACATTGGGATGACTGTGTACAAACTTGGTCTCAAACTCATTTTTCATTTCATCCATCTGGATTTTAATGAGCTTATCTCTATTGAGTTTGGAACCCTTTCTGTACCAACTTTCATCAGAAAGATGATTGAATTTACCACACATTTCACATGGCTTATTCTTCATCTTGACTTGATCAACTGCTGATGTGGAAACTACTGAAGGTGTGCTCTTCAGTACTTTCCTCCTACACAAGTACTGAAGGATCTGTAACAACTGAAGACTTGTTCCTCAGCTGTTCTCTATCATCAGTTGTTAATCCTTTTATTTCAGCTGATTTGAAATGCTTTTCAGATGTTTTGTCTTTCCCTTTAGTGCTTGAGATACTTTGAGGGACAACATCTTAAGTACTCAGCTTCATGTGCTTATCAGTAGTTGACCCATCAGGCAATTGATTTGCTGAGGTATCAACACTGATTTCATCTTGTGATTTTGGGTGTTCACTTGAGGATGATGCACATGATGATGTGGTTTGGAAATTACATTCACCTTCAGGTTTTACTATTGATTTTGGAGTAAAATCTGTAGGTGGTGCAATGTGGTTTTAACCTATTCCAAACTTCACATTCGAAGCAGATTGCTTGCTGAGCAGCATTTCAAATCCCTTGCAGGATGATACCCAGCGGTCACACTCAACTTGGGTAACTGCAAGTTTTTCTTTGAGTTCTCTGTGGTTCTCAAGAATGACCTCTAGCTTAGCCTTTTCATCATTAATTGGCATTTAAGCTTATAAATCTCATCATCTTATCCTTAAGGACAGACTCATATTCATCTTTTCTTTTGGAAATAGTTTGCTCAAGCTCAAGATTTTGATTAATTAAAGCTACATTTGCCTCTCTAATAGAGATAAATGCAGCTATGCAAGATTCAGAACATAGCTTGGCCTTAGCCTCAGAGGATACCTGGGTTATCTGTGATGAAGATGCATTAGAGATGAACTCTTAGTAGACTCCGGGCCGTGAGAGCTAGATTCCCAAAAGGATGTTCACCACCATGTTGACCATCACCAGCAAATAATTGCTCATTACCAGAGATCATCTGGTAAACTGCTCTAGTCAACAACACCAGGGGTGAAGAAGCTGTGATGAGGATGTGTTATTAGATGATTGAGATGGTAGAGGCTCAGGTAAGGCTTGAGGTTGTTGTGCAATAGGAACTTGAACTTGATTTGGCTGAGGCATGTCATAGTAGGGATATGGATATGACATTGGACCTTGAGGGACAAAATATGCAGGGAGATATAGGTTGTGAATGATGACCAGAACTAGCAGATGTTGACCTCTGTTTTGTGGACTATTGCTGGAAAAGTCACAAAGGGTGCAGAGGAGTTAGATCCAGTTGATCTACACTCTCTGCAAAGTGTCCAAGCCTGTGGCATTTGTGACACCTCAACTTACTCTTGTCAAAACCAACTTTGGTTTTGCTAGAGAGTCCTGGAAATTTCCTACCAGTTCTCTTGTAGAACTTTTGAGATCTGATATTAATCAGGCCATTTGGCTTAGAATATCCATCTCTTCTAAGTCATCATCAGCAATACCCTTTAAATCATCCATAATAAAACACAAATTGTTACTATTACAGCCTGACTGACTGTCAACACTAACAAATGCATGATCTAAACTGTTTGAAGAGAAATCTATATGCTTATCATAATGGCTTTCTGATGCAGCATATTCTGACTCATGACCAACCAAGGCAGTGTTCCCTGGTACAAAGTCATCAGTGAGCTTTCCTGATGATGCCAGTTTCCTTTTCTGCTCTATCTCTCTTTCAAATGTAAGCAGTTTCCCATGGAGTTGGGTGAGAGATAGGCTATCCAGATTTGCACTGGAGCGTAGGACAATGGTTTATGTGTCCCATCTCTCAAGCAGTGATCTGAGGAATCTGTTGTTCATCAGACTATTAGTGTATTCATGTTTGACCATTTTCAGCTCAGAGATCAAACAGGAAAAACGCTTAAACTGTTGAGTCAGTGACTCACCCTTCCTATGAGAGAATGTCTCATATTGTTGGGAAAGGATTTCTCTGTTGTTTGCTAAGACCACATCTGTTCCACCAAATTGTTCCTTCAATGCATTCCAGAGGTCATGACCAGTTTCATGATGCATAAGCCCAGAATAGATTTCATTAGGCAGAGCCATGGCCAGAATACCATGCGCTTTAGCATCAATCTCAAACAGTTTTCGATCCTCATCTAAGTATTGTTGTTTCCTTCTTCTTCGGAACAATTTGGTTGGTTTCAGATTGTTCACCATAGGCTTGTGTGGACCATGTACCACATATGTCCAACAACCTGAACTGTTAACAGATAGGATGAAGCATTCTTCGTTGCCATATGTTATACTCAGTCCTAACCAGCATCGGAGGCTTGGTTGAGGAACCGGTATTATGAGGGTCATTAGAAGGAGTAGTCATTCTCAGATTCAACCAAATTCAATTAAGTTTTAACTAATTTAGAACAAAACACAACAAACCAATATGAACCAAGAGAAAACTCAAAGCAAATAACCGAAAGCAGCAAAAATTCAATGATCTATAACCAATTCTTGCAAATATGCTAATTCAATCAAACTTAGATATCGAAATAGCGGTTTCAATGATCAATTGTTAGATTGATCAATGATTAACTGCTCTGATACCATTTGTTAGGATCAGTAATCTAAGTTTGATTAATTAGAGAGTATTTCAGCGAAATTCGAACAATGAATTAAACAATTCACAAGAACACAATTGATATTCAATGTAACAGTAAACGGTTATAGAAAGAGAGAATTCTGCAAAAGAAATATTTCATTCATATGCTTTCGTGGTAGCTCAATGTCACACTTACAACTAGGTCAACATTCCTTATATAGGAAATGTGACGTCTGCTGATGTCACTTGATAGTGACATCTAACAGAATTATTCAAACTACTGAAACTATGCAAACTACTGAGAATGTTCTCAACTACTGATTACATCTCAGAGAATGCTTAAGTAAAAAAACATAAAACTACTGAACTACACTACTGAAACTATAACTACTGAAAAGTAAATTACAAGTACTGAAAGGAAACCATCACAACTACTGAAGTTAATTACTTCAGCTGTTGTGACAACTACTGATCACTTTGGTCTTCAGTCTTTGTCTTCAGTCTTTGTTCTTCAGTACTTTACTTTCAGACTTTGTCTTCAGCTGATGGCTTCAGACTTTGTCTTCAGACCTTGTAATCAGCTGATGTCTTCAACTGTTGAGATCTCTTCAGCAGTTGTAATGTCTGTGGGATTTAGAGGTTTTTCTGATCAGGCTCATTGGTTCTTTTGGTCCAACAGTAATGTCCCTGACGGTTACTGATTTTCAGCTTCACCATGGCACACGTCAAACACTTGCTCACATAAATAACGATGGTTTTCTTGATCCCAGGCCACGAGAAAGGTTCTAGATCATGGTATATCTTGTCACTTTCGGGGTGAACTGAGTACCTAGACTTGTGGGCTTCGTCGAGGATCACTCTCTAATCCCCTTGGTGCTTTGGTACCCACGTTCTCCCTTCATATATATATTTACCATCAATGTTCAGCTCCAATTACATCTCTATCCCTGCCAACATTTCCCACGCTAGCTTATCCTGCTTTACCGCTTCACTTTGTGCTTTCTTTAGTCTGGCGATAAGGTCGGTGTACACACTCATCCATAAAGGACGGACACGTAAAGGTTTTTCCCTTTCTTTCCGGCTCAAGGCATCGGCCACTACATTGGCCTTACGAGGATGGTAGCGTATCTCACATTCGTAGTCACTCAGTAACTCGACCCATCTTTGTTGGCGCATGTTCAACATCTTTTGATCCAAAATGTGCTGCAAACTCCTATGCTCAGTGTAAATAATGCACTCTATGCCATAGAGATCATGTCTCCACATTTTGTGTGTAAACACCACGGCACCCAATTCTAATTCATACGTTGTGTAGTTCTTCTCATGATCGTTTAGTAGTCTCGATGCATAAGCGATTACTTTATTGCGTTGCATTATCACACATCCTAGTCCTTGCGTGAAGTGTCACAATAGACCACGAAATCCTCATTTCCTTCTGGGAGAGCAAGGATAGGTGAACTGCACAACTTCTCCTTGAGTGTTTCGTACGCTTCATTCTGGTCTCGTTCCCACATAAAGTTTTGTCTTCTTCGTCAGAGCAGTCAATGGTTGCACAATGCGCGAGAAGTCTTTGATAAACCTTCTGTAGTATCCAACCTCCCGAGAACTTGTCTTATCTTGGTAGGAGTTTTAGAAATTTTCCAGTCCCTATCGCCTCAATCTTAGAAGGGTCAACTTGAATCCCCTTCTCATTTACCACAAGACCTAAAAATTTGATTTCTCGCATCCAAAATTCACATTTGGAGAACTTGGCGTATATTGTTCATTTTTGAGCAGCTCGAGAATTAACCTGAGGTGTTTCTCATGTTCCTCTTTACTACGGGAGTAGATCAAGATGTCATCAATAAACACGATCACGAACTTGTCAAGGACGCGCGACATACACGGTTCATGAGATTGATAAACGCCGCTGGTGCATTAGTCAGTCCAAAGGGCATGACTAGATACTCATAATGTCCGTATCTCATCCTGAAAGCCGTTTTGGGTATGTCTTCTTCCCTTATCTTCATCTGATGGTATCCCATTCTTAAATCTATTTGAAAAAAGTAGCTAGCTCCCTACAATTGATCGAATAGGTCGTCAATCCTCGGGAGGGATAAGGATTCTTTATCGTTAGCTTGTTTAGCTCCCAGTAATCTTTGCACATTCATAAGGTTCCATCATTCTTCTTCACAAATAGGACTGGTGCACCCCATGGAGAAACACTCAATCGAATAAATCCCTTGTCGAGTAGTTCTTGGATCTGTAGCATTAGTCCCTTCATCTCGGGAGGGGTGAGTTGATATGGTTCCTTAGCTACCGGTGCAGCACCAGGTAGTAGGTCAATCTGAAACTCGACTTGTCGTATGGAGGGAGTCCGAGTAGATCTTCGGGAAACACTTTTGGATATTTAAAAACTACTGTAATATCCTGAATCTTCTTCTCCTCTTTTGCTTTCATTAGGTAAACCATGAAAGCTGGACGTCCCTTCCTTAGGCTCTTGGTAGCTTTCAGATAGGATATCATAGGGCATAGCATGTCACTTCCTCCTAGCTTAATAGGCATCAAGTTTATCTTAAATATGCTACCTTTTAGATTCATAGAACAGTCCTTGATGACTTCGTTAGTTTCTATAATGTTACCGTCGGCTAGTTCTACGGTAAATGGATCAGTTAGGATACACACATTCAAGTCAATCAAAGGCCTAAAAGCACTAGAGACAAAACTAGCACTTGCTCCAGTATCAAAGAGTACGGTAGCAGGATGGTTGTTTAAAAGGAACGTACCATTGACCACATGGGTTCCTTGAGAGCATCAGCTGGTCCCATCACAAATGCACGTCCCTTTGGCTTGTTAGGTCTCGTACCCTTCTCTCTTGCCAGCTTGGGGGTACTTATTCCTCATGCTCCCTGGGTCTCCACATTCATAACACTGCTTACCCGGCGTGAATGTGAAATCCTTGATCAAGTGGCCGGTTCGCTTGAACCTAAAACAAGGCATTGGGTTGCACTCCCCTAGATGGTGCAATTTGCACTTGTTGCAATAAGGGTTAGTTCCTACATACAGCCTTCGTGCCCTTCCACCTTGATCGTCACGCCTCACACCTTCACGCTTTCCTTGCTCGGACCACTACTATTACCCATTGCCTTCTTGGCATCAACCCATTTTCTCTTTTTTTCCTTAGTTCTTCCCTTCTCTGTCCATCCAGCCTAATCAGGTCATCAGTCAGGCTACTAGTGAGATCCACCGCATATTATAGGGTTGTTGTAAGGCCCTGTACCTGGGATGCTTACAGCTGGCCAATCATCGCACATAAAAACATATAACTACATTAACTTAAATAAAACGTTGTAGCGAAAACATTAAAAACAACAATTTCATTTCATTATAAATGCTTTTGTAGATTAATATAACATTCGTTACAAAACATTGTTTGTTCGCATTATAATGCAAAAACAATAAAAAAAACAATGCCATCCAAAAAGAGCCAAGTATCTGCCCCATGCCATCCTCAGCATCCTTCACCTGCCAACTCGAAAATGTATAAAAAGTCAGCGTTGTTGAGTGAGTTCTCGTTTTACAAAAACTTTATATTAGCTTTCATTCGTCAAAACATTTTATTTACTATCGCACATGATCACACATCATACGTACATCAAGGTAATAATTATTATCTTCATCATCGTTCGTTTCGTACATTTTGCACGTTTCGCACATTTCATACTTATCGCACTTTTTGTAAATTTATTATCTTTCACTTCTATCTATGTCATGTCGTATGCTTAACCCTCCTCTTGAGCACAAAGCCATATCATCTAGGGTTAAGCGAAAAGGACCCCATATCGCACATATCGTACATATGCCACGTATGGAGTAGTCTCATAGACTAACTCCCCCTGTGTGTGAACCCTTAAGGGTTAGCTAAGATCGCATGTTGTAAGCACACAGTTGAGCTAACAACTCTCATTGAGTTGTGAACCTCCTTTCATTTGCTTGCAAGACTTTTCATTCGTTCATTATGTTCCACTTTCATTATCTTAAATCTTTCACTTCGTTAAGATAATACTTTACGTTCATCATAATAACCACACCACGTAAAGTCACATCATCATATGTAATAAGGAACATAACATACAATCATATATAATCATCAAACATCATCAATCTCACATCATCATGAAATCACATCATACATCACCTATCACGTCATCTATGACTTCAAAAAGTCAACTTACATAGCCACCGGGAACCTCCCAAGTTAAAGCCTACATTTACACTTTCTACAAGAATTAGAAACCATTCTAAGTCCTTTCAGGCGCATGAGCCCTATATGGGCGTATGGGCACTATACAGTCGCATGGCCTTCCAGGCGCATGAGAACACTTAGGCGCATGGACACCATGTGACAAATGGACACTTAGGCATATGGAAGGCTTCCAAACGCATGAATACTATAGGGTGTATGCACCCTCAGTCGCATGACCTTCAGTCGCATGACTTCTAGTCGTGTGACCTTCAGTCGCATGACCTTCGGCCGTATGGCTTCCAGTCTCATGCCCTTCAATCGCATGATCTTTGGTCGTATGACCTTCAGTCACATGCCTTCCAGGCGTATAACCTCTAGTCGCATGAGGAAACTCCCAGTCGCATGAGCCCTAACTGGGTGTAGAATGCAGTCGCATTCGAACCTGAACAACAGATTTCAGTCCCCAAACCCTCTCTAACTAGTTCTAAGCTTAAACCATCCATCTAAGCCTTAGAAACACATTCACATCATCATCAAACACAAAATGCCTGAATTCCAAACCCCGCCCCCGTCGCACACAACATACAATCACACCACACATACCTACGGGTTCACACCCAACATAACCAAAATAGTTTTCTATGCGTTCCAGCCCCAAAATAAGTCAAAAACGTGTAAAAGATGGGTCCTAGAACTCACCTTTGCAGTCTCTTCGGGTAGAGCTTCCTTGGAACCCACTTGCTTCAAACTTCACCACAAAAACCCACTTGGAATCGGCTCTTCACCTTGATTCTTCAAGCTCCTGAAGTTTCTGCCCTTTTTCCATTTCTCTCTCTCTGATCTGAATGGAAGGGAGTATGAGGGGAGAGTGGGTTGCCATGCCCCCTTTACACCACTCTTCCAAAATTTTGTCCTTTTTGGCACTTTTTACCCCTTGACTTGGGTTAAATGTCTTTTCTTCCTTTTTATTTCTTTTTCTTCACTTTATTATTCTTTCTTTGAATTCAAAGAAAATAACCAGGTGTTACAAGTCTACCCCTTTATATAGGTTTCATTCCCAAAACATGTTATTCCTCAAACAAAAGTGGTAATGCTGTCTAATCTCTTCTTCAGTCTCCCACGTAGACTCAGATCCCTTTTTGTGCTTCCACTATACGCGCACAAGAGGAACCACTTTATTCCTCAACCTCTTCTCTTTACGGTCAATGATCGACACTGGTTGCTCCACATAATTGAGCCTTTCATCTACCTCGATATTTTCTAGTGGGACCACCATGTCCTCATCTGCCAAACATTTCTTCAGATGAGATACATGGAATATCGGATGAATTCCACTTACTCCTCCGATAACTCCAGTCTATAGGCCACCTCTCCTACTCGAGCAATGATTCGAAAAGGCCCTTTATCTAGGGCTCCACTTGCCTCGATTTCTGAACCGAACGATACCTTTCCAAGGTAAGACTTTCAAAATAACTCTATCACCCACCTGGAACTCAATCGGTCTATGTCGTTTATCAGCATACGACTTCTGTCTATCTTTGGCTGCCTTCATAAAGGCTTTGATCCTTTATAGCTTCTCAGTCGTGGCCTCGACCACCTCAACACTCCATAACTCTTTATTGCCGATATCACCCCAACAAACGGGTTTTCTACATCTCCTACTGTATATAGCATCTCATAAGGAGGCATACCAATACTGGCATGATAACTGTTGTTATATGAAAACTTAACTAACGGTAAGTGGTCATCCCAACTTCCTCCAAAATTAATGACGCATGCCCGGAGCATATCTTCTAACGTCTGAATGGTCCTTTCTGACTGACCATCTGTTTGAGGATGATAAACCATGCTAGTATGTAACCTCGTCCTCGTTGTGTGGTGGAATTTCTTCCAAAATTTAGATGTAAACAGGGTGTCACGATCAGACACAATAGACACCGGCACCCCATGACGAGCTACAATCTATTAAATTAACAGATCCGCCAACCACTCAGATGAATAATTCTCGCGAATTGGTATGAAGTGAGCACTCTTCATTAAACGGTCAACTATCACCCATATGGCATCATAACCTCGCGTAGTACACGGCAGATTCATAATAAAATCCATGGTGATGTGCTCCCACTTCCACTCTGGTATATCCAATGGTTAGATCTTCCCATACGGCTTTTGGTGCTCGGCCTTCACTTGTAAACAAGTAAGGCATTTACTCATATACTTCACCATATCATGCTTCATACCTGGCCACTAATATCTTTCTTCATGTGTTGGTACATCTTCGTAGCACCAGGATGAATAGAGTATCGAGTCTTATGAGCTTCATCCATAATCTACACACGTAGATCCCCAAAACGAGGAATCCACATTCGTCCGAATCGTGTTCTAACACCGAGTGTGATTTCACCCAAATCCGCAACCAGACCTCTCATTCTTTCCGAGTTAAGAAGATATTCTTTCAATGCCTCATCTTAAAACTCTTTGACCTGCTTCATCATATCACAGGTCATAACCAACTGATAAGCCTTCACCCGAATCGGCTCAGGTCTTTCCTTTCGGTTAAGGGCATCCGCCACCACGTTTGCTTTGCCCTGATGGTTATGGATCTCGCAATCATAATCCTTTATGAGCTCCAACCATCTCCTTTTCCTCATGTTTAAGTCCTTTTGCTCGAAGAAATACTTCAAGCTCTTGTGGTCAGTGAATATGGTGCACTTTGTCACGTATAGGTAGTGCCTCCATATCTTTAACTCAAAGACCACGACTGCTAGCTCCAAATCATGAGTAGGATAATTAACCTCGTTAACTTTCAACTATCGAGATGCATCGGCTATAACCCTTCCTCTTTGCATCAACACACATCCCAACCCCGAGTAAGAAGCATCTGAATAAACCACCAAATCTTCGCTTCTATCGAGTAGCAACAAGACAGGAGCTTGAGTAAACTTCATCTTTAACTCCTCAAATGCCTTTTCTTGAGCTTGACCCGATACAAACTTTACATCCTTCTGTGTCAACTTGGTTAGTAGGGAAGCGATCTTAGAGAAGTATTAAATAAATCTTCTATAATAGCCCGCCAAACCCAAGAAACTACGAATCTCGGATGGTGTCTTTGGAGACTTCCATTGCATCACCGCCTCCACTTTTGCCAGGTCCACCATAATCCCTGCAGGATTCACTACGTGACCCAAGAACTGGAGTTCACGCAACCAGAACGCGCACTTGGAGAACTTGGCGTACAACTTCTCTCTTCTCAACGTCTTCAACACCTCCCGAATGTGATCGGCATGCTCTATCTTGCTCTTCGAATAAATTAGGAAACCATCAATAAACACAATCACTGATTTATCCAATATCGGCCGACACAATCGATTCATCAGATCCATAAAAGCAGCTGGTGCGTTGGTTAAACCAAAAGACATAACCAGGAACTCGTAGTGTCCATAACGCATGCGAAAAGCTGTTTTAGGAATATCCTGCTCCTTTACTTTCAACTGATGGTAGCGAGATCGAGGGTCTATCCTCAATAACCAACTAGCACCCTGAAGCTGATCAAACAAATCATCAATTCTGGTAACGGGTATCAATTCTTTACCGTCAATTTATTTAGCTCACGGTAGTCAATACACATCCTCATGCTATTGTCTTTCTTCTTCACGAATAAGATCGGAGCACCCCAAGGAGAGATACTCGGTCTAATAAACCCCTTATCAAGTAGCTCTTGTAATTGCTCCATCAATTCCTTCATCTCAGTCAGAGCCAATCGATACGATGCCTTAGCTACTGATTGGGCACCTGGTATCAAGTCAATCTGAACTTGATCTCCCGGTCAAGTGGCACTCCTGGTAAGTCTTCAGGAAATACATCTGGAAAGTCACACACAACCGGTACATCAGATAGTTGTGGTGTTGGGGTATCCACGCCCTTTACATAGGCCAAGTAAGCGCTACATCAACGCCTCATACACTTTCCCGCCACCACCATCGAAATCACTTTCAGAATTGTCATGACTCGATCACCGTAAAACGTCACCGAACTCCCGTCAGGCGCTGTCAAACAAATCATCTTTTGAAACACACAATGTTCACCTCGTAGTCTGCCAACCATCTATTCCTAGGACTACGTCAAACCCGCCTAAAGTCACCACGAAAGGTCTAACAGGAAACTTGTGACCTTCTAATTCTACGTCACAACCTTCTATCATCTCAAAAATCCTAGTAGACTTACCTATGGCAGTTTCTACATTAAAGGGTGCGTCTACACTCCTACTACTAACAGGTAGTTTAGCATAGAAAGTAGCAGAAATAAAACTTTTACTAGCACCGGAATCAAATAACATTGAGGCTAAAGTTTGGTTTACTAGGAATGTACCTGACACCACATCTGGATCCGTCCTAGCATCTGCCTGTGACTCGTGAACGCTCTAGCACTCGCCCTCTGTCCTTCAGTCCCGGTCGCCTTCTTCCCTGCACCGAAACTTTCAGCCTTTGGCTTCTTTTAGTGACTGCTCATCTGACCACTTTCCCCACAACACCTTATAACCCCACAATCTCTAGCCATATGACCAGGCTTCGCACACTTAAAGTAGATGTTTAATCCCTATTTGCATTCTCCCAAATACTCCTTCCCGCATTTACCACATCTCTTCGATCCTGTTCCCGACGTGACCACACGCCGGTCACTCACCTTCGCCACCTTGTTGTTTGGAGCGGCTTCGCCACGTCCAAACCATTTCCCATTCTAGTTTCGGTCACCACCACCCTTCTTGTTCACCTCAGCCACCACTATTTCTCGCTCGTCATACAACCTTCCTGCCAAATCAACCACCGAAGTAAACATGCTCGGTCGGGCAGCGATCATGTGCCTACGGATATCCGTCGGCAAGCCCTGGATATACCGCTTAATCTTTCATGGCAGAGGCATCACCTGATCTGGCACCAGTTATGCCATCTCATTAAACTTCATGGTGTATTGCTGAAGAGTCATTGTTCCCGCCTCCAACTGCAGGAACTCCCTTTCCACCTTATCCATTTCCCTATGAGGATAAAACTCCTCGATCACCAACTTCTTCAGCTCTTCCCACTTCATCCTTCCAATTGCCCGACTACCCTCGGCTTCGACATTATTGTCCCACCAACATAGAGCCGAGTCCACAAACGAGTGGGCAGCAAACTTCACCTTCTGGTCTTCCTGACACTCACTGATATCAAGAACAACTTCCATCTCCCTCACCCACCGGTGAGTAGTAGCAGTAGTGCCGTTACCATCAAAAGTACAGGGCTTGCATTTTTGAAATGCCCCGTAGTTGCAGCCTCGTGCCGCCTCCGGTGCAGGCTCTTCTTCCTCTTCTTCATCATCGGAGAGAACCGTTTCGGTCTCCGATCGCTCCCGTCCTCCCGATGACCTATTTCGCTCTTTCCGTTCCCTTCCCGTACAGCCTTTAACACTTCAGTCACCACAGATGGTAAGATCGTCTGGAGGACTTGATGCACTTCTTCCACAACAGCCTCCTTTACTGAGGCTCTCAAATTAGCACTCTCATCACCGCCCTACGGATGAGGGGTCATAGGTACTTCATGAACAACCTTTTTGGCTCAAGGCCATCCTCTTTTGGCCCGTGGTTCAACACCATGTCCACCGCGACCTCCACCACGCAAAGCTTTAGATGATCTACCATCGGCCATCCTCTAACACACTAAAAGATTCAAACACCAACATTTTCATTCAAGGGAACAACTGAGTTTATATCAAGTATAGTAAGTCTCTAATTACAGTGGCCAATTGTGATTAGCCACTTACATTACTTTTCATACCCCAAGCATTACCTATCCTGACTACATCAATATCTAAATCCAGCAAAAGCATATAAACCACATAACACGTAATACCGGTTATCATAAGGAAAATACCTGATGGCACGCAGCTACTCGGACTGGCATCCCTTCTCTTTTCATCCTATTTTCAGTTTAAGTTTAGGTTTATTTTGAAAATTTTCACGTTTCACTTGAACTTTGGCTCTGATACCAATTTGTAAGGCCCCGTTCCCGGGATGCTTACAGCTGGCCAGTCATCGCACATAAAATATATAACTACATTAACTTAAATAAAACTTTGCAGCGGAAACATTAAAACAACATTTTCATTTAATTATAAATGCTTTTGTAGATTAATAAAACATTCATTACAAAACATCGTTTGTTGGCATTACAATGCAAAAACATTAAACAAAGAATGCCATCCAAAAAAAGCCAAGTAGCCGCCCCGGGCCATCATCAGCAACCTTCACCTACCAACTGGAAAATACATAAAAAGTCAGCATTGCTGAGTGAGTTCTAATTTTATAAAAACCTTATATTACCTTTCATTCGTTAAAACATTTTCTTTACTATCGCACGTGATCACACATCATACGTATATCAAGGTAATAATTATTATCTTCATCATCGTTCATTTCGTACATTTCGCATGTTTTGCACATTTCGTACTTATCGCCATAAGGCCCCGTTCCCGGGATGCTTACAGCTGGCCAATCATTGCTCACAAAACATACAATTACATTTAAGTTTCATAAAAACATCGCAACGGAACATTAAAATAACTTTTCATTTCATAATAAGTGCTTTTGCAAGTTAATACAATCATTCATTACATAGATTCATTTGTTCACATTATAATACAAAAACAGTAAGAAAAGAATGTAATCCAAAATGCCAAGTTGCTGGCCCACGCCATCCTCAGCAATGCTCACCTCCCAACTGGAGAATGCATAAAAAGTCAGCGTTGCTGAGTGAGTTTTAGTTGTATAATAAAACATACTTTACTTTCATTAAAACCGTTCTTTACTTTTTCGTGTGATCACACATCACACGTACACATAGATAATATCATTATTATCTTCATCATTTGTTCATTAACTTTCAAACATCGTACGTCATCACCATTCACTTTCATTACCTTCATTCTCATTCATTCATACTTTTTTACTTTCATTCATATGTTCATCATTACATCTTTTCATTCCATCAAAAACTATGAACCTTACCCTATCGTAATGCATAAAGCTGGTACTGGGCCGAAGTCTATCATAGACCTTCCATCATGGCACACAGCAACGTGGCCATAGTACCTAGGGTAAGTTCAGGTGTACCATTGTCATGTGCTTTACCCACCATCATGCATAAAGCAGATACTGGGCCGAAGTCTATCATAGACCTTCCATCATGGCGCACAACAGCCTGGCCACAGTATCTAGGGTAAGCGAAAAAGGTTCTATACAAATGGTCAATCCCAAAGAAAGACCCCGATGTGCATCCTTCTGGGGTAGCTAACCCACACACTGTTGGACTAACACCCTTCATGGGTGTGTTCCACATATAAGGCTTGCAAGGCCTTCTTTACTTTCCATCATTCATTAATGCATGCATTTATTCATCATGTTCCTCTTTCAATTATCTTCCACTTTACATTACATAATACTTTCATTTCATTCATTAACATTCATTATAAAGCCATGGGAAAATAAACATACATAATAAGGAACATCATCATACACAGTCAACATCACCATACAGGGCATCATACATACATAGCATACATTATACATACCATCATGCATAACATCATACACATCTTGCCAAAGTACCAAACATACATCATAACATCATGCCCATCACATCATCTAAGACCTCAAAATTTCAACTTACATAGGCCCCCGGGAACCTCCCAAGTCAAAGCTTAAATTTCACTTTTTCTCCGCATTTGCCCTTTTTGTTCATTCGCATTTCATCAGTACTCATCCGCATTTCTTTTACTTCATCCGCATTTCCCACTACTCATCCGCATTTCTCATACTTAGTCAATGTTCATCCGCATTTCCCATACTTAGTCAATGCTCATCCGCATTAACTGTTCATCCGCATTGACTTCCAATACTCATCCGCATTAACTGTTCATCGACATTGACCTCCATTACTCATGCACATTGGCTTAGTAGTTAATGCCCATCTGCATTAACTGTTCATCTGCATTAACTGTTCATCTGCATTGACTTCCAATACTCAGCCGTATTGGCTTACTTAGTGGTTAATTTTCATCCGCATTGACTTCCAATACACATCTGCATTGCTTCTCCATACTTAGGTAGATTCTAAAACTTAAACATACGAGCCCTAAACATCAGATCTCAGTTCCCAATCATCATCTATCATGTTCTAAGTTTAAATCTTACATTCTATGCTTTAGAAACACAACCATTACATCAACAAGTATGAACATAGCTCAACATCATATCATATTCACAACATACACACATTCATGTAGGATTCTATGTGCCAAGACACTTAGAATATTGATGTGGTTAGTATGTTACGATCCAATTCGGGTTATACCCAAATAATAAGCTTTGCAGACACAAACGATTATTTAATTAATGATGTGATCATGTAATTAAATAACAACACACACCAAATTTAGGAAATTGGTTTTCTAAACAATTATATGTGAAATGGGTTAAATCATAAGGATGATTAGTTGATGGATTTTATTAATCATATTGTTATTTAAAAGGGTTTAAATAACATAAGATAATGTAATGTTAGTGATCTTTATTTAAAATGTTTAATTAAAGATTAGTGCATAAAACATATTAGTATGGTTCTTGCACTTGTCACACATTAAAAATCCAAGAGGGTCCATGGACTTTTAATGTGTTAACAAGAGATTAAAAGAGTGGGAATCCCAGCCTTTTGAATAAGTTTTCGGCCACCCCTTGGACCAATTAGGTTCCCTTCTTTTATCTTGGTAAGACACACACTCTTAAATGTAGAGTGTAGGACTCTCCAAACCCTGGTTCTTCACATGCAAAAACACTCAAAAACTCTCTTCTTCTCTCCTGAAGTTCACGAACAGCAGCAGCCAGAAAAGAGATTTTGAGTTGTTCTTGGTGTTATTCTTCCTAACAAGAAGGTGTATTGCTCACAAGCTTGGGGTATACTAACTTGAGGGTTCCTCTTCTTGGAGTCTTGGCCGAGATTGGGGCATCTTATTCTTCTTTTCTTTTGGTCGACATTTCAGCTGGGAGGTAGTTTATCACAGCTTAATGAAGCTGTGATTTTATGTTCTATTTCATTATGTTCATAGCTTGTTTATTCACATAAATATCCTTTTGATTTGGGTTTGTTTTCCATCTTAAAACACTATAAAGAACATGAAATTTTCAGCTTTAAAATCGGTTTTAAAAGCTACATATCCGCTGTGTTTTCTGAAAGTTTAAATGGTTAAACATGTTTTTTGTGTTCTAGCAAACCCGTCAAATGGCATCAAGAGCCGGTTATGTGGATGACTTGCTTGTTTTGTCCTTTAAAATAGGTTTTAAAGGATGATAATAATCTAAATATAAGCTGATTTGGGGCTGCTATGTTTCTATTTTGTTGAATCCCCAACTTTCAAGATTATATTATACATGCTTAAGATTAAATCTTGAAAGATATATATATGTTGATATGTGTGTTGTTTGGACAACATCTAAACCCGAATTTTTCAGTTTATTTTGGCAGTAAATTCGTTGGTTTTAAGGGGATTCATAGTTATATTTTGGATGATATAATGGATGCTTATTTTAGTGCATAACCTAGCCATTGACCTTGTGTTGTTTGGGTGTTTGTAATGGTGTATTCATTCATTCAATTGGGTTGTATTATCTATTGTTTCAAGTGTAATTTTATTTATTATTGGGTTGTAATAAATAGATTAGGTGTAATTTCATTTTACTAGATATCATGTATTAGGACCTTATATCTTGTAATATGAAGACATATGCCTTGGAAGCACAAAGGAAGACACTAAAGAAACATGGAGCATTTTGGATGCGGTTTCAAGTGGGAGGCTTTTGGAAGCTTTCTATGTGTTCTCTTGTTGTAACCTTAGAAAAGACCAAATGACAACACTTGTGATGGCAAACAAGTGTTGTCAACATAAGGGCTATGGTTATGCACATATGATTGTTAATGTTTATGCTTGTTTAAATGTTCGTTGTTTGTTTGAATTGTTGATGTTTTGACATACATAACAAACTCACTAACAACTTAACAAGCTGAAAATTGATGGTTCTAAAAGTTTATATAAAGTTATTAAAATGGTTTAATGATTTTAAAGATTAAAATTGGTTTTAATCAAAGGACCATAGGGTACCTTGTATTTGATGCATGCAAATACATTACATAGAGTTTTCTAAAATAATATTATGTAACCTCTAAATATTCTTTAACAAGATCAACACCGTCCTTTTACACAACACTTGAGTCACTTGAGAACTCTTAGTGGGATAAAGGTCACCTAACCACTTTGAGGGAACTCGTGATTCAAGGTGAGAATGCCTTATTTGTGGGATAAAGGTCACCTAACCACTTGTTTTGGAAAACTCACACGTGGGTGTAAGTAGGGTGTCTTGATTTGCAAATCATGTCATATGGATCACCTACGATGTGGTTTCCAAATGGTGTTGATGGGATTAACATGCCGTCTTTACATATGATGTTTCAAGTCGATCCCATATTTCTAGAAGTTGCAAATGGTTGCCATCGTCAAACGTTGACCACCTTATTAATTTAAAACGTGGGATAAAGGTAACCTAACCACAATTTAAATGTAATGTTGGGTTCTAGATTTTAATATGAAAAGACCTTAAAGGCATTTATTATTAAAATTACAATATCGAAAATACTAAAATAAAACATTGTTAAATTTTGTAGATGGCCTCAAATAATGACAATTCCGATAACTCATCCACGTCCAACCAATCTCTACGAGCGATCCTCCAAAAGGAACGTCTAAATCATAACAACTTCATCGATTGGTATCGAAACTTGAGAATCGTTCTGAAGCAAGAGAGAAGATCGTATGTTTTAGACGACCCTATCCCCGATCAACCTAGCGAGGATGATGAGGAGGCCTACAAAGATTGGCTGAAGTACACTGAGGACTCCGTCCAAGTTCTTGTCTCATGCTAGCGAGCATGACTCCAGATCTCCAAAAGGAGTATGAACACCACGGAGCTTACGACATGATAACCCAACTGAAGAAACGTTCCAAACGCAAGCAAGGGTTGAGCGCTTCGAAACGGTTCGAGCACTCCATGCATGTCGTATGGACGACAACCAATCTGTCTCATCTTATGTACTTAAGATGAAAAGTCACATTGACCGCCTCGAGAGGCTTAATTGTCCCGTCTCTAAGGAATTGGACACGTATTTGATCCTAAATGGCCTTACCAAGAGGTTTGAGACATTCGTGTTGAACTACAACATGAATGCTTGGGACAAAAGCATTGGTGAGCTTCACTCAATGCTGAAAACGGCCGAGGCGGCCATGGGTAAAAGGGTTTTACCCGTTCTCACCATCAATGAAGGTGGGAACAAGAAAAGGCCTCATCCCGCACCCAAAGCAAAGGTTGCCAAGGGTAAGGGACCCATATGGGGAAAGGGGAAAGGGTGGCAAGGGTGCCACCCAAACCGCAAGAGAAGAAGCAAAAGGTTGCTACCAATGACCCATGCTTCAAGTGTGGGGAGATTGGACATTGGGCAAGAAATTGTCCTGTTCATCTCCAAGAGTTGAAAGCCAAAAGGGATGCCGGGCAGACCTCAGGTACAATATACATGATTCATATTGATCTTAATGTTACATCTTCAGACACATGGGTATTAGATACCGATGTGGAACTCATATTTGCAATTTGTTGCAGGGGTTCAAAAGAAGTAGGGATTTCAATCAAGGGGATGTTAGCCTCTTCATGGGCAATGGAACCAAAGTCCAAGTTGAAGCTCGTGAGGACTACATCTTGAAACTTCCAAGTGGCTTGGATGTTATTTTGAAGAATGTTTTGTATGCTCCTAGTTTGACTAGGAACATTAATTCTGTATCACAATTAAGACTTTATGATTATGTATTATCTTTTATTGAAAATGATATTCATGTTTCTTTAAATGATATGTTCTATTTTAAAGCTATACCCATTAATGGTATTTATGAATTGGTTCATGAAAATGCTTTAAATAGTTCATTGTACCATACTAACACCAAGAAACTCAAGTTAGATTTGAGTGATACCTATCTTTGGCATTGTCGTCTTGGTCATATAAACAAGAAACGTATACAAACACTTCAAAAGAATGGCTTTTAAAAGCGAATGAATGTGATTCATTTGGTGTATGTGAATCTTGTTTACAAGGTAAAATGACTAAGGCACCCTTTAGTGGAACTAGTGAAAGGGCAAAAGATTTATTAGGAATCACACGTTCGGATGTATGTGGTCCCTTTAAGCCAATGACTAGGAATGGTGAAAGATACTTCATTACCTTTACTGACGATTATAGTCGCTATGGGTATGTGTACTTATTGAGGCACAAAGATGAAGCTTTTGAAATGTTCAAAATCTTCAAGAATGAAGTGGAAAATCAACTCAACAAGTCGATTAAAGTTCTCCGCACCGATAGAGGAGGTGAATACCTAAGTGATGCTTTTCAAGATCATCTTAGGAATTGTGGGATTGTCTCAAACTCACTCCACCTGGAACACCACAACATAATGGTGTGTCTGAGAGGAGGAATCGAACCTTATTGGATATGGTCCGATCTATGATGGCTAGAAGCATATTACCTCTATCATTTCGGGGTTTCGCTTTGCTCTCCGCAGCCCGTATTCTAAATATGGCCCCAACCAAAAAGGTGGAAAGGACACCTTTTGAGATATGGCATGGAAGAGTTCCATCCCTATCATACTTAAGGGTCTGGGGTTGTGAGGCTTATGTTAAGACTCCCACCCCAAACAAATTGAAGTCCGATCCACCAAGTGTATCTTTGTTGGATACCCTAGAGATTCTATGGGATATTATTTCTATGATCCGCTGGAAAAAAGGTGTTTGTTGCCAGAAAGGGTGAGTTCTTAGAAGCAAAGTTCCTTATGGAAGGAGCTGGCAGTAGAACAGTGGACCTTGAAGAGGATCAAGAACCACAACCCAATGCACGTTTTCTTGAAACTAGCACTCAATATGAGGATGTTGAGGATGATCAAGGGGTTGATCAATACACACAAGACGTTCACAGAAGTGGTAGATTAGTAATCCACCTGAAAGATATGGATTTTTCATGGATGGATGCTATGTGGTAGATTCAGATGAACCAACCACATTCCATGATGCAGTGTCCAATTCGGATTGTGACAAATGGCTTGAAGCCATGAACGTTGAGATGCAATCCATGTATGACAATCAAGTTTGGGAACTTGTTGTACCACCCCTTAATTCCAAGTAGTTGGAAGTAAGTGGGTTTTCAAGAAGAAAACCGATATGCATGGAAACTTGGATACTTACAAGCTAGACTTGTAGCAAAGGGTTTCACTCAAACCCAAGGGGTTGATTATGATGAAACCTTCTCACCTGTTGCGATGCTAAAATCTATAAGGATATTGTTTGCCATAGCTGCTCATTATGATTATGAGATTTGGCAAATGGATGTCAAAACGCTTTCCTAAATGGATATCTTGAGGAAGATGGCCTGAAGGTTTTGTCGATCCAAAACATCCCAATAAGTATGCAAGTTAAAGAAATCAATCTATGGATTGAAGCAAGCGTTGAGAGCTGGAATCATCGTTTTCATGAGGAGGTAAATATTTGGCTTCATCAAAAACGCTAATGAGGCTTGTGTGTATAAGAAGGCTAGTGGGAGCATAGTAACTTTCCTAGTATTGTATGTTGATGACATACTACTATTTGGAAATGACATTCCAACCTTGGAAGGTGTAAAAACCTGGCTTGGAAGTTGTTTTTCCATTAAGGATCTTGGAGAAGCCGCCTATATTCTAGGAATAAAGATCTATAGGGATAGATCAAGGCGGTTGATTGGTTTAAATCAAAGTGCCTATATTGATAAAATCTTGAAAAGGTTCAAGATGGAGAACTCTAAGAAAGGTACCGTACCTATTCAAAGAGGAACGATATTAAGTACGGCTCAATGTCCTAGCTCAAAGGATGAGCAAGATAAAATGAAGGCAATCCCATACGCATCTGCTATTGGATCCATCATGTATGCAATGATATGCACTCGACCGGACATGTCATGCGCCTTAAGCATGACAAGTCGTTACCAGCAAAATCCTGGAAACAGTCATTGGATGGCTGTTAAGAACATACTTAAGTACCTAAGGAGGACAAGAGATATGTTCCTAATCTATGGATCTGGTGATGAGGAACTCGTTGTAAAAGGTTACACGGATGCGAGTTTCCAAACCGATCGTGATGATTCTCGGTCACAATCGGGATATATTTTCATTCTGAACGGAGGAGCGGTCTCTTGGAAGAGCTCCAAGCAGGATGTGGTGGCTCTATCAACTACAGAATCAGAATACGTTGCCGCCTCATTGGCAGCTCAAGAAGCTGCATGGTTGAAGAAATTCATTGCCGATCTGGGGGTTGTCCCTTCCATTCAGGACCCCCTAGAGATCTTTTGTGATAACGAGGGTGCGATTGCTCAAATCAAGGAACCTCGTGCTCATCAAAAGACAAGGCACATTGAGCGGAGATTCAACTACATACGAGATGAAGTTGAAAAGGGAAAGATATGTATTCGTAAAGTTCACACGGATCAGAACATTGCAGATCCTCTCACGAAGTTCCTTGAAAAGGCAAAGCATGAAGGTCATACTTGTGCCATGGGACTTCGATATTCTAGTGATTGGATTTGATCTGTAAATTTTGTATTTGGATATGTGGAACTCTTTATTATTTGAATACAATTATTTGGTTATAATGTTTCAGTTAATGTTCCAATTCAGCATGTTTAATCCATGAGTAAATTATTTACTCTAAATGTCCGTAGTCGTTCATACTTGTGGGAACAAGTGTGAGGGTAAGATTATTATGAACTTGGATTGGTTGATATTCATAAGGATGAATATAGAGCAATGGTTGCTACCAAGGTTCATAGATATTTGTGGGATACAAATATTGGACTAACCCGCATCCCAAATTTTACTACATGGAATCTTATTGATTGATCATAAGTAAATTTGAGTAAAGGAGAATATCATTTGGTATCCTCCGACCTGAGATACATATTGGGTTTTGATATTCACCAAGTATTATACCTTGAGCTAATTCTTTACTGTCCTGAAATAGTGGACAGTACATAAGGGTATGTTCAGGTATGACACGAGGTGTTTGTGAAAAACGTATGTGGTCAAGATGGAATTTGTTCCTCTTATTCATTGAGAGTTAGATGTCTAAGGCCTGATTAAGTTAAATCAACAAGGAATGATCATTCTGTGTCCTTGGATTTAACATGACATCAGTAACAAAAGGATAGATGATTGATTCACCTAAATCATTTCAAGTAGTATACTTGAATAAGATGATATTATCGAATGGCTATAAGTCATGCGTATTAAGGGTAGTAAACCGTTGTTAGGCGTTATTTACTGCTTGCATCAATCTTCTATGAATCTTGGGCAAGTGGGAGATTGTAGGATTCTATGTGCCCAAGACACTAGAATATTGATGTGGTTAGTACGTTATGATCCAAGTCGGGTTATACCCAAATAATAAGCTTTGCAGACACAAACGATTATTTAATTAATTATGTGATCATGTAATTAAATAACAACACACACCAAATTTAGGAAATTGGTTTTCTAAACAATTATATGTGAAATGGGTTAAATCATAAGGATGATTTGTTGATGGATTTATTAATCACATTGTTATTTAAAGGGTTTAAATAACATAAGATAATGTAATGTTAGTGATCTTTAATTAAAATGTTTAATTAAAGATTAATGCATAAAACATATTAGTATGGTTCTTGCACTTGTCACACATTAAAAATCCAAGAGGGTCCATGGACTTTTAATGTGTTAACAAGAGATTAAAAGAGTGGGAATCCCAGCCTTTTGAATAAGTTTTCGGCCACCCCTTGGACCAATTAGGTTCCCTTCTTTTATCTTGGTAAGACACACACTCTTAAATGTAGAGTGTAGGACTCTCCAACCCCTGGTTCTTCACATGCAAAAACACTCAAAATCTCTCTTCTTCTTACCTGAAGTTCACGAACAGCAGCAGCCAGAAAAAAGATTTTGGAGTTGTTCTTGGTGTTATTCTTCGTAACAAGAAGGTGTATTGCTCACAAGCTTGGGGTATACTAACTTGAGGGTTCCTCTTCTTGGAGTCTTGGCCGAGATTTTGGGCATCTTATTCTTCTTTTCTTTTGGTCGACATTTCAGCTGGGAGGTAGTTTATCACAGCTTAATGAAGCTGTGATTTTATGTTCTATTTCATTATGTTCATAGCTTGTTTATTCATATAAAAATCCTTTTGATTTGGGTTTGTTTTCCATCTTAAAACACTATAAAGAACATGAAATTTTCAACTTTAAAATTGGTTTTAAAAGCTACATATCCGCTTCGTTTTCTGAAAGTTTAAATGGTTAAACATGTTTTTTGTGTTCTAGCAAACCCGTCAATTCATACATACGGGTAAAACCCAAGTTTCATAAAAACATCAGTTCATGCACTTCCAGCCCCAAAATTAGTTGAAAACCAGTAAAAGAGGGGTTCTAGAACTCACCTTTGCAGCTCTTGAGTATGGCTTCTTCCAAACTCGTCGGTAATTGAGTTCAATCGCCTAGAAACCCACTTGAATTCGAATCTTTTTTTTGTTCTTCTTCAAAACCCAAAAACTCGACACTTTCTATCTCTAATATTCGTAATAGAAAGGTGATGTGCAAGAGTGGGCGGCCATCACCTTTATTCACCAACTTTTCAAAGTTTTGTCCTTGTTGTCACTTTTAACCCCTACACTTGGGTTTTATTTCTTTTCCTTCTTTTTCTTCACTTTATTCTTTCTTTCTTTGTCTTTAAAAATAACCGGGCATTACAAGTCCACCACCCTTATATAGGTTTCATCCTCGAAACTTGTTATTCGTCGAATAGTCGTGGGTAATGCTATCTCATCTCCTCTTCAGTCTCCCACGTGGACTCGGATCCCTTCCTATGCTTCCACTGTACGCGCACAAGTGAAACCACTTTATTTCTCAGCCTTCTCTGTTTTTGATCAATGATCGTCGTTGGTTGCTCCACATAATTGAGTGGTTCATCTACCTCGATATCCTCGATTGGAACAATCATATACTGGTCTGCTAAACATGTCCTCAGATGAGATATATGGAATGTCGGGTGTATTCCACTCAACTCATCTGGTATCTCCAACCTATAAGCCAGCTCTCATACTCTAGCAACGATCCAGAAAGGCCCTATATATCTCGGGCTTAACATGCCCCATTTTCTGAACCGAATGATACCCTTCCAAGGTGAGACTTTCAACATAACCTTATCACCCACTTGGAACTCAATTGGTCTATATCGTTTATCAGCATATGTCTTCTGTCTATCTTTGGATGCCTTCATGAAGGCCTTGATCTTTTCAAGCTTCTCAGTCGTAGCCTCAATCTCTTTGACGCTCCCTAACTCTTTCTGACCAATATCACCCCAACAGATGGGTGTTTTGCATCTCTTACCGTATAGAATCTCATAAGGGGGCATACCAATACTAGCATGATAGTTGTTCTTATATGAGAACTCAACTAACGGTACGTGGTCATTCCAACTTCCTCCAAAATCGGTGACGCATGCCCAGAGCATATCTTCCAGCATCTGAATTTTTCTTTCCAACAGACCATCCATTTAAGGATGATAAGCCGTGCTAATATGTAACCTTGTCCCCATTGCATCGTGGAATTTCTTCCAAAATTTTGATGTAAACTAGGTGTCATGATCAGACACAATAGACATCGGCACACCATGACGAGTTACAATCTCCTTAATGAAAAGATCAGCCGACCTCTCGGATGAATATGTCTTGCGGATCAGTAGGAAGTGAGCGCTCTTCGTCAAAAGGTCAACTATCACCCATATGGCATCATATCCTCACGCGGTACGTGGTAGCTTCGTAATAAAATCGATGATGATATGCTCCCACTTCCACTCTGGTATATCCAAAGGTTGGATCTTTTCATACGGCTTCTGATGCTCCGCCTTCACATGCAAGCAAGTAAGGCTCTTATTCACATGCTCCACCACATCACGCTTCATACCCGGCCACCAATAGTCTTTCTTCATGTCTTGGTACATCTTTGTAGCACCGGGACGAGTAGAGTATCGAGTCTTGTGAGCTTCATCCATATTCTTCATACGTAGATCCCCATAATGAGGAATCCATATCCGCCTGAATCGGGTCTTAACACCAACTGTGTTTTCACCCAATTCCGCAATCAGACCTCTCATTCTTTTGGATTTAAGATGATCTTCTTCCAATGCCTCATCAATAATTCTTTGACTTGCTTCATCACATCCGAGGTGATGATCAACTGGTAAGCTTTCACTCGAATTGGTTCGGGTCTCTCTTTCTGGCTAAGGGCATCTGCCACCACGTTGGCTTTGCTCGGATGGTAATGGATCTCCCAGTCATAATCTTTTATAAGCTCCAACCATCTCCTCTACCTCATGTTCAGGTCCTTCTGCTCAAAGAAGTATTTTAAGCTCTTGTGGTCGGTGAATATGGTGCACTATGTACCGTATAGGTAGTGCCTCCAAATCTTTAACGCGAAGACCACAACTACTAGCTCCAAGTCATGAGTAGGATAATTGACCTCATGAACCTTTAACTGTCAGGATGCATAGGCTATAACTTTTCCCCTCTGCATTAACACACACCCCAACCCCGAGTAGGAAGCATTAAAATAAACCACCAGATCTTCACTTTCATCGGGTAATGACAGAACAAGAGCTTGAGTCAACTTCGACTTCGATTCCTCGAACGCCTTCTCTTGAGCTTGACCCATCATGAACTTCACATCTTTTCAGGTCAACATGATTAGTGGAGAAGCGATCTTAGAGAATTCTTGTATGAATCTCTTGTAGTAGGCCGCCAAACCCAAGAAACTACGAATCTCGGATGGCGTCTTTGGAGACTTCCATTGCATCACTGGCTCCACCTTTGCCGGATCCTCCACAATTCCCTTGGGATTCACTACATGGCCCAAAAACTGAACTTCAAGCAACCAAAATACGCACTTGGAGAATTTAGCATACAACTTCTCCCTTCTTAACATCTCAAAAACCATCAGATTGTGACCGACATGCTCCTCTTTGCTCTTGGAATAAATCAGGATATCATCGATAAATACAATCACTGTCTTATCCAACATTGGCCGACACACTCGATTCATTAAGTCCATAAAAGCAACTGGCGCATTGGTCAAACCAAATGACACAACGAGGAACTCTTAGTGACCATAACGCATGCAAAAAGTTGTTTTAGGGACATCATGCTCTTTCACCTTTAATGATGGTAGCCCGATCAAAGATCTATCCTTGAGAACCAACTGGCACCCTGAAGCTGATCAAACAAATCATCAATTCTCGGTAAGGGGTATCGGTTCTTTATCGTCAACTTATTCAGCTCACGGTAGTCAATACACATCAGCATACTATCGTCTTTCTTCTTCACGAATAAGACCAAAGCACCCCAAGGAGAGATACTCGGTCTAATAAAACCCTTATCAAGCAGTTTTTGCAATTGCTCCATCACCTCTTTCATCTCAGTCGGAGCCAATTCATACGGTGCCTTGGCAACAGATTGGGCACCTGGTATCAAGTCAATATGGAACTCTATAGAATCATGTGTACCTAGTTTCTGAGCTTAATGTAAAATGTCTTTATTGTCTTACACATATGTAATAGAATGGATACTTAATGAAATACAATGTGTGGTTGTGCTTATAATATTGAATATTGATAGGATCTCAGCATCTAGTTTGATCGATTCGAATGATTTCAGCAGCGGAATAGAGTACCAACTAGCACAATTCGAGCAAGAATACCAAAGATATAGCAATGAACAGAATTAGTTATAGAGAGAGAAAGTTTCTGCAAAAGGAATATTTCATTCAATCACACGCTTTGGCATGGCTTTCGCAAAATTACAATTTAGGTCATTCTTCCTTATATAAGGAAAAATGACGTAGGCTGATGTCACTTGATAGTGACATCTAACCGTTATTTAACAAACTACTGAAACACTAAAACTACTGAAGATTTCAAGCAGCTGACATCTTCTTACAAGAAGCTAAGTGTTTACTTATTACAAAACTACGGATAAGAAACTACTGAAACTACAATGACTGAAGAACAAGCTCTTCAGTCGTTTTACAAAACTACTGAAAGTAAAAACATAAAACTACTGATAAACACAACTACTGAAGAAGTACTCTTCAGCTGTTGTGACAAACTACTGAAACTTCAGCACTTGGTCTTCAGACTTGAACTTCAGACATTTCATCAGCTGATGACTTCAGTAGATGTCATCAGCTGATGTCTTCAGTCTTTGTCTTCAGACTTTGTACATCAGTTGTTGATCTTCAGCACTTGTGGACTCTTCAGCTGTTGAACTTCAGTTCTTTGGTCTTCAGCTTCAGCACTTGTATTCTTCAGCTGTTGACCTTCAGTACTTTGGTCTTCAGCTTCAGCACTTGTGTTCTTCAGCTGTTGAGCATCAACACTTTAGTCTTTAGCTTCAGCACTTGTGTTCTTCAGCTGTTGAGCTTCAGCATTTTAGTCTTCAGCTTTTGAAGTCTTCAGTACTTGATCTTTAGCTGTTGAAGTCTTCAGCACTTGTCGAACTACTGATGAAGCCTTCAGCAGTTGTTGTGATATCATGTGGGACTTAGAGGTTTTCTGATCTTGGCTCATTGGTTCTTTTGGTCCAACAAACTCCCCCTGAACCAATGCAGCCAAAACCTCTAATTGATTTAATTTCCCACTTATTGTTGGCAGAATGGTTGGTCTTTTTCCTTCTTGATCAGTTGAGAAGATGACCCATATAAGCACTGGCTGGGAATGAGTCTCTGATGATTTGGTTGGCAATGTATGGATGGGAGCTCTGTATTGGGGAATTGGACACTGAGCTGTTCCCCCATCCATGAGACTCACTTCCCAACTATGAGCTTGTAGGATTCCCTAGTGTAGGCCTCCAAAAATACAATTTGTTCCTCCATGGTGAGCTCCTCTGCCTCACCATCGAAGAATCCTTCTGGCCCATAGTACTCAGACAGGAATTGACCTGTTTTCCATTTTTGAGTACCACTGTTGTAATCTGTCTGTAAGCAAATTCATCAAGATGATGACCTTCTAATAGCAGTGGTAACTCATCTTTTCTGATCTCATTCAGCCTCTTATACACCAGCCCCTTTTGATCATTCTGTTCTCCAGCATCTTTTGTGGGGGCATGTTTGAGGTGTAGGCCTTTTTGAAATCTTCCAGGATTTCCCAGGGTGAGACTACAAGGGCTAAGGAGATCACTTCATCTACAATCTTTTCAATATTGAAACCTTGCCTAAACAGCTGATCAATGATATTGTCCATTGATCTGCTGTGTTCAGCATCAGCCTCTTTAACCATTTCATTCAAGTTTTTCTCTTTTTCAGCACTTTTCTTTTTCTTATATGTGACATGAAAATCCTTTTGACTTTCACGTACTTTTTCAATTTCAGCTCCCATCTCAGTCACATTCTCCTTCTCTTTCTCGGCCTCATACACATAGTCCTTCTCTTTTTCCACTTCTTTATCCTTCTCTTTCTCTTTCTCCTTCTCCATCCTCTTTCTTTTAGCTTTCACTGCTGGAATCTCCCTTTTTGGGTGCATTGGTTTTAAGGGTTTGATCAGCAGAAAGCTTTTGGCTCAGTACATCCTCCACCATAGGTTGTAAGACAGAAGAAAGTCTCTCATCAACAGTTTTAATGACAAGTTTAGTTATCTGCGGTGTGATGATAGATAGGGGATTTTGAGGGATAGCATCCATTTGCTCAGGGGGGTTTTGGTCCTGAGAAATGGTGCCAGAAACAGAGGCAGGTGGCTGAGATTCTTTGAGTGGCTATGTGTTTAAGTGACCTTCAGAGGAAGGTGCCATCTGTTGGGTGATGTGGTGGCATATGGTCTTTCTCCCTGAGAGAGTTGGTCAAGTAGTTTTTGCAGCCTACTGACTTCCTCCTCTAGAATTATGTTCTGGGCAAGAACATCATAAAAGAAGCCCAGGTCATCATCAGCAGATGCTGAATCATTTGACCTCCAGCTTGTAGCAGGATGTACATGCACTAGGTGTAGACCAGATGTAGCATGTGCCCCTTTGTCTTGGAACTGGGGACTTCCAGCCTCAGGACTTTGTCCTTCATCAGCTGTTGCCTCTGGTGAGGTCTTAGTTATGATACCAACCTCAGTCTGATCATATGCTGATTCAGAAAAGGTGGCAGCCTCACCAGATGTTCTGATCTCCATATCCACACCAGGAGATAGAACATTTAAACCCTAGTGCTGTGGGTTGTCAGAAGCATGTGTATCCTCTTCCTCAATTGTTGGTGTTCTCCCATTTGTTGGTGGTTGTAGGGGAGGAGGAGAGGCATGCAGCTGAGTCAGCACATTGGCAATTATAATGGTTGGGCTTTGAGGGGCATTTGCATGTGGAGAGGGGATAGAAGCTGATTGCATCCGGGGAGAGGGATGCTCTTCAATGATAACCTCCTCAAGTGAGAGAGATCTCAGTAATGTGGTTTCCCCTGAAGTGGTTGCAACAGGATCTTTTGAGAGGATACATGTGCGGTTGTTGCTGGTTGAGTCTTTAACACTATTGGAGGGTTTGAACCAGTAGGTTTATCCTGTTTGGGTGGTACAGGAGCAGCATCAGGGGACTCATCTCCCTGATTAGCTTGTTTGGGTTTGGATTTTGGCTTGGTGGGGACTTTGGATCTGGCAGTTGAAGCTGTGGGTTCCCTTTGCTTGGGTTTGAGCAAACGGCCAGCTTCTTTGAGTGATTGGTCGGAGTTATGCCTGGAGTATACCTCAGCTAGAACAGCTGGTGCAGGGACTCCAAGGCCAACAAGGCCATCAGTTTGTAATTCATTTAAATTTATGGCCATCAGAAACCTGGGATATAATAGCCATCTGTTTCCCACAGGTTTCTGTGCCAGATCTTTGATTTCTAGAAACACAATTTGTGAAAAATTTAAAGGTTGGTGTTCTAGAATTGAATATAATACCTGTTGCCACCGGAAGACATTTGATCCCATGAGGATGTCTTCGACGCTAAGCAAACATTCACCATATGAAATATCAGTCTTTCAGCATGAGGGAAGTTCTTCTCCAGTATGGTAGCAGCTCGAAGATTTCCGTCGTACCCATTGTGATGAAGGACATATCAGTTGTGCCCTTCGGGTACTTAGTCACAGTAGTAGCATCTTGTAAATTTAGCACTCGACGAATGCTATCAGGTGTAACCTCTACTTGTGTTTGGTTGACCAATGACCGAACAGAAATTTGGCTGGAAGGCACATCAGTGTGAACGTAGGCATTGGACCAAAACTGACTTAGGACTCTGGGTAGATGGTCGGGTTTAAGAGCAGAGCAGTACTATACTGAGAATCAGCCATTAGGTCTATGGCGTGATCAAACTTTGTCCAGAAGGCCGATTTCGTGAGGTAGGCGACGCAATTATGTCTGGGTTTTAGACTCATGGTTGCCATTTTTGAAAGTATGAAGGTCAGAAGAATGGCTAATGGAACGTTTGAGAAGAAGACATGTATTTATAGGGTTGGGATAGGAAAAGGCTGAAAGAAAACTACTGAAGGTTTTGGTGTGGTCATCAGCTGTTTGAAACTACTGATGACGTGGTATTAACCTTCAAAGGTTTAAAACGACTGACAGTGGTGGTGTTGTCATCAGGTGTTATAAAACAACTGAAGACTTGGTTTTGACCATCAGACGTTGAAATAGCTGAGGTCTTGGTGTTAACCATCAGTATTTATGAAACTACTGAAGGTCGTGGTTTTGACTTCATATGATGTAAACAACTGAGGACTTGGTGTTTGTCATCAGTAGTTGTGAAACTACTGAAGACAGTGGTTTTGCCATTAGTTGTTGTAAACAACTGAAGACTTGGTATTAGTTATCAGTAGTTGTGAAACTACTGAAGACTGTGGTCTTGCTTCAGTTGTTTAGAAACAGCAGTGTAGAAACAACTGAAGAGAAATTACTCATCAGCTGTTTTCGTCAATTCTTAGCTTTTCAGCTGTTTCATACTGTCCTCAACACTTACTCATCAGACTTTTCATCTGCTTTTCAGGTGTTTCATAGGACGTCAGTACTTATCTGTTTTTACTGATTTCAGTAGTTGTAACTACATCAGTATTTTATAACAGATAAAGTACTTCAGTACTTGTGAGGCATTTAGCCTTCAGTAGTTATAAAAACTACTGAGGGTAAAAGAATTCATCAGTACTTATATGTGACATGGTTACCAATGATCATCAGTACCTATTACTGAGATCATCAGTAGTTGTCACTTATTCTAGCTGCAGCATACCAAGCCTTAACGCCAGGTTGTGGAAAGTTGAACTATCCAAGGCTTAGTAAAAATGTCTGCAAGCTCATCAGCACTAGGCACAAACATAGGATTAATTAGACCCTTTTCAAAACAATCTCTTATAAAATGATGTCTAATTTCTATATGTTTGGTCCTAGAGTGCTGGACTGGATTTTTGACAATGCAAAGAGCTGAAGCACTATCCATTAATAACGGAGTCTTAGTCTCTGTAATGCCATAATCCAAAAGTTGATTCTGAAGCCAGAGTACTTGGGATGTACAACTTGCAGCAGCAATGTACTCGGCTTCAGCAGTGGATGTAGCAACAGATGTTTGTTTCTTACTCTGCCAAGAAATCAAACAGTTGCCTAGGAATTGACATCCACCAAAAGTTGATTTCCTGGTTAACTTACACCCTGCATAATCACTATCAGAGAAAGCAACTAATTTGCAAGAGTGCCCAGTGGAATACCATAAACCTAGAGATTATGTACCTTGCAAATATCTAAAGATCCTCTTGACTGCAATCAGATGAGACTCTTTAGATGCAGCCTGAAATCTAGCACAAACACATGTAGCAAACATAATATCTGGTCTAGAAGCTGTTAAATACATCAAGGACCCAATCATACATCTGTAAAGCGTTCATCAATAGCTTTACCTTTCTGATCAACATCCAATTGTGTGGTGTTGCACATGGGAGTAGAACAGGGCTTACAGTTTTGTAAATCAAACTTATTTAAAAGATCTTTTGTATATTTAGACTGATGAATGAAAATTCCATCAGCTTTTTGTTTGATTTGCAAGCCTAGAAAGAACTGTAATTCTCCCATTGCACTCATTTCAAACTTCCTTTGCATTAGTTTTGTAAAATCATCACACAACTGGGGATCAGAGGATGCAAATATAATGTCATCAACATAAATTTGAACAAGTAGCTTATGCTGATCCCTTCTTAATAAATAAAGTTTTATCTATGGAGCCTCTAGTGAAATTATTTTGCAGAAGAAAGTTAGATAATGTCTCATACGAGGCTCTAGGAGCTTGTTTCAACCGATAAAGAGCCTTATCAAGCTTGTATACCCATTCTGGGTGTTTATTATCCTCAAAACCTGGTGGTTGACACACATAAAGTTCTTCTTTTATTTTACCATACAAAAATGCACTTTTAACATCCATTTGAAAAAAATTAAGATTGTGGAGTGTAGCATAGGCTAAGAACAATCTAATTGCCTCCAGTCTGGCTACAGGGGCAAAGGTTTCATCATAATCAATACCTTCTTCTTGTGCAAACCCCTGAACAACCAGTCTGGCCTTGTTCTTAACAATAAGCCCATTTTCATCTGTTTTATTCCTAAACACCCATTTAGTGCCTATTGCACACTTACCTGGGGGAAGAGGAACAAGCTCCCACACTTGCTGCTTTTTGAACTGAAGAAGCTCAAGCTGTATTGCTTCAACCCAGCCATTGTCTCTAACTGCAACATGATAATTCTTTGGCTCTAGCTGACTGATGAAGAGAGCATAGAAGAAGAAATTGGACAATTGACTTCTTGTTGAAACTCCACATTGATATCACCAATGATTTAAGACATTGGGTGATTCTTCAGCTCTTGATAAACAATGAGATCAGTGCAAGTGTTTGTAGAACCTTCAGCAGCAACAGATGTTGATGTAGACTCTTGAAACCATGTAGATGGTGGCAACTCAAATGAAGTTGAAGATGCAGAAATCTCATCAGCACTTGTTGTGGATGAAGCTACTGAAGCTACAGAGCATCAGGTTTAGAGGACACATGCAGTTGGTCACTAAACCTGAAGAGGTGAGTACTACTATCATCATCATCATCAGCACCAGCAGTACCACCAGGTGGTGAACTGTTGACAGGAGCAATAGCAGGAGTTTGATAAGGAACATATTATAGTATGTCCAAATCAAATAGCTCCACAGGGCTTTGTGGAATCTTGTCCTTTGGAGATTCATTAAACTTAACATGCAGAGTCTCTTCAACCATCTTTGTTCTACAGTTGAAGACTCTGTATGCTTTGCAAGTTGATGAATAAGAAACAAAGTACCCTGCATCCACCTTAGGATCAAAATTTTGGAGTTGATCCATGTGTTGAGAATGAAACAAGGACACCCAAAAGCTCTGAAGAATGAAATTAGAGGGGCCAAATGATGAAGAACATCATATGGAGTCTTCATCAACCTCTGATTTACTAGAACTCTATTCTGTACATAGCAAGCTGTATTGACAGCTTCAGCCCAAAAAGTCATTGGCAGTCCAAAATTAGCCAACATGGACCTTGCAGCTTCAATAAGGGTCTTGTTCTTTCTCTCCACTACTCCATTTTGTTCAGGAGTTCTTGGAATGCTAAACTGCCTCTATATTCCCTTTGAGAGGTAGAACTCATCAAGTGTATTGTTTCTGAATTCTGTTCCATTATCACTTCTAATACACTTGACTGAGATGGAATACTGCTTCTCAACATACAACACAAAGTTGATAATCTTCTGAGTTGCCTCATCCTTGAATGCAAGAAGAAAGTCCATAAAAATCTGGAGTAATCATCCACAATTACCAGACAGTATTTCTTCTTAGCCATACTCATCACTCTCACAGGACCAAAGAGATCCATGTGAAGAAGCTGTAAGCAGGCAGTGGACTTAGGTTCTTCTATGAAGGGAAATGAAGCTTTGTGCTGTTTTCCTTTTAAACAAGCAATGCAATTATCTTCACATTTGAACTCCTTCATAGGCAGTCCCCTTACTAAACCATGGTTTATCAGCTGATTTATGTTTTTGAGATTAACATGACCCAGCCTTCTATGCCATAGAGTAGATTCTTGAGGGGAAGCCTTGGAAAATAGGCAAGGATGGCCTTTGAGATCTATTTTTTTGGAAAGATCTAAGGCATACACTCTTCCTGTCCTGTTGGCCTTCAGGAGAGTGTATTCATCCAACACCTTATCAATCAAACTTAGAACTTTGAATGACAGAATATGACAGTTCTGACTGGTGAAAAGAGCAACATGGCCTTTGTCACACATTTGACTGACACTCAAGAGGTTGTACTTGAGATTTTCCACATGATTAACATCATCAAACTTTATTTCCCCATTGGAAACAAAGCCTTTGCCGATGATGTAACCCTTGCATCATTGCCAAATGACACAAACCCCTTCCTTCCTTGAGAGTAGTCATTAAGAAGTGATCTGTTTCCTGTCATATGCATGGATCCTCCACTGTCTACATACCAGATGCCTTTGTGGCATGTTGAAGAACCCTGAAAAACACAACAAATTAGTTAGATTTTGAGACCCAAACCTTTTTGGTTTTGGGCCTGTTCTCATCAACAGATGGTAAACTAACAGGTTTGTTGAAACAACAGCCTGAGAGGAAGAAGATGGTGAAGAAGAGGAATCCTTTGGCTTGGACCTCCTTTTCTATGGTTTCAACATAGGAACATCTAATTTGCTAACTCTTCCCAATAGATGTTGAACCATCATAACCAGCTGTGTCTGATTTTGTGATAAAGCTTTCAGCTCTCCAGACACATTGGCATTGGAGTTTGATAAGTTCCTATGTTGCACCTTCTTCTTTTGAGCAATCTCAGCTGTTACCGGTTTAACCCCTTCCTTTTTGGATTTCTTTTTGGACTTAAGGGTTACAGGATTTGATGTTACTGGTACAAATGTGGCTTCAAACTCAGTTTTCATTTTAACCATTTTCTCTTTATTTCCTCTTTATGTTTGAGTTTGGATCCTCTTTTGTACCAACAATCATCTGTAAGATGATTGAACAAACCACATATTTCACATGGTTTCTTCTTCATCTTATGTTGATCATCAACTAAAGAGAATGAAACTACTGAAGACTTGTTCTTCAGCACTTTGGAAGCACTATTTGCTTTCTTGACTTCCTCTTTAGTAGTCTTCAAACCCTTTCTACTGATAGTTTTCTTCTCTTCAGTGCTGACAGTAGTTGGAGTTTGAACTTCAGGTGTTAAATCTTGCTCTCCACTCCTTTCAGGACTTCCAGAAATAACTCCTGAGTTGATCAACTCTTTGATCATGTGAGTGTTAGTATTTGAACCATCAAGATCAGCTGATTGGTTCAACGAGGGAATAATACTAACTTCAACTTGTCATGGTACTCTATCAGAAAGTGAATCACATGATGAGGTGGATTGGTTATTGCTTTCTCCATCAGATTTCACTTCTGCTCTTGAAGCAAAATCTGTAGGAGGAGCAGTGTGATTATAACCAATGCCAAACTTCACATTGGAAGCTGATTGCTTACTAAGAAGCATTTCAAAACCTTTGCATGATTGTACCCATCGATCACACTCTACTTGGGTGACTGCAAGGGTCTCTTTGAGGTCTTTGTACTTTTCTAAAAGTACCTCTTCCCTAGCCTTATCATCAGTGATTTGGCATTTAAGTTTATAAATCTCATCATTTTTCTCTTTAAGCATAGACTCAAACACAGCTTTTCTTTTGGAAATGATCTTTTCTAGCTCTATGTTCTTATTAATTAAAGCTACATTTGCTTCTCTAATAGAGGCAAATGCTACTATGCATGTTTCAGAACATATTTTGGCCTTAGCCTCAGAGGATACCTGTGATACATGTGATGAAGAGGCATTTGAGGATGATCCATCTGCAGACTCTAGAGCCATAAGTGCCAGATTCCCAAAAGACTGTCACCACCATGTTGACCAGCACCCGTGAACAGTTGTTCATGACCAGACATGTCATCTGGTAAACTGCTACAGTCAACAACTCCAGGGGTGAAAAAGCTGTGTTGTTGAGGTTGAGGAGGTTGATGAGATTGAGATGGTTGACGCTCCGGAAGAGCATGTGGTTGTTGAGCAATGGGTGCTTGAACCTGACTGGTTTGTGGCATGTAATAACAAGGGTAAGGATATGGCATTGGACCCTGAGGAACAAAATATGCAGGAGATTGTGGTTGAGAATGATGACCAGAATTGACAGGATGTTGCCCTCTGTGTTGTTGACTATTGCTAGGGAAAGTCACAAAGGGTGCAGAAGAATTAGATCCAGATGATCTACATTCTCTAGCAAAGTGTCCAAGCCTGTGGCACTTGTGACACCTCAACTTACTCTTGTCAAAACCAACTTTGGTTTTGCCAGAGAGTCCTGGGAACTTTCTTCCGGTTCTTTTGTAGAACTTCTGAGATCTGATATTTATCAAGGCCATTTAGCTCAAAATATCCATCTCTTCTAAGTCATCATCAGCAATCCCCTTGAGATCATCCATGATGAAGCATAGATTGTCATTATTACACCAGTAAACTGACTATCAACACTCACAAATGCAGAATAGAAGTGTTCGAAGAGAAATCAATATGCTCATCATACTGGCATTCAGATGAAGCATATTCTGACTCATGACCAACCAAGGCAGTGTTGCCTGGTACAAAGTCTTCAGTGAGCTTACCAGATGAAGCCAGTTTCTTTTCTGCTCTATCTCTCTTTCGAATGTAAGTAGTTTCCATGAAGTTGGGTGAGAGATAGACTATCCAGATTTGCACTGGAGCGTAGGACAATTGTATATGTGTCCCATCTCTCAGGCAGTGATCTAAGGAATCTGTGGTTCATTTGGCTTTTGGTATATTCATGTTTAACCATTTTCAACTCAGAGATTAAACATGAAAACCGCTCAAACTGCTGAGTCAGAGTCTCACCCTTTCTATGAGCAAAAGTCTATACTGTTGGGCGAGGATTTCCCTGTTGTTTGCTAAGACCTCATCAGTGCCACCAAATTGTTCTTTCAGTGCATTCCAAAGGTCATGAGCAGTTTCATGATGCATAAGCCCGGAATAGATTTCATTAGGCAGTGCCATGGCCAAATTCCATGGGCTTTAGCATCAATCTCAAACAACTTCTTGTCCTCATCAGAGTATTGTTCCTTCTTCTTCGGATTCAACTGATTTGTTTCCGGATGATTCACCATTGGCTTATGTGGTCCATGTACCACGAATGTCCAACAACCTGAACTATTGACAGATAGGTGATGGAGCATTCTTCGTTACCAAATGTTATACTCATTCTTAACCAGCATCGGAGGCTTGGTTGAGGAACCAGTATTGTGTGGATCATTAGAAGGTAGTCATTTTCGAAAATTCAAACAAATTCAAGATAAGCAAAACAAATTTAGCTCAAAAACACTAAGAACCTCAATTAAAATAGCCAAAAGCGACAGAACTTCAATCTCTATAACAGATTCGTGCGAATTTGCTAGTTCGATCAAACTTAGAGCAAATGAGCAGTTTCAATGATCAATTGTTAGATCGATCAATGATTAACCTGCTCTGATACCATTTGATAGGATCTTAGCATCTAGTTTGATCGATTCGAATGATTTCAGCAGCGGAATAGAGTACCAACTAGCACAATTCGAGCAAGAATACCAAAGATATAGCAATGAACAGAATTAGTTATATAGAGAGAAAGTTTCTGCAAAAGGAATATTTCATTCAATCACACGCTTTGGCATGGCTTTCGCAAAATTACAACTTAGGTCATTCTTCCTTATATAAGGAAAGATGACGTAGGTTGATGTCACTTGATAGTGACATCTAACCGTTATTTAACAAACTACTGAAACACTAAAACTACTGAAGATGTCAAGCAGCTGACATCTTCTTACAAGAAGCTAAGTGTTTACTTATTACAAAACTACTGATAAGAAACTACTGAAACTACAACGACTGAAGAACAAGCTCTTCAGTCGTTTTACAAAACTACTGAAAGTAAAAACATAAAAATACTGATAAACACAACTACTGAAGAAGTACTCTTCAGCTGTTGTGACAAACTACTGAAACTTCAGCACTCGGTCCTCAGACTTGAACTTCAGACGTTTCATCAGCTGATGACTTCAGTAGATGTCATCAGTTGATGTCTTCAGTCTTTGTCTTCAGACTTTGTACATCAGTTGTTGATCTTCAGCACTTGTGGACTCTTCAGCTGTTGAACTTCAGTACTTTGGTCTTCAGCTTCAGCACTTGTATTCTTCAGCTGTTGACCTTCAGTACTTTGGTCTTCAGCTTCAGCACTTGTGTTCTTCAGCTGTTGAGCTTCAGCACTTTACTCTTCAGCTTCAGCACTTGTGTTCTTCAGCTGTTGAGCTTCAGCACTTTAGTCTTCAGCTTTTGAAGTCCTCAGTACTTGATCTTCAGCTATTGAAGTCTTCAGTACTTGATCTTCAGCTGTTGAAGTCTTCAGCACTTGTCGAACTGCTGATGAAGCCTTCAGCAGTTGTTGTGATATCATGTGGGACTTAGAGGTTTTCTGATCTTGGCTCATTGGTTCTTTTGGTCCAACAAATATTTCATTGCTTAGTATGTAATAATGCTTATTGAACTAACTATATAGGTTGTGGTTGCTTGAATAGATCTAAGTCAAGTAATGATTGTGAAACATATTCAAACTTAGTCATATGAAGTTCTCATGTGAATGGCACATGCTAATGGACCATACGCATGAATAACTTCATGCTAATGAACTAGTCGCATGACTAAACCAGGAGATAGTTAGTCGCATGATTGTAACATGAGATTGACTTTGTCGCACGACTGAACACTCAGTCATGCGAATGGATCAACCGCATGACTCAATCGCACGACTGAACCATGCCAATGGTTCAGTCGCCCAAATGAGAAACCCTAACCTATAAATACCACTTAAATCATGGAAAAACATAACACTTCGAATACCTACGTACTAAATCGTACCCTAGCCTCCAGAGACCTCTAAGAACCTGTTCCAAGTTCATAGATCGCACTAGATCGATTACCAATAGTTCTTAACGTTTAGATTCAATCCACAATTGTTTCTACGTGCGTTCTCACTGATTGGATCATAATCAAATAGGATTCCGCACTATTTGATTCGGTATACATGTATATCAGTTAGTATTTCGTTCAATACGCGATCCTAACAAGCGGTATCAGAGCTTTGGCTCTTGATTTATGTGTGATTCAATCATTTTTTACACAAAAATTGTGTTTTTTCACTAAAAGCGCAATATTTTTGTGTAAAACGGTGTCTTAGACGTTTTCAGTTCGTAAAGTTAACTTTTTCCGGCATACGGCAATTAGGGTTATTGAAAATTCGAGTTTTTGCATCCAAAATACCTTAAACCTACAAATATTCAAGTTTCAGCAGCTCCAGTCGCACGATTGACTTAATCGGATGACTGAATTCATACGCATCCCTCATACGCACGATTGGACTCATTCGTACGACTAAACTGCCTAGTCGCATCGTTCATTCACACCTGTCCATACGCACCTTTGATTCATTCGCACGTTTGAGCCATCCGCATTGTTCAATCGCACGATTAGCCCAATCACACACCTCCATTTGCACGAGTAAAGCAGGTTGTTCTAAAGTTTAAATTTTATAACAATGGAAGACCAGTATTCAGCGTTCACCGCAGGTAGGGATTCGAGGATTCAGAATCTATTGCTTTTGGAAAATGAAGTGGGGAATCACAACAAACCCCCTAAGCTAATTACGTTAGATGATTACTCGTAGTGGAAGCAAAGATTTGAGATCTACTTGAATGGCGTAGACCCCAATTTGTGGTAGTAGATAGAGACGGAGTACAACATGCATGTAGGTGTAGATGGAGTCAAACTTACATTAGGAGGCATGACTGACAAACAAAAGGTTAAGTACAATGTTGAGAAGAAAGTCTATGCATTGCTTACTCAGTTAATTCCGAATGACATTTTCCATCAATTTTCTAAGAACATGCAAGCTAAAAAGCTATAGGATGCATTGGAAAAGAGGTATGAGGGTAATGCATCGTTGAAACCTCTGAAGGCCAAAACATTGAAAAAGGAGTTTGACAACTTCTCGTCAATGGGAAAAGAGAGCTTAGACGATGTTATTCATCATTTCTACCATGTGATGAGTGAGCTGCACACTCATGGAGTTACTATGTCTATGGAAGACAAAGTTTCAAACTTTGAAGATGGTTTGCCCGAGAAGTGAAGTTCATTTGTCTCCAATCTCAGACAGAATGATATGTCTCAAAGTTAGACATCAATGACTTCATTCTGAAACTGCAGGAGGAGGAGTTGAGGATGAAGTACATGGCACAAAAGTCTACTTATGATCAGAACCCTGCCTTGTACAACTCAACTCCTCAAGCCAAAACATCTGGAGCTCCACTACAAACAGTCTTTGTGTCGAGTTCAGCTGGTCCATCTCAAGCCTCTTTTTCAGGATTTGACACGTCAGGGTCGTCTGGTACCCAATACATTACACCTGAAGCAAATGCTACAAAAATGAAGACCGAGAATCTCGGGAATATGACTGTTGAGGTAGCAAAGGAACACATGGACCTCTTAGCAGCTGTAGTCCACTCCTATGATGGGCTAGTTGCTGGGAAAATTGGGAACTGCCATCTGGCAGATGAGGACTACGAGCAGGTGGACGAGACAGAGCTAGAAAGGATGGATATAATGTGGGCCTTAGCAATTGCTGTCCGGAGAGCTAAGAAGTTTGTCAAGAAGACCAGACAAAATTTGGTTGCAACTAAGGACACTACCTTTGGTTTCGACAAGACCAAGGTGACCTATTTCAACTGTGCCGAAAAGGGGCACTTCAAACGTGAGTGTGTGAAGCCCAAGAAGACTGGAAACAGGAATCCTTTCTCATCCTTCAATCGTCAGGATAAACCCACTAGAATTCGTATTTCGTCAAGCAAGGATCCTAAAGCCTTGACTGCCCATGATGACGAAGGACAGGACTGAAGCTTTCGGTTTGTCTCTCCGTAAGAATGCAACATTCCTAGTGTTGAGAATTTAGATGACGATTCAGCTAGTGAAGGAGATATCGCAGTGGAACTCGTGATGTCAAACACTGAAAAGACTGAAACCGTGGTCAATTACATGCCTGCAGAAGGGAAATCTACAACAACGTTAGAATCACAAAAACTAGAAACACCAGACTCTGCTTTGATGGCTGATTCATCTGAACCCTCTCAGGTAAGTACTACTAACCAACTATTCAATAATCATGCTTGTTCTGATTGTAATAAATTTAGGGTGAGCATAGATTTAAAATTTTCTAGGTTATTACATCATAATGATAACTTAGTAAAGGACTTGCAACTGTGCACTGAAGCTAACAGAATTTTTAAACAATATGAGCACAGTTATAAAGAAAAGATAGAACTATTAAACAAACAACTTAGGGAAACCGAAGTTGTAGCTTTTAACCAATCAAATGACATTAAGTTCTATCTTAACTCCCTAGAAGACACTAAGAAACAAAAGGCAGTTTTAGAAGTAGAAGTTAATTCGTTAAAGCAAAAACTGCATAGTTGGATAAGTTCATCTCATATTATTCAACACTTAGTGAGAAAGCGTAACAATGGGGAGGGATTGGGTTATAAAGTGGTTCTGCCACCACATGAGATCTTGATGAACACAAAAAGTAAACCAATCAATAACAATCCAATCAAGGATCATGTGGTGTCCACTCCTCTTGTAATTGATCCAGATTCCACATGTAAATCAAATGAATCTGGTACTAAACAAAAGGAGGCCACTTCAAAGGTAAAACGTAAAATGCCTTGTGTTAATCTGGAAAAAGAGTTTGAAAAGGTTAATATCAAGCCTGGTTCAACCACAGTCAAATCTGAACCTAAAAAGACCAGTAATGTTAACCAATCACGGGTTTCATGTCAAAGTCCAGGTAAACAAAAGACAAAGAATGTTAAAAATGTTAAAACAATTAAATGTGTTAAACAAGATAAAACATCTAAACAAGAAGAGTTAAAACCCAAATAGAATAACATCACATGAGTGTCACACACGTCTCCACAAAAACAGTTAAATCGTACTGTCAAAAGCAGGTCATGCTACAACTGTGGAGAGTATGGACACATTGCGTTTAACTGTCCTTACTATCAGACACCTAGGAAGAAAGTTGAACTTCAGGAACCAAAACCTAGTTCTTCTAAGAGGAGCTCAATGACTCCACCTAGAAGAGCCAATGAACCTAAAGTTCAACCCATTAGCCAGTCATCTGTTTATCACAAACAGGCCTTACACAAAGCTGGTTTATGGAAAGAAAAATCAACCGCAATGTCTGATAATGAGAACAAGAAGATAACTAAGGTTCCCTCACCCTCTAAAGGTCAATGGGTTGAATTTATAATGTGTGATGCATCTGGGAAACCCAAGCCAGTAAAGGCTTGGGTCCCTAACATGATCTAAGGTTTTAAATTGAATGTGCAGGATGTTCGCTATAGTGCTGAAACCAACACATGGATTATCGATAGCAGAGCATCCAGGCACATGACTGGGAACAGGGCACTCCTATCAAACGTGAAACAAATAAAAGGAGGCCATGTTTCATTTGCTGAAAATAAAGGATGGTATATCACAGCTCAAGGGGAAGTGGGAAATCAGAAAGTAAAGTTTGATAAGGTAAACTACGTTCAACAACTTAAAAATAACTTACTTTCTATATCCCAAATTTGTGATAAAGGGTTTAAAGCAGTATTTGATAACAAGAAGTGCTATGTCCTGAAAAAGGACTATGTGATCCTGGAGGACCAAGTCTTAATGTCTGCCTCAAGATATAATGAACTTTATGTCTTGGATCTATCAAAGTCCTCCACAACGGATCATCAAGTTCAGTGCTTCTTGTCAAAAGCTATTGAGAAGGAATCCATCTCCTGTCATAGGAGAATGGGACACATTAATTCACAGAAGATGAGTCACTTGATACAAAATGATCTAGTGAGAGGAGTTAACGTCAAAAACTTCCAACTTCCAGATTTCTATGTGGCGTGCAAGAAAGGAAAACAGACGAAGAAGTCTCATAAGGAAAAGAAAGTTCAGTCCATCAAACTTCCTCTTAAACTTCTTCACATGGATCTGTTTGGTCTAGTAAGTACAAGAAGCATTACAGGCGACTTGTACTGCTATGTGGTTACTGATGACTACTAAAGATTTTCTTGGGTAATGTTTCAGAAATCCAAATTAGAAACACTTTAGTCATTCAAGGAATTAGTAACTACACTGGAATCCCTATACAAGCTGAAGGTACGACAAGTACGCTCAAACAACAAAACCGAGTTCAAGAACCAATGGATGGAGGCATAGTTCAAGGAAAAGGGAATTGTGCACCGGTTCACCTCTGCCTACACACCTCAGATGAATGGTGTTGCTGAGAGAAAGAATCGCAGCTTGATAGAGACAGCACGGACAATGCTACCGGACTCGAAACTGCCTATCCAATTCTGGAATGAGGCAGTGGCAAATGCATGTTACACGTTAAATCGAGTTCTGGTAGTTAACTCCATGGCAAGACGTGTTACGAGTTACTACGACGACGTAAACCTAATCTAGAGTATCTTGAACCGTTTAAAGCACCATGCACCCTACTAAAGAAGACTCAGGAGGGAAAATTCAACGAGAAGTGTTGCATCGTGAAAGGATCATACATGCCAACTCAATGGGTGAATTGATAATTGTTCAGCTGGAATCCCACAAGTGCATGATGCAATGCGGATGAAGATCTACAAGAAAAATAACAAGTGTTATCTTCCGCATTAGGCAATGCGGAAGACAACAATCTGATACGGACAAGTGTTTACTCTTCCGCATTAACTAATGCGGAAGACATAATACTTATGCTGAACAAGTTACTCTTCCGCATTGGTTAATTCGGAAGAACAAAAGAAGATGCGGACAAGACTTCGATCATCCGCATTGACAAATGCGGATGACCAACTAAATGCGCACAAGTGTTTGTTCATCCGCATTAACCAATGCGGATGACCAACTTACTAATGCTAATGATCAAGTGGAAATGCTGATCAAGATTATCTCATTTGCATTTGTCAATGCGGATGAACAAGCATAGATGCGGATCAAGACATAGACTAGTTTCTGATGTAATAGGTCAGGGGTAGTTTAGTCATTTTGTAAAGGCATCTTGTCTTGTCTATAAATAGAAAAGTTAACCTCGTACTGAGGTGACGGCTGATAGATAGAGAATTTTTGTTGTAATTATTCTTTGTAACTTATCAACTTTCATATATCAATACAAACATCATTTATGAGTAATTTTCTTGCTTGAATGTTCTTTGATTGTTTTTTTCCGCCACTCAAGCATTGACTTGATTATCATATTTGATTCTCAGTAAGAATATCACTCTTACTCAAACCCAGTAAATTGGTATCAGAGCTTTGGCTCTCGATTCTCTTTCAGATCTACGCACAGACTGAATAGAACTCGATTGATCTGATAATCAAGTTGCTAGTAGTAGATATTATCATCTGTACTTAGCAAACAGCAAGAACACTCATTCTGAACCTCAACAGAACTGCTTGAACAGTCGGACTCATCAAACACAATCAATCTTAAAATCAACTAAATCTATACTTACACAAATCAACTAAATCTATACTTACACAAATCAACTAAATCTATACTTACACAAATCAACATGGATTCTAACAGTTACTCTGAATTAGGTCAGACACCTAAACCTCCCATGCTTAAACACAAATCTGAGTTTAAACAATGGAGAATACGGTTTAGAAATTATATCACAGGTGTAGATCCTGACTTTTGGATCTCAATATGTAAGGGTCCGCATATTCCTGACACTTTATCAACAGCTCAATACAAGACTGCTAGAATACTAATTGAAGACTTAACTCTGGATGAAGATGACTATAAGAAAATCAAAATCAATCTTAAAGCATACTCTATTTTGACTCAAGCACTCAAAATGGATGTGGTGAAAAGATTGGAAAAATATGGAACTGCTAAAGCTGTTTGGGATGCTCTCAAAATTATGTGTGAAGGTAGCAGTGAAGTTGCTGAAATTAACAAAGACAAGCTGGTCAATCAGTATGAAACCTTCCGTCACACCAAAGGAGAATCCATATCAAAACAACTGCACAGATTTATACAGTTGGTCAATGACTTGGAAATTATGGGTGTTTCATACAACATTAAAGAACTCAACAAGAAAATGCTTCACAGTCTGCCTGAAAGCTAGAAGCAAAATGTCACAATGTTGAAAAATACTCATGATCTTGAGAGTACCACTCTAGACATTATGATAACAAAGATTGAAGCTTTGGAACTTGATGAACGAAGCAGAAATCTGAGTGGGCCAAGAGTGATTGAAGCCTACAAATTCCCTTCAGAATCACATTCTGTTGAAAATGCTTTCATCATAGAGGAAGATGACTTCATCTCATCAAGAGATCAAATGAACAATACTGGGTTCATTGCATCTCCATCATTCAAACATCATTCAACTTCAGCACAAGCACCAAAAGTCTCCACTGCACCTCCAATCTCTCCAGAAGACTTAAAATCAGAAGAGCAAAAGGCAATCTACAATGCCTTTGTTGCAAGTTTTGAAGCATATCTTGGGGGAAGACTTACTTCTGCCCATTTAATATAGGAAGATTTAGAAGAATTAGATCCTGATGATGTTGAGGAGATGGATCTACAGTGGCAAATGGCAATGATTGCCATGAGAGCAAAGAAATTCTTCAGAAAAGGAAGAAAATTGTGCCTGAATGAGAACACAAAGCTTGGATATGACAAATCCAAGGTAAAATGCTTCAACTGTGGCATGACTGGTCATTTCTCCAGAGAGTGCAATGCTCCTAAAAGAACCAACCATTCAAGGAACTCTCCTGGTCAATCATCCTCATAGCCCAATTCAAGCTATCACTCAAACAATCAACAACAACAGTATCATCATTCTCACCATCAACAAACATACCAAAATCAACCACAGCTGACAAATCAAGCCCATGCAAGCAGTCAGCCTTCTGCCAGTGCACTTGTGATCAAACAAGATGGGATATGTGACCGGAGTGTGTATACTGAGGAAGTCAAGCCTCAATTCCAGAATCATGCTCTCATAGCCCATATCAATGATGGACCATCTGCAATGCCTACTGAGGTACAAACTAACCTTTGTAGTGAGAAATGCATAAATGAATTACAAGAGTATAGAGAACACAATCATAAACTGGCAGATAAAACTAAAGAAGAAAAGGTGAAGTCAGAAATGATGAAGAAAGAACTAAAACGTTTTGAAATCAAAATCAAATCTCTTATTTCTGACATAGAAAAATTGCATGGTGAGAAATACAATCTTGCAGCTGAAATGAGCTACTTACTGAAAAGTTAGCTCAAGCTAAAGCTCAACAATCTATGGCTGAAGTGAAACTTGAAAAGTTTCAAATGTCTTCAGTCAAGCTGCAAGAAATGCTGGATTCACAAAAGGATCCATAGGACATGTCAAGGATTGGGTATAATTCATGTCCTTTATCATACAATGACAATTACACTATCATGCCTGACTCTGTATCAATCTCTGAATCAATTGAACCTAAAATTGTGGAACCTAAATCAGTAGTAAAACAAGTGACAAATGCTCAAAACAAACCTGATGTTTATTTTGAAACCAATGAGGATAAAATCAAGTTAGGACACCAAATCAAAATCAAAGAGTGCTCAAACAAGATAGTGAATGTCATGAAACCATCAAGCCCTGTAAAAGCAATCGTACCTTTTATAAAAGTCATACCATCTGTTTTACAAGGGAAAAATAAATATGTCAAAATAGTGAAACCCACTACTGAGAGTAGTTTTGATAATGAGATTGTATCTTCACAAAATTGAAGCAAATCAGAAAAGGTTTCACTGAAAAAGAAACCAACTGTAAAACTGAGTTCAACACTTAAAACTTCATCAGACCCTCAGTCATCCAAATTAAGGCAGGGAGTTGGGTTTGATATCTGTAACAAAGAACATGTTGACCAGTTTGAGAAAGAGGTGAGAAGTAGGTTGAAGACACAGAAACAGCCCAGACAACTGAACAAAAGTAGTATTGTGAAACAATCCAATAGTTGGTTCTGATGCCAGAGTACCTGAGATGTACAACTTGCAGCAGCAATGTACTCTGCTTCAGCAGTGGATGTAGCAACAGATATTTGTTTCTTACTCTGCCAAGAAATCAAACAGTTGCCTAGGAATTGACATCCACCAGAAGTTGACTTTCTGGTTAACTTACACCCTGCATAGTCACTATCAGAAAAAGCAACTAATTTGCATGAGTGTCCAGTGGAATACCAAACACCTAGAGATTGTGTACCTTGCAGATATCTAAAGATCCTCTTGACTGCAATTAAATGAGACTCTTTAGGAGCAGCCTAAAATGTAGCACAAACACAAGTTGCAAACATGATATCTGGTCTAGAAGCTGTTATGTACATCAAGGACCCAATCATACATTTGTAAAGTGTTTCATCAACAGCTTTACCTCTCAGATCTGCATCCAGTTGTGTGGTGTTGCACATGGGAGTAGAACAGGGCTTACAATTTTGTAAATCAAACTTATTCAAAAGTTCTTTTGTATATTTTGATTGATGAATGAAAATTCCATCATCTTTTTGTTTGATTTGCAAGCCTAGAAAGAACTGTAATTCTCCCATTGCACTCATTTCAAACTTTTATTTCATTAAACTTGTAAAAGCATCACACAACTGGGGATCAGAGGATGCAAAAATAATATCATCAACATAAATTTGAACAAGTAGCTTATGTTGATCCACTTTCTTAATAAACAAAGTTTTATCTATGGAGCCTCTAGTGAAATTATTGTTAAGAAGAAAATTTGAGAGTGTTTCATACCAGGGTCTAGGAGCTTGCTTCAACCCATAAAGAGCCTTATCAAGTTTATACACCCAATCAGGATGTTTATTGTCCTCAAAACCTGGTGGTTGACACACATAAACCTCTTCTTTTATTTTACCATATAAAAATGCACTTTTGACATCCATTTGAAAAACTTTAAGATTGTGGAATGCAGCATAGGCTAAGAACAATCTAATTTCCTCTAGTCTGGCTACAGGGGCAAAGGTTTCATTATAATCAATCCCTTCTTCTTGTGAAAACCCTTGTACAACCAGTCTAGCCTTGTTCTTGACAATAAGCCCATTTTCATCAGTTTTATTCCAAAACACCCATTTAGTGCCTATTGCACACTTACCTGGGGGTAGAGGAACCAGTTCCCACACTTGCTGCTTTTTGAACTGAAGTAGCTCAAGCTGCATGGCTTCAACCCATCCATTGTCTCTCAAAGCAACATGATAGTTCTTTGGCTCTAGCTGACTGATAAAGAGAGCATAGAAGCAGAAGTTAGACAATTGACTTCTGGTTGAGACACCAGCATTGATATCACCAATGATTTGAGACATGGGGTGATTCTTTAGCTCTTGGTATACTATAAGATTAGTGCAAGTGTTTGTAGCAGGTTCAGCAGCAGCAGATGGTGATCCAGATTCTTGAAACCAAGTATTAGATGGCAAGTCAAATGATGTAGAGGAGTCAAAAATCTCATCAGCATTTGTTGTGGATGGAGCTACAGAAGCTACAGGAACATCAAGTTTAGCAGACTTAGGCAGTTGATCACTAAACTTGAAAAGGTGAGTACTGATATCATCATCATCTTCAGTACCCCCAGGTGGAAGACTTGCTGCAGAAGATAATTTATCCACATGATCTGCAACAGCTAGAGGTTGATAAGGAACATATTGCAGTATGTCCAGATCAAACAACTCCACAGGGTTTTGTGGAATTTTATCCTTAGGAGATTCATTGAATTTCACATGCAAGGTTTCTTCAACTATCTTTGTTCTGCAGTTGAAGACTCTGTAAGCCTTGCATGTGGATGAATAACCTACAAAATACCCTACATCCACCTTAGGATCAAATTTGTGGAGTTGATCCTTTGTGTGGAGAATGAAACAAGGACACCCAAAGGCTTTGAAGAAAGAAATTAGAGGAGCCAAATGATGTAGAACTTCATATGGAGTCTTCATCAACCTCTGATTTACCAACACTCTATTCTGCACATAGCAAGCTGTGTTAACAGCTTCAGCTCAAAAGGTCAATGGCAAACCAGAGTCAGCCAACATAGACCTTGCAGCTTCAATTAGGGTCCTGTTCTTTCTCTCCACTACTCCATTTTGTTCTGGAGTCCTTGGGATGCTAAACTGCCTCTTGATTCCTTTTGATAGATAAAAATCATCAAGTGTATGGTTTCTGAATTCAGTTCCATTATCACTCCTTATACACTTGACTGATAGGGAATACTGCTTCTCAACATACAACACAAAGTTTATAATCGTCTGAGCAACCTCATCCTTTGAATGCAAGAAGAAAGTCCATACAAATCTGGAGTAATCATCCACAATTACCAGACAGTATTTCTTCTTTGCCATGCTCATCACTCTCACAGGACCAAATAGATCCATGTGCACTAACTACAAGCAGGCAGTGGACTTAGGTTCTTCAATTGGACGGAATGAGACTTTGTGCTGTTTTCCTTTTAAACAAGCAGTACAGGTTTCATCACAGTGGAAATCCTTTATTGGTAGACCTCTCACTAAACTATTATGGATCAGCTGATTCATGTTTTTGAGATTAACATGACCCAGCCTTCTATGCCACAGTTTAGATTCCTGAGGAGAGGCTTCGGAGAACAGACAAGGATGACCCTTCAAATCAATCTTCTTTGACAAATCCAAGGCATATACTCTTCCAATCATGTTAGCCTTTAGGAGAGTATGATCATCCAATACCTTGTCAATCAGCCTTAGAACTTGGGAAGACAGAATCCTGCAGTTCTGGCTTGTGAAAAGTGCAACATGCCCTTTATCACACATCTCACTAACACTCAGTAGATTATACTTGAGATTATCCACATGGTTAAAATCATCAAATCTGATATCTCCATTAGACACATATCCTTTCCCGATGATGTAACCCTTGGCATCATTTCCAAATGAAACAAATCCCTTCTTTCCTTGAGAGTAGTCATTAAGAAGAGAACTGCTCCCAGTCATATGCATAGATCCTCCACTGTCTACATACCAGATGCTCCTTTGGCATGCTGAAAAACCCTGCATTTATCATAAAGAACTAGTTAGGTTTTGAGACCCAAACCTTTTTGGTTTTGGGTCTGTTTTCATTAACAGATTTAACCATAACTTGTTTCTTATGATTAACAGCTGATGAAGAAGGAGATGGTGGTGAAATGGATTCCTTGGATTTGGGCTTGGAATGCCTATTCAGTGGTTTGATCACAGGTGCATCTAGTTGGTTAACTCTCCCCAACAAATGCTGAACCATCATAACAAGTTGTGTCTGATTTGTAGCCAAAGCTTTCAGCTCGTGTGACATATCAGTACATGTGTTTGATGAGGTCCCGTGGCCCACCATTTCCTCCTTGAAATTCACAGACTTAGTCTGATGTTAATCATGAAGAGCACTATCAGCTGTTTTATGATAAACCCTACCCTTCTTTTTGGATTTGGATGAAGGCTTGGGTTTATCACATTGGAATGACTGTGGTACAAACTTGGTCTCAAACTCATTTTTCATTTCATCCATCTAGATTTTAATGAGCTTATCCCTGTTGAGTTTGGAACCCTTTCTGTACCAACATTCATCAGAAAGATGATTGATTTTACCACATATTTCACATGGCTTATTCTTCATCTTGGATTGATCAACTGCGGATGTGGAAACTACTGAAGGTGTGCTCTTCAGTATTTTCCTCCTTTTAGTACTTGTGTTAAGTATTGAAGGATCTGTAACAACTGAAGACTTGTTCTTCAGCTGTTCTCTATCAGCAGTTGTTAATCCTTTTATTTCAGCTAATTTGAAATGCTTTTCAGATGTTGTGTATTTCCCTTCAGTGCTTGAGATACTTTTAGGGACAACATCTGAAGTACTCAGCTTCATGTGCTTATCAGTAGTTGACCCATCAGGTAATTGATTTGCTGAGGTATCAACACTGATTTCATCTTGTGATTTTGGGTGTTCACTTGAGGATGATGCACATGATGATGTGGTTTGGAAATTACATTCACCTTCAGGTTTTACTATTGATTTTGGAGTAAAATCTGTAGGTGGTGCAATGTGCTTGTAACCTATTCCAAACTTCACATTCGAAGCAGATTGCTTGCTGAGCAGCATTTCAAATCCCTTGCAGGATGATACCCAGCGGTCACACTCAACTTGGGTAACTGCAAGTTTTTCTTTGAGTTCTCTGTAGTTCTCAAGAATGACCTCTAGCTTAGCCTTTTCAACATTTAATTGGCATTTAAGCTTATAAATCTCATCATCTTTATCCTTAAGGACAGACTCATATTCAGCTTTTCTTTTGGAAATAGTTTGCTCAAGCTCAAGATTTTGATAAATTAAAGCTACATTTGCCTCTCTAATAGAGATAAATGCAGCTATGCAAGATTCAGAACATAGCTTGGCCTTAGCCTCAGAGGATACCTGGGTTATCTGTGATGAAGATGCATTGGAGAATGAACTCTTAGTAGACTCCAGGGCCGTGAGAGCTAGATTCCCAAAAGGATGTTCACCACCATGTTGACCATCACCAGCAAATAATTGCTCATTACCAGAGAGATCATCTGGTAAACTGCTCTAGTCAACAACACCAGGGGTGAAGAAGCTGTGATGAGGTTGTGATTTAGATGATTGAGATGGTAGAGGCTCAGGTAAGGCTTGAGGTTGTTGTGCAATAGGAACTTGAACTTGATTTGGCTGAGGCATGTCATAGCAGGGATATGGATATGACATTGGACCTTGAGGGACAAAATATGCAGGAGATATAGGTTGTGAATGATGACCAGAACTAGCAGGATGTTGACCTCTGTTTTGTGGACTATTGCTTGGAAAAGTCACAAAGGATGCAGAGGAGTTAGATCCAATTGATCTACACTCTCTTGCAAAGTGTCCAAGCCTGTGGCATTTGTGACACCTCAACGTACTCTTGTCAAAACCAACTTTGGTTTTGCCAGAGAGTCCTGGAAATTTCCTACCAGTTCTCTTGTAGAACTTTTGAGATCTGATATTAATCAAGGCCATTTGGCTTACAATATCCATCTCTTCTAAGTCATCATCAGCAATACCCTTTAAATCATCCATAATGAAACACAAATTGTCACTATTACAGCCTGACTGACTGTCAACACTAACAAATGCATGATCTAAACCGTTTTAAGAGAAATTCATATGCTTATCATAATTGCTTTCTGATGCAGCATATTCTGACTCATGACCAACCAAGGCAGTGTTCCCTGGTATAAAGTCATTAGTTGGCTTTTCTAATGATGCCAGTTTCCTTTTCTGCTCTATCTCTCTTTCAAATTAAGCAGTTTCCCATGGAGTTGGGTGAGAGATAGGCTATCCAGATTTGCACTGGAGCATAGGACAATGGTATATGTGTCCCATCTCTCAGGCAGTGATATGAGGAATCTGTTGTTCATCTGGCTATTAGTGTATTCATGTTTGACCATTTTCAGCTCAGAGATCAAACAGGAAAAACGCTCAAACTGTTGAGTCAGTGACTAACCCTTCCTATGAGAGAATGTCTCATATTTTTGGGCAAGGATTTCTCTATTGTTTACTAAGACCTCATCTGTTCCACCAAATTGTTCTTTCAATGCATTCCAGAGGTCATGAGCAGTTTCATGATGCATAAGCCCAGAATAGATTTCATTCGACAGTGCCATAGCCAGAATTCCATGCGCTTTAGCATCAATCTCAAACATTTTTCGATCCTCATCTGAGTATTGTTCCTTCTTCTTCGGAACCATTTGGTTGGTTTCCGGATTGTTCACCATAAGCTTGTGTGGACCATGTACCACAGATGTCCAACAACCTGAACTGTTAACAGACAGGTGATGAAGCATTCTTCGTTGCCATATGTTATACTCAGTCCTAACCAGCATTGGAGGCTTGGTTGAGTAACTGGTATTGTGAGGGTCATTAGAAAGAATAGTCATTCTCAGATTCAACAAAATTCAATTAAGTTTTAACTGATTTAGAACAAAACACAACAAACCAATATGAACCAAGAGAAAACTCAAAGCAAATAACCGAAAACAGCAAAAATTCAATGATCTATAACCAATTCTTGCAAATATGCTAATTCAATCAAAATTAGATATCGAAATAGCAGTTTCAATGATCAATTGTTAGATCGATCAATGATTAACCAGCTCTGAAACCATTTGTTAAGATCAGTGATCTAAGTTTGATTAATTAGGGAGTATTGCAGCAATTAAGCAATTCACAAGAACACAATTGATATTCAATGTAAACAGTAAACGGTTATAGAAAGAGAGAATTCTGCAAAAGAAATATTTCATTCATATGCTTTCGTGGTGGCTCACTGTCACATATTACAACTAGGTCAACATTCCTTATATAGGAAATGTGACGTATGCTAATGTCACTTGATAGTGACATGTAACAGAATTATTCAAACTACTGAAACTATGCAAACTACTGAGAATGATCTCAACTACTGATTACATCTGAGAATGCTTAATTACAAAAACATAAAACTACTGAACTACAACTACTGAAACTATAACAACTGAAAAGTAAATTACAAATACTGAAAAAAAACCATCACAACTACTGAAGTTAATTACTTCAGCTGTTGTGACAACTACTGATCACTTTGGTCTTCAGTCTTTGTCTTCAGTCTTTGTTCTTCTGTACTTCACTTTCAGACTTTGTCTTCAGTACTTTACTTTCAGACTTTTTCTTCAGTAGTAGTCTTCAGATCTTGTCTTTGGACTTTGTCTTCAAACCTTGTAATCAGCTGATGTCTTCAGCTGTTGAGATCTTCTTCAGCAGTTGTAATGTCTGTGGGACTTAGAGGTTTTTCTGATCAGGCTCATTGGTTCTTTTGGTCCAACAATCAATCAAAATATGTAGAAACCATGCTGAAGAAATTCCACTTTGCTGACTGTCAGTCTATCAGAACTCTTGTAGATTCTAAAGTGAAGATTGGACCTGACCCTGAAGGTAAATCAGTGGATCAAACTCACTATCGATCAATGATAGGTTCACTTATGTATCTAACAGCCAGTAGGCCTGACATTGTGTTTGGTGTTTGTGTGTGTGCTAGATATCAAGCTGATCCAAAAGAATCACATGTGAACGCAGTCAAGAGGATATTCAGATATCTGAAGGGCAAACCAGCTCTCGGATTATGGTATCCAAAGAAAGGAGAATTTAATCTCTATGCCTACACAGACAGTGATTATGGACGATGTAACTTCAACAAAAAATCCACTTCTCATGGTTGTCAATTTCTTGGTCCCAGACTAGTATCCTGGCAATGCAAGAAGCAGACAAATGTGTATGTGTCCACAACCGAAGCTGAGTATATTGCTGCTTCAGCATGTTGCTCTCAAGTTCTCTGGATTCAAAACCAGATGCTTGATTATGGTTTTAACTTTTTGCATACACCAATTTCTATTGAGAACACAGCTGCTGTCTTTATAACTAATAATTCAGTTTAGCACTCAAAAACAAAACATATTCAAATTAGATATCATTTTTTGAGAGACTGTGCTGAAAAGGGTTTAATCAAATTGATTCAAGTACCAACAAAAAATCAATTAGCTGATTCGTTTACCAAGGCATTTGAACCTAGTAGGTTTGAATTTCTTGTTCAGTCAATTGGCATGACTAACCTTGGGTAAAAACTATGAAGAACATCAAAAATATTTTAAAACATCAGAAAAACCACAAAAAGAAATAAAGTCTTATGAAGAAAAGAATCTACGGAAATGATATAATTACAGTCATTATATCATTCACTGTGCTCAATTTCAAAATGTAAAAGACTGAAATGACTTACCAGATATGTTGGTAGGTTCAACTTGGAAGAGAAGATACATGCGGTGATGAATTAAAGACATATTCAATTGTGAAACACTCATCACAAAGTACATGTATGTATTGGCTTATCTGAATGCATGTGTGTGTAGTAACCTAAACACACCAGGTAATGATACTTTATGAATCTCTTTCACCACATCATGTTTCATCTTTGTTTTGCTAAGCAAAGACCTGATGAAACTTGCACATAGTGCAGATGTCATGATCCAAAAGATTCCCAATGAGGAACACATCCAAAATTGGATGAATCAACAAAGTAATACATTCCAATTGAATGAACAAAAGAATCCTATCATGGATCACCTTCCAAAGTGAAGTGAAAAGAATCCCAATGAGGATCAACATGAAAAATGATCAAATTAAAAGAATTCCAATGAGGATCAGTACACATGAGATTTCATGACTTAAGTAACCTGGTAAGAAAAGTTATGACAAAGTTCTACAATGCATTGTATAAGGAGGGTTGATCATTCCATGCTTATGTGTGTGAGGTACACATTGAATAATAAATCAACCAAAACATGATAAAAATCATTTGCATCAAAATATCAACCAGGTATGAGCTTAAGAGGACAAACATACCTTCAATCTTCAAGTTCATAATCATGTCCATTTAATCATAAAGGATGCACATGTGTAATGAAAGATTGATATGATCCCCACAAAGAGATTTCTCTCGTCATTATAATATTAATCAAAATAATATTCAAAACTTTTAAATCTTTAAAGTTTCTCTCCAAATGTGGACATAAACTTTAGGGGGAGTAATTTAAAATTTTTGAGTAAGTTCAAAATTTTGTTTGTTAACTCAATTTTTAAAAACAAAACAAAAAGAATTTTAGTTGGTGTTGCTGCAATAAGTCATACCATTATATCTCAGCTTATGCAGATTCTTAGAAGCATGATAAGCCCAAGATCTGTCAAAATTGGGAAACTTGTATTAGTTGTAACATACAATTCAATCCAAGCAAAAATTGACAACTTCAACAGCCAACTTCATAAGAAAAATCAATCAAGGACACCTCTTCATAAGATGAATAATCAATTCAATCACATTAACTTTTGATTAAGTTCAAAAGGTAATGCAGGTAAGTGCATTAATTAATGCAGGTGAAGGTAACCCATGCATATAACTAATACGGGTAACAATAATTTTTGAAGTGCAACTAATGCGGACACTGACTTTACTCTACCGCATTTGATACAGTTAACAAATGCGTATGAACAAGTCTCTTATCGTATTTGATACAGTGATGTGTTGACTTGTCAACCGCATTTGTAGTTGTACACATGGAATTTGTTCTATCGCATTTGTTACTGTACATATTTGGATATGGTAAAACAAGCCATTCAACCGCATTTGTTACAATGTTCTTCCGCATTTACTACAACGCAAATGCGGACAGCCAAAATTTCAAGTTTAACTTCTGCATTTGCAACAGTATACAATGCGGACAGTCAAAATTTCAAGTTTAACTTCCGCATTTGCAACAGTACACAAATGCGGATAGAATACCATTAAGATACAAAACTTCCGCATTTGTAACAGTAGAGTAATGTGGACAGTCAGTCAAAAATTAAGCCTTCCGCATTAGCTACAGCCACAAATGCGGATGACCAAAAGAAGTCAAATGCGGACTGTCCATGTCAAAAGTTTGTCTTCCGCATTTGGTACAGCCAATAAATGCGGATGATCAAAATTAAACAAATTAAACGTCAGCATTTGCTACAGTGTTGACTGTATCTGCTTGTAACTATAACAAGTTTCTCGTTTCTTAGTGAGTGAATACAAGGTTTTCCTTGATCCTTTACATCCGGAATCATTGTTTTGGGGTGTAATAAAGGACTCTAGGTACTGAAACTTGTCATTTGGAATGGTTTAAGTTGAGTTGTAGGGCGATCGCGTTTGAAGACGGTAGTCGAGTGTGGTAGAAGAGTTTGAGGAGGAGATAATCGATTCAAGGTTTATTTGTGTTGTCTCTTGTTTGATTTTGGTTTTGGTTTAAGAAGTACACACAAATGGTACATTTGTCTTTGTTTAGTGTGACTTCATTAATCATTTTGCTCGAATCTAACTAAACATTTTATGAGTGTATTTAGAAGCCATGAGAATCTCAACCATATAGGATTGGAGGTTGTTAGCAAGAGCATCTTTATTCATGCTAGAACTATTGATATTTAGTGTTTTTGTTCTCATGGATCATTTCCCATGTATTCTGTTAAGCATTCGCGAATAAATGGATGCATAAATACGTAGTTACTAAATTGTTTGTGACATATAGAAACTATAACTTTCTTTTTCGTTTTAGTTTGGCTTAACTTTTAATTCATTTATCAGACGTAATAAAGGACTCATCGTCTGATAAATGAATTAAAAGTTAAGTCAAACTAAAACGACAAAGAAAGTTATAGTTTCTATATGTCACAAACAATTTAGTAACTACGTATTTATGCATCCATTTATTCGTTAATGCTTAACAAAATACATGGGAAATGATCCATGAAAACAAAAACGCTAAATATCAATAGTTCTAGCATGAATAAATTATGCTCTTGTTAACAACCTCCAATCCTATATGGTTGAGATTCTCATGGCTTCTAAATACACTCGTAAAATGTTTACTTAGATTCGAGCAAAATGATTAATGAAGTCACACTAAACAAAGACAAATGTACCATTTGTGTGTACTTCTTAAACCAAAACCAAAATTAAACAAGAGACAAAACAAATAAACCTTGAAATCGATCATCTCCTCCTCAAACTCTTCTACCACACTCGACTACCGTCTTCAAACGCGATCGCCCTACAACTCAACTTAAACCATTCCAAATGACAAGTTTCAGTACCTAGAGCCCTTTATTACGCCCCAAAACAATGATTCCGGATGTAAAGGATCAAGGAAAACCTTGTATTCACTCACTAAGAAACGAGAAACTTGTTATAGTTACTAAGAAACACAAAACTATAGTACACCACCATCAATAATCATCATCATCACAAACATTCAAAGATTTTGTTGTGTTTCATCTTTAAACATTCTTGTCATCGATTCAGAACCGCAATCGTTTCGAAGATAAGGTATAACTTCAACAGATTTTGAAACCAAAACCTAAGTCTCGAACTGTTACCCTAAATCGAACGATGAACCATAAAATTATTGAAGAACACCAAAATCAAACTCATTAATGTGATGTAATACACATTTTCGATGTCAATAAACATGTAAATTGATAGGAATTCAACTAATATTGAAAACCATGATAACCATGTTTACTAATAAAAAAACATAGCAATGTGAAAAAGAAAATTGTGAAACAAATCAAAGTCACATTAACAAATCAAAGCAAAATTAAAGTCAAAATTATTAACTAACACACATGTCTCTTGTGCAAATTACATGGCAAACCTTACATGGAGCAAGCTCGATAACGTCAGCGGTTATCTAAACCCTGATGTGCCTGAAGCCAAAGGTCTCAGAGATATGATAAGATTCCTATCTACTACAAGGGTAGCATATGCCATAACAGTGAGACCAACAATCTATGAGAATCCCATCAGGTCTTTCTGGGAATCAACTGAGGTGGTTGAAGAGGATGGAGTGAAAACTCTGACTGGCAAGATCAACACTAAACTCACTTTGAGGATTACAGAAGAATCAGTTAGAAGATGTCTGCAATTCAATGATAATGCAGATGATCCTCTTGAATTGGATAATGAGGAGATAACCACATTTTTCTCTGAAATTGGTTATGAAGGGAGCTATGAAGCCAAACAAATAGTCAAAGGATTAGTGGATCTGCCTTGGAGATTCCTAATTCATATGTTCCAACATTGTCTGTCTAAAAGGAAAACAGGATGGAATGACATTCCAGTCCTCACATCTTTTGCAATCTGTGCTCTCTGCACCAACAGAAGATTTAACATGTCTGCATATGTATTCAATGGCCTAATCTCCAACATTCAAGAAGGGTTGAGATACAAGTTTCTAATGTACCCCAGATTTATTCACTGTCTAATCAATGAATCATTTCATGACATTGTTAATGAAGGACCAGTACTTAACATTCCTTATTATGATGCAAGATCCTATAAGTACATCAAGAAGAAGGACCCAAGGAACTTCTACAGTGGTGCCCCTTCACCCCTTCTTCCTTGGATGTTTCAACAAATACACCAAGCAGGTCAAGCACAACCACCTCCACAACCAATAGCACAACCACCTCCACAACCAATAACACAACCACCTCCACAACCAATAGCTCAACCAACTCCATAACCATCACCAATACCATCACCTTTACCATCACCAATACCATCCCCAAAACCATCACCAATACCATCACCTTTACCATCGCCAGTACCATCCTCAAAACCATCCTCAAAACCATCACCAATACCATCACCATTGCCTTCACCACTACCTTCTACACAACCATCTCTTCAAACATTACCTCAACCATCATCACTTCCATCACCACAACAAACACCACCAATGACCACTCAACCTACACCTATATCACCACATCATTAATCTCCAATATCACCACACCAATCACCTATTCCTCCTTACCAACCTTTACCATCATCACTTGATCACCCTGCTGAACCAGAAGGATCAAGAAGTGCATCCAAATCATCCAAATCATCTTCTGATGAGGAGGATCATCATGATCAAACCAAAGCTATGAATGAACCTTCTAAGGCTGATCCTTCAGAGAGCTATGCTGAATCAAACATCAATAGGCCTGATGAAAAAGATGAATTAATTACTGAGTTGTTACTCAAAGTAGAAAGGATGTAAAGAACTTTAAATATGAGAGCAGGAATCATAAATGACAGAATCCTGGAACTTGATGAGAAAGAAGGTGAATTGAAGATCTTAAAGAAAAATATGCAGTTGAAAGAATGGAACAAGCCAAAGAGAATGAAAATTTAAAAGTTGCACTGAAACACTCAAGAGAAGAAGTGAGTGGACATATAGACACTCTAGAAATACAAACTATTGCAATAGAGGAACAAAAAAACATCATAGAAGAACTAGCTGATATCATCTCAAAACTGGAAGAGGAAATTGAGAGCAAGAACAAAAGAATATCTGAGCTTGAAATGATGATCAAAAGAACTGATGTGAAGGATGATGATGAGAAAGATAAACAAGAAAAGGTTGATGATGAGGACAACAATTTAATAGATGAGAATGAATAACAAGTTGATGATTAAGGTAAAACTGAGATCAAAGACCAGAGCCTACACATGGTAGTGTATTCTGGAAACACTGGTTATTCAGAATCAGAAAAGGGTGAATTTGAAGAACTCTTTAGTGCTTTGGATAGTTTTGCTTGTGAACAATTCAGCATTGATGATGATTTCTAGGAATTCATAAACAATCAAAGAACTGAGGCAGAGCCTATTGTATTTATTCTCAAATCACCAGTGCCATTGGAAAAGGAATTATCTCTGCAAATTGTCTCTGCCGTATCATTAACTGAAGAACAAAAAAAAGAACTAAAAGAAAGATATGAACAAGAAACGAAAGAAGAAACTGTACATGAACCAAGCGAAATGAAGGATCAAGAGCCAAGTACACCTGAAAAGGTCCTGAACCAGAAGATCAAACTGAAACCTCTAGCCCTCAACTTCAAACTTACTCACAAAAGCGGAAGTATTTGGCAGAAAAGGCTAAAGGCAAGAGACCAATAACTGAAGAAGAACCATCAAAGAAACAAAAAGATGACCCAAGAAGTTTAGCAGCAATTTTTGAATTTTTGGAAGAACATGAGCAGGCAGAAGCTCAGTTGAAATAGTTGGCCAGAGCAATTGATTTAGAAGAAGGAGAATTGCTGATGAAGATGAAGTTAAAAAGGATGTTCTCATGGACAGTCCTGTTAAAGAAGAACAGTCAGTAGAAGACATGGTAACCAAAGCTCAAACTGATGACTTGATGATTAAAGCCATATTTTTGATCAATCAAGGCTATGATCCTGATGAAGTGTATGCAATGACATATGAGAGAATGAAAGAGGAGGAAGAGAAGTGAAACTGTTGCTTGATCCACAATAGCCATTGAATGAGAAATGACAAAGACACTCCAAAACAGAAAGACTCATCCTTGAAGAAATCCACAAGGTATGAAATTCCACTGCCAAGAAGCGATCCTCTACAAAAGCTGTCACAAATGAAGAAATCAACCTCATCCCATGAATCATTATTTCCAGATCCTTATACATGTCTGATAAGAAATGAAGGAATATCTCTCAAGTCAGGGATTCATAAAAAGAAAGATTGCCAACATGAAGACAAATTCATTAAGGGCTGCAACATTTCAATTGATCAATGAAAAGAAAGATAAGCTCATGAAACTGGAAGAAGAATTGACAAAGACCAAACGCAGAAACAGAATGTCAGCTGAAGACATGCTCTTGAACATAAAAGACCAAGAACTACTTGCCCCAGTGCTCCACAAATACCCTGAATGGTTTGTAGAACCATCTCAGTTGAAGCTGCAAGAAGGACTAATTACTGCTGAACTAATCAGAGGGTGTCTAATCCTAAGGGGAAGATAGATCAGAAGATAATAGCATGAAGTATGATAGCACCTGGAACATGTTCATGGTGAAGAGAATCTCAGGGCTAGTACAACTCTTTACAGAGTACTCAGCTCTAGTAAATGCCCTTGAGATTCATGATTTGAAGGAGCTAGCTCAATTGAACTGATCAATCATGCAGCTATGTTCAGGGGATATGAATTTGAGAATATACTTAAGATGTTCAGAAGGACAAACAATTTCAATTCATTAAAGACAATTTGCTTAAGGAAAGATAAAACTTTTATCAATCCCTTGGATAAGAAGAAAAAGGTGGAAGTAGAAGAAATTGTATTCCCTGAGTTGAAGGTAAAGCCAACTGAGTCATTAAAGAGGAAAGTAGTGTCTAGTACTCATTCTTCCACTCCCATATCAAATGTGTGCCATGATGAGAAAAATAGAAAGGAAGTGGGGAGGAAAAGAAGGAGCTGACATTAGACTTTTCAGTGGATATGAAGTAAGACTACTTGATGAATCATACAACCACTACATTTATACCAGGCACTTCAGGGAATTAAACAAAAAATTGGGTGAACAAGACATGCACTTCTTTCTGAAATGCATCAAATTGTTGAAACTGGCCTATGATAGAATAAAGATTAAAAGAGACAAAAGAAAGAAGAAGAAAACCCCAGTGTAACTTGGAAACATTGTTAAGCTTGAAGTGGATGTGGGAGGGAGTTTATTGATTCATAGAGATGGTCTTTCCACAATCTCCATATGGGAACCTATTTCTCTGAAAAAGTTACCAATGGAAGCCATCTACAACATGAGCATAATGAAAATACATGTGCTGAATAGAGACAGGATGGCAGAAGCAACTGATTTTGTAAACATGATCAAGGCCATTCTGGATCCCACCAAAGAAGCTTTCACACTACCTCCTGAAGACCCAGCTAATCTTTACAACATCAATCAACTCCTAAACATTAAGGAAAACTAGGCTGTATAATCCTTAGGGGGAGTATTGTTGCACCCTGAAAGGATCATACATCCAACTCAATGGGTGAATTGATGATTGTTTAGCTAGAATCCCACAAGTCCAAGATGCAATGCGGATGAAGATCTGCAAGAAAAATAACAAGTGTTATCTTCCGCATTAGTCAATGCGGAAGACAACAATCTGATCAGGACAAGTGTTACTCTTCCGCATTAACTAATGCGGAAGACAAAATACTTATGCTGAACATGTTACTCTTCCGCATTGGTTAATGCGGAAGAACAAAAGAAGATGCGGACAAGACTTTGATCATCCGCATTGACAAATGCGGATGACCAACCAAATGCGCACAAGTGTTTGTTCATCCGCATTAACCAATGTGGATGACCAACTTACTAATGCTGATGATCAAGTGGAAATGTTGATCAAGATTGTCTCATCCGCATTTGTCAATGCGGATGAACAAGCATAGATGCGGATCATGAGTTAGACTAGTTTCTGATGTAATAGGTCAGGGGTAGTTTAGTCATTTTGTAAAGGCATCTTGTCTTGTCTATAATTAGAATAGTTAACCTCGTACTGAGGTGACGGCTGATAGATAGAGAATTTTTGTTGTAATTATTCTCTGTAACTTATCAACTTTCATATATCAATACAAACAACATTTATGAGTAATTTTCTTGCTTGAATGTTCTTTGATTGTTTGTTTCCGCCACTCAATCATTGACTTGATTATCATATTCCATTCTCAATAAGAATATCACTCTTACTTAAACCCAGTCAAGAAGGCTGAAGAAGGTATCTTTCTAGGATACAGCATACCGAATAAGAGAGTTTACACACTCAATGGGTAAAGTAGAATTGTGGTGTAATGTGGACGTTCAAAGATACACCACCCCACCTACTGGAAAAGGATCCACCTTCTTTTTCGACTATGATGGATTATTCAAGTTCTTCAACGTTCCTATCTCTATGTCTGATGATGAGTTAGCAGCCAAAATGATGTATGATGTTCTAAACACACCATCACACACATCTACATCATCTGGCTCACATGGTGAATCACCAACCTACTCAGGGGGCACTTTAAGCTAGTGACTCCTCCTCTGACGATGAAGCCGTGGAGGATAATCAGAGCAATCAGGAGGAACAGGTTCCTGTTACTACAAGTCCACAAGCATCAGACATTGATGCATCTAAGTCTTCAAAACATCACACTCCGTCTGCCTCAAATACAAAACCAAATGTTCATGATCTTGATTCTGAGGTAGTTGTTCCCACCACTCCTGGATCACGCCTAAATGTCTATCATCTCTGGACAATATCATTTGGGATGTCAGATCAGGAGTTCAGACTAGAAATCAGTTGTATTCAGCTGATTATGCCTCAGTAATGGAGAAAGGGTACCTTCACGATTGTGCTTATTGTTGTTTTGTGCCTCAGTTCGAGCCAAAATACGTTAGTGAAGCCCTAAATGATGTGGATGGGTGAGTGTCATGCAAGAAGAACTTCTTCAGTTCAAGAAGTTAGGTGTATGGACTCTGGTGGATAGACCTAAAGGTGCTAAGGTCATTGGCACCAAATGGATCTTGAAATGCAAGAATGATGACCAAGGAGTCATCATCAGGAACAAGGCTCGACTCGTAGTTCAAGGATTTCGACAAGTCGAGGGAATAGATTACAATGAAGTGTTAGCACCCGTGGCATGAATGGAAGCCATCAGTATCTTCCTAGCTATGCATCGTATATGAAAATTAATGTTTTTCAACTGGATGTAAAGAGTGCATTCTTTCATGGTGTGAAATCCGAGAGAGTGTACGTCAGTCAACCCGAGGGATTTGAGGCTCCATATCATCGGGTCAGAGTTTACAAACTCGACAAGGCTTTATACGGGCTTCATCAAGCTCCCAGAGCATGGTATGAGAAACTCTCAACTCACCTTGTGAAACATGGATTTCGCAGAGTGTAATTGACGGTACACTATTCATCAAAGAGAAAGATGGTGATCTGCTGCGTTCAAATTATGTTGATGACATAATTTTCGGTTCAAAGAACGAAGAATTATGTAAAGAATTTGAAGCAGTGATGAAGGCAGAATTGAGATGAGTGCCATGGGAGAGATGAAGTTCTTTCTCGGGTTACAGGTGGATCAAACACCACAGGGGATATTCCTACATCAGACTAAGTATGTCGGGGATATTCTCAGTCGGTTTGATATGGAGAATGCTTCCACAGCTGGGACTCCACTTGCTACAAAACATGATGTAGCACCCGACGAGAATGGTGATCTGGTTAATGCCACCATGTACCGTGGATTGATTGGATCCCTCGTGTACCTCACTACCTCAAGACCTAATATCATGTATGCAATGTGTCTTTGTTCAAGATATTAGGCAAAACCAAAAGTTAACCATCTTATTGGGGTCAAAAGGATATTTTGTTACTTGAAGGGTACACCAACACTTGGATTGTGGTATCCTCGTGATGATGACTTTGAGCTAACCGTGTATAGTGACTCGGATTATGGTGGCTGCAGCATGAATTACAAATCTATATCAGCAGGTTGTCAATTCTTTGGGAGAAGATTAGTCACGTGGAAGTGTAAGAAGCAGACATCAATTGCATTGTCAACTTGTGAAGCTGAGTATGTTGCTGTGGCAAGCTGCTGTTCTCAAATCATCTCGATACAACAGCAAATGCGGGACTACGGTTTGCATTTCTTTCTACTCTTATTTTTTTTGATAACTCTGCTGCAATTGTAGTAACTAAAAATCTGGTCCAACATCCTAAGACCAAACACATCGGCTTAAAATATCACTTTATACGTGAGTGTTTTGAAAGGAACCTAATTGATGTGGTTAAAGTAAATACTAATTTTCAAGGCCCTGACCTCTATACAAAGGCTTTTGATAAACCACGTTTTCTATATTTGTTAGAGGTCAACGGTGATAATAATAAAAGTGATGTAATTCCATAAGATGACCATGCTTAGTCCAATGCATATAGTCCATTTTCTTTTACTTTTTATTTTCTTTATTTATCTTAATTCATGTTTTAATGAAATTGATGTTATTTCTTCGCCTATTAAAATCCTAAAAATGCAAATCATTTATGGTTTTAGAATTTTAGGGGGAGAATAGGTTTAGTTAACAACATTAAAAAAAGTAGGAGGAGAGGCTAGCTGATAGAAAACAGATCATATTGTGATATCGATTCAATAACTTTGGAAAATGATAGAACACAGGAACAAACCATTTGGGATTTTGAAATGAGTAAATTGAATTAGGTACGAAGTTCAAAGTATAAGTCTATGTAGTCTAAGCAATATGAAAGGCAAAATGATAGTAAAACTGGTTACTACTAAGATAACACAAAGAAAGTAGACCTGGAGGTTGTTAGACGACTACATGATGTGTCGGTAGATTCAACATAATAGATGATTAGACATCATTGGTGAACTCAATCTAAACTAAAGTGTTCAACTGACTGTGGGTTCACATCTTATCACTGGCTAACATAATCAATTATTCCAATAAGGGGTGACGAGCAAATAAATGCCACAAATGTGTGCGGATGACCACTAAAAGAGCAAAGCACGAAAAAAATGCAAAATAAACGCAATCAAGCTGATAACCTATGTTGTTGGTGCGTTATGTGCAAAATAAAAATTATACTCTAACAAGAAGATAGGTTGTGTGCCTCTCTGCTGTGCGATGACACTGACCTGAGGATAAGCATAACCTAGATATTCTAGAATTCAATGTTGTTTGCCACCTCTCTGCTATGCGGTGGCACTGACCTGAGGCTTGGCTTCTCTTTGAAAGCTCTAAGAATAGTCTCTTCTTGTCAAAATACCCGTAGACCGCTCAAAAATCTCCAGAGAAATGTTGATTACCACATAAGCATGGTCTCCACAAATGTTGGTTGAAATAACATAACATAATATATCACCAGTCTGTGTCAAAAGTCTATGTATGGATTTAAGAGGACAAGGATACTGACAATTATCATGGCTACAATTATTGAAAGTCCAAATCAATGTGGGGATCTAATTGTACTAGTATGATTTCCTAAACTTGCTAACGACTCTAGATGAAAAACAAGAACAGAGCATCAAAAGGTTTTGATAACATGTCTCGAATGATTTGACGTATCTGTATGATTCCAAAATGAATCGGTCCACTTATGATAAAAATGAATTGAAGCTGCCCTTTCAGGAAATGAATCTTTTAGATTTCCAAATGAGAATTTCCACCTCACACAAAACCACAAAACCAAGTTTTAGTTTGTATTTCAGTTTTAGTTCTTTTATTTTGTTTAAATTTTATCAATTTAGTTTGTTAAACATCATACTATGCCATGATTTACTCACCTAAAAAGGTCACGTTTCAGGTGACCACACATGCTTTCAAATGTAAAAAGGTCACGTCTGAGGTGATCACACATGTTTTCAAATGTAAATGAGTCACATCTGAGGTGACAAATTGTTTTAAAAGGATCACGTCTGAGGTGATCAAAGGTTGTCAAAATTAAAATGATCATGTCTGAGATGATCGAATGCTCATAGCTGTTAATCAAAAGTTAAACGAGAATATGTGTGGAATGGTCATAAAGTCAAAATAATGAGTATGATCCACTCGCACGACTGGACCATGAGTATGGACCAACCATACGAATGGACCATACTTATGCCCTAGACAGCCGAATGGAGCCTGAGTATGAACCATTCACCCGAATGGCATATCAGATTGAGCCAGTCGCTCGAATGGAGATGTGCGAATGAGTCAATCACCCGACTAAAACCCTGTCGGCCGACTGAATATGATCGACTGAACCAATCGCACGATTGAAGTCCAATCACTCGAATGAAACGAGCGATTTGGTCCAGTCGGCCAATTGAAAGCAGATTCAGTATAAATAGGTCCATAGTCGATCGCATAAACTCATCACCCCTCATTCACCCTAAATCACATTCTGTACTGTTTGCCGAAATTTCTTCTGACTGAATTTGACACCCAATTTCGATATTCTGACGATCTCTACTTGTTATAAAGGTACAATGCGGTACTATCTAACCGAAGTTCGGTTGCTTTGAGCCCTAACTTATGAATTTCGGCCCTTACAAGAACCGAAACTGTTATTGGATAAAATAACCTAGCTAAAGTAATTAAAATGTTGAAATCAAGGTTATTAGGTTATTAGTAGTGTGATTGCGAGTCTAATGAACCAAAACACAAAGTCTAATTTTGAGAATTGGTCCAAATTCGAATTTTAGTTGAACGAACAGTGGGTCATGCGACTGGACAACCGGATGAACCCCAATCGCAAGACTGAGTTGGCCAAATAACTCAGTCGGCCGAATGGATAATCCAAATGAGCTCAGTCGGCTAACTGAACCAATTGCAGGTTCAGTCACCGACTATATTTAGTCGCCTGTTAGGTCAACCGACTGAACTCAGTCGATGCGATTGAACCAGAATGATCTCTAATAGTTTATCTTGAACTAAACTTTGTTGTGTGGTGATCTAATGTCTATGTGTCTTGTGTTACAGATTGATGGCTCAGGTGGTCCATCAACCCTAAGCATAACATTTGTGCCCATTTGGATGCCACGACTCGGAACAATGCCGAGTTTGCAGGGGTCATTGCATTCCTAAAGAGATCCCGGATTCACCGAGCTATATCCAAACCGTGCACTCCCTATAGGTCTATATAGTAGGCCTTCTGGGAGGGGGCATCAACTGATCGTTGACAAGAGCCCTATAACATCCGGAGTACCATTTCTAGGCAGGATATAGAGGTGACTGCAGCTGATATTCATCGAGTACTCGACCTGGGTGACAATGCAGATCACCTGACCGGCTACACCCTCTGACAGTTAGAGGGTGCTTCCTCAGGATGAAGTACGCTGGGGACATAAACACAGGTGTGCTGAACAAAAGCAACGTGTGTCCCCAGTTTAAGTACTTGGCGCATGTGATATTGAAGTGTATGGCGTCGAGGAGGGGTGGGTTTGATGACCTCTCAGACCAGATCCAGAATGTCTACGTGGCACTGGTACTCAACCACCCCTTCATTTTCTCAAGAATGATTTTTGCCTATCTGATATAGAACCAAGAGGCAAAGGGCAAGGAGGGATTCTGCATGTACCCCAGATTCTTGTAGATGATTATCGATGAGAAGCTGCCTGCCTTGCCCAAGGAGAGCCACGATGCTGTATCGTTGGAGATTATGGATGACACAACCTTGGACCGCATGAAGGTCTATAGGGGAAAGCAAGTCAAGCCCCCTGTGAAGAGACTCTTCGGGCATCTGGCCAAGCCTGATTATGTGGCGCGCGGTTAGGCGAAAGTGGCGCCACGAGGAGAGTGACTAAGATGTTGAGCAAATTGCTCTTCCATCTGACGACTCCGACAATGACGGTGACACTGGCGTAGACTCTGGGCCCGCTTCTACTAGGGGCCCCACTACCCATGTTACATCTCCACCTCCTAGAGATGCCACCACTGCCAGCTTTCACCAAAATTTTTGTCCTCCAGATGAGGAGGCAGAGAGTGATGAGGAGCTTCTCACGAGGACTATGGGCAGCAGGGTGGTTGCCACAAAGAGAGGTTTGAGGGCAGTTGGTGGACGCCCAGGGGAGTCCAGGGATGCTGCTGCTGATTCAGATCCCACATATGCCCCGGACCCGTCCAACAGCCATGGGGGAGCCTTTCTGCCTACAGGCTCAAGGAAGAAGAGGATGGCACACCCCTATGGCAAGAAGGGGAAGAGACTGAAGTTTACCCTGACCTCATCCACTACCACAACCACTACCTCAGCCACACCTTCCACCACTACCACCACCACTATAGCTCATCCACCACCACCTACATATATACCACCCCCAATCTTCACCAATGCCACAGCCACCACCTCTAGCCACCAAGGACCGTTATCTTACCCCTTATTTGCATCTGGATCATCTCTACCTCCCAGTGGGATAGAGGAACAACTCTCAGCACTGAACCGTATCGTGCTGAAGCTGTTAGCCGCCGATGATAAGAAGACTGCTCAGATTCGTCAGTTAGTAGAGCTTACTGCTGCACAATCTCAGCAGATATCTCAGTAGGCATAGCTAATTGAGCAGTAGGCATAGCTAATTGAGCAGCAGGCATAGCAGATGGCTGCTCAGAGCCTAGAGATGTCCCAACTCTAGGAGCAAAATGTCCACTCAGCAAAAAGGACAGAGGAGTTGGAAGCTACTAACAAAACCACCATGCTCAAGCTCAAGGGCTCGAAGGATGAGCCACTAAAGATTAGAGAATGAGATTGTGATTATGGTGATGATGATGGCATTGATGATGATGATGATGGTGATGATCAAGGTGACGAGACAGAGGGAGGTGATGATGATGATGATGAAGAAGGAGATACATCTGCTACCGGTGCCACATCAGCAAGTGAAAGGAGGACCAAGAAAGCTCAAGACAAAGGTGCCTCTACATCAGCCCCGTCAGCAGAGGATCACATGCTACAACACAAGAGTAATGCATAGTTGTTTGTCATTTAAAAGCATATGTATTTGAATATTATATCAAACTAATGTACATAATGTTTATATTTTGTTAATGTGTTTCTGTTTTGATGTGTTACATGTTTTAAATTAAGCAGATCATACATCTCAGCAAGATAAATATGACATTGCTCCCCTTCAGCAGATCAAGCCTCAACTCACAATGATACTTGATCTGAAAGGGATAGTCAGGTCTGTGAGTTACACTCCTGAAGAAGGAGAGATTATCCACGACCTTACTGATGAGCAGCTTGTTGAGATGTTCAGACTGAATCCGACGAGATCGTGAAGGAGCTCCTACAGTGGACATTGATAGTGACGATGAGCTTAAGGATGTCGATGAAATCGAGATTGAAGACGTCACTACTCAACATTATCCAGAGTACGCTGACAAGGAGGGAAATGTAGTCCCCAATCTGGGTGACTCCCTTGTTAGTGATACTTTTGAAACTCTGGATAAGATGGAGCAAGAGACAGAAAAGAAGGAAGACAAAGCCCAAGCCTCAGAAGTCGACGTCAATATCAAAAAGGCTGAATGGGCAGCGTGTTTTGTAGAAATTAGATCCTAGCATAGTGCTCCAAAGTCAAATTAGATTCCCACACTATCTGAAGACTCTTATAGGTTTTGAGCTTAACCAGTTAGCAAAATTGATATTGCTATATGCTGACCCTCATAAGATGTCAGGCTGGTTTGAAGCAGCTTTAAAGAGAGAGTACCACACTCGGTGGGTCAACTTCAAGCCTCAACAACCAATAAGGTATATAAGGAGATCTGAAGTTGATGCCATAACTGGGAAGCCAAAAATAGTGCTGAAGTGGAGTCCTCCGCGCACGATGTCTAGAATGCCGCTACGGGAAATGCCATAGGACTTCACTCCACACTTCAGGTGGTGCTACTACGATTGGAGAACAGGCGAGGCAGTCATAGTGTTGAACATAAATGGTAGTGTGGAAACTATCAGGGTGTTTGACCCCATGTGGCTCACTAACTTGTTGCCTGATGATGTTTACACCTTATACAAGTGGCCAATGTTTTATGACTCGCAGGATATTGTACAAGCTCTCTAATTCCAGAATGTGATACGACTCTGCTTTGCTTTTGAAATACATGCAGGAGTCACAAGAGTGGAGAAGTACGAGAAGTATGAGGAGCTTATGAAGAATGTAAGACAGTAGATGAAATTAGGTCCAAGGGAGAGTTTGTAGATACATGTGTACCTAGTTTCTGAGCTTAATGTAAAATGTATTTATTGTCTTACACATATGTAATAGAATGGGTACTTAATGAAATACAATGTGTGGTTGTGCTTATAATGTTGAATATTTCATTGCTTAGTATCTAATAACGCTTAATGAACTAACTATATAGTTGTGGTTGTTTGAATAGATCTAAGTCAAGTAATGATTGTGAAACATATTCAAACTTAATCATATGAAGTTCTCATGCGAATGGCACAAGCTACTGGACCATACGCATGAACAACTTCATGCTAATGAACCAGTCGCACGACTGAACCAGGAGACTGGATCAGTCGCATGATTGTAACATGAGATTGACTCGGTCGCATGAGTGAACACTCAGTCGTGCGAATGGATCAACCACATGACTCAATCGCATGACTGAACCATGCCAATGGTTCAGTCGCCCGAATGAGAAACCCTAACCTATAAATACCACTTAAATCATGGAAAGACATAACACTTCGAATACCTACGTACTAAATCGTACCCTAGCCGTACAGAGAGCTCTAAGAACCTGTTCCAAGCTCATAGATCACACTAGATCGATTACCAATCCATCTTAACATTTAGATTCAATCCACAATTGTTTCTACACGCGTTCTCACTGATTGGATCGCCAATCAAATAGGATTCCGCACTATTTGATTCAGTATACACGTTTATCAGTTAGTATTTCGTTCAATACACGATCCTAACATGATCTCGTTGTCAGGTAGCACTCCTGGTAAGTCTTCAGGGAACACACCTAGAAAGTCACACACAACTGGTACATTAGACAGTTGTGGTGTTGGTGTTTCTACATCCTTCACATAAGCCAAGTAGGTGCTACATCCACACCGAATGCACTTTCCCGCCACCGCCATTGAGAATACTTTCAGAATCGTTGTGACCCGATCACCATAAAACGTCATCGAACTCCCATCAGGCGCTGTCAAACGAATCATCTTCTTGCGATACACAATGTTTGCCTCGTAGTCTGCTAGCCAATCCATCCCAAGAACTACATCGAAACCACCTAAGGTCATCACAAATGGTCTAACATGAAACTTGTGACCTTCTAATTCCCCATCACATCCTTCTATCATCTCAGAAATCCTAGTACACTTTCCTATGGCAGTTTCTACATCAAAGGGCGCATCTATATTATTACTACTAAGAGGTAGTTTAACACAGAAAGCAGTAGAAATAAAACTTTTACTATCACCAGAATAGAATAACACAGAGGCTAAAGTTTGGTTTACTAGAAACGTACCTGACACAACATCAGGGTCTGTCATCGTAAACGCTCTGGCACTCGCCCTTGGTCCTTCACCTCTAGTCTTCTTCACCCCAGAACCCTTAGCCCTCGGTTTCTTACAGTCTCTACTCATGTGGCCCTCCAAGCCACAGTTAAAACATCGGACCGTGCGACAGTTCTTTGCTATATGCCCCATATTCCCACATTTGAAGCACAAGTTTATTTCCAACCTACATTCTCCATCATGCTCCTTTCCACATCTGCCATACTTCTTCGACCCCGCACCAATGTGACCATATGGCGGTCATCCAACCGTGCCTTCTTATTCCCCGACCACCTAATTCCGGTCACCATTTCCTTTCTTGCTACCTTCAGCCACCACCACAGCTCTCTCATCATACAACTCTGCCAAATCCACCGCCGACCTAAACGTGCTAGGTCGGGCAGCGATCATGTGCCTGCGAATATCTGCTGACAAACTTGAATGTATCTCTTAATCTTTCGTGATAAAGGCGTCACTTGGTCCGGCACCAGACGTGCCATCTCATTGAACTTGGTGCTGTACTGTTGATTTGTCATTGTCCCTGCCTCCAACTGCAAGAACTCCCTCTCAACCTTGTCCATCTCCCGATAAGGACAAATCTCCACCAACTTCTTCAGCTCAGACCATCTCATCCTCCTAATAGCCCGACTACCCTTATCTTGGACAATATTGTCCCACCAGCATAAAGATGAGTCCACGAAAGAGTGGGCAGCAAACTTCACTTTCTGATCCTCCCGTCACTCGCTGATGTTCAAAACAGCTTCTGTTTCTCTCACCCACCGGTGAGCAGTAGCAGTAGTCCCGTTACCATCAAAAGTAAGGGGCTTGCATCATTGAAACGCCCCATAGTTATAGCCTCGTGCCGCCTCCAGCGCAGGCTCTTCTTCTTCCTTTTCTTCTTCGTCATCGGACAAAACCGTCTCAGTCTCGGGCTGTCTTCTTTCGCCCGTAGGTCTACTTCTTTCCTTCCTCTTCCCCTCCCGTACAACTTTAATCACTTCAGTCACTACAGACGGTAAGATTGTCAACATGACCTCATGCACCTCTTCAACCACAGGCTCTTTCACCGAGGCCCTTATGTTAGCATTCTCATCACCGCCCTCTGGATGAGGGGTCTCTAGTTCTTCATGAACCACTTTTTTCGCTCTGGGCCTTCTTCTCGTAACCTGTGGTTCAGCACCATGACCTCCACCACGTGAAGCTTTAGATAATCTACCACCGGCCATTCTCTAACACACACACTGAAAGATTCAAACACCAACACGATCATTCAAGGGAACAACTCAGTTTATGTCAAGTATAGTAAGTCCCTAATTACAGTGGTCAGTTGTGATTAGCCACTTACTTTACTCTTCATACCCCAAGCATTACTTGTCCTGACTATATCAGTATCTAAATCTACCAGCAACACATAACCACATCACATGTGCACATAATATCGGTCAATCATTAAGAAAATACCTGATGGCATGCAGCTACTCATACTAGCATCCTTTTCCTTTCCATCCCATTCTTAGTTTAAGTTTAGGTTTATTTTGAAAATTTAATTGTTTCACTTAAACTTTGGCTCTGATACCAACTTGTAAGGCTCCGTCCCGGGACGTTACAACTGGCTAATCATTGCTCACAAAACATACAATTATATTTAACTTTCATAAAAAAACATCACAGCAGAACATTAAAATAACTTTTCATTTCATAATAACTACTTTTGCAAGTTAATACAATCTTTTCATTCCATCAAAAACCATGAAACTTACCCTTCCGTCATGCATAAAGCTAATACTGGGCCGAAGTCAATCATAGACCTTCCGTCATGGCACACAGCAGCCTGGCCATAGTACCTAGGGTATGTTCAGGTGTACCATTGTCATGTGCTTTACCCACCATCATGCATAAAGCAGATACTGGGCAGAAGTCTATCATAGACCTTCTATCATGGCGCACAGCAGCCTGGCCACAGTATCTAGGGTAAGCGACAAAGGTTCTATACAAATGGTCAATCACAAAGAAAGACCCCGATGTGCATCCTTCTGGGGTAGCTAACCCACACACCATTGGACTAACACCCTTCGTTAGGCGTGTCCGCATACAAGGCTTGCAAGGCCTTCTTTACTTTCCATCATTCATTAATGCATGCATTCATTCATCATGTTCCTCTTTTCATTATCTTCTACTTTACGTTACATAATACTTTCATTTCATTCATTAACATTCATCGTAATGCCATGGGAAAATAAACATACATAATAAGAAACATCATCATACACAGTCAACATCATCATACAGGGTATCATACATACATAGCATACATTATACATACCATCATGCATAACATCATACACATCTTGCCAAAGTATCAAACATACATCATAACATCATGCCTATCACATCATCTAAGACCTCAAAATTTCAACTTACATAGGTCCCTGGGAACCTCCTAAGTCAAAGCTTAAATTTCACTTTTTCTCCAAAAGTCAGAAAATTTTCTAAGTGTTCATCCATATTTGCCCTTTTTGTTCATCCGCATTTGTTTAGTTCATCCTCATTTCTTCAGTACTCATCCGCATTTATTTTACTTCATCCGCATTTCCCACTACTCATTCGCATTTCTCATACTTAGTCAGTGTTCATCCGCATTTCCCATACTTAGTCAATGCTCATTCGCATTAACTGTTCATCCGCATTGACTTCAAATACTCATCCACATTAACTGTTCATTGGCATTGACTTCCATTACTCATCCGCATTGGCTTAGTAGTTAATGCCCATTTGCATTAACTGTTCATCCGCGTTGACTTCCAATACTCAGCTGCATTGGCTTACTTAGTGGTTAATGTTCATCCGCATTGACTTCCAATACACATCCATATTGATTCTCCATGCTTAGGCAAATTCTAAAACTTAAACATACGAGCCCTAAACATCAGATTTCAGTTTCTAATCATCATTTATCATGTTCTAAACTTAAATCTTACATTCTAAGCATTAGAAACACAACCATTACATCAACAAGTATGAACATAGCTTAACATCACCTCATAATCATAACATACACACATTCATACATACGGGTAAAAACCCCATTTTCATAAAAACATCAGTTCATGCACTTCTAGCCTCAAAACAATTAAAAACCAGTAAAAGAGGGGTTCTAGAACTCACCTTTGCAGCACTTGAGTATGGCTTCTTCCAAACTCGTCTGTAACTGAGTTCAACCACCTAGAAACCCACTTGAATTCGAATATTTCTTCTTGTTCTTCTTCAAAACCCAAAAACTCTGCACTTTCTCTCTCTAAAATCCATAGCAGAAAGGTGATGTGCAAGAGTGGGCGACCATCACCTTTATTCAGCAACTTTTCAAAGTTTTGTCCTTTTTGTCACTTTTGACCCCTAAACTTGGGTTTTATTTCTTTTCCTTCTTTTTCTTCACTTTATTCTTTCTTTCTTTGTCTTTAAAAATAACCGGGCGTTACAATCGCAGTTTTCGTACATTTATTATCTTTCAATTCTATCTAGGTCTTGTCGTATGCTTAACCCCCCTCTTAAGCACAAAGCCATATCATCTAGGGTTAAGCAACAAGGACCCCATAACGCACATATCGTACATATTTCACGTATAGAGTAGTCACATAGACTAACTCCCCCTGTGTGTGAACCCTTAAGGGTTATCCAAGATCGCACGTTGTAAACACGTAGTTAAGCTAACAACTCGCATTGAGTAGTGAACCTCCTTTCATTTGCTTGCAAGACTTTTCATTCGTTCATTATGTTCCACTTTCATTATCTTAAATCTTTCACTTCGTTAAAATGAGATTTTATTCTTCTTTCTTTGACTTCAAATAAAATAACCGGGTGTTACAGTCGTAGGCCTGGAAGATCGAACCATCCCTCAAACCCTAGGATGTAACCCCCTAATAAATCGGGCTACACCTTTGGCTTCTGATGTCACCAAGTGGGGCACCAGTCTGGACAGGGCTAGAAACCAGTTGATGTACTCGATGTAGTTTGGCCCTTTCATCTCTAGGCCTAAAAACTCAGATTCCAGTTTCTCCATCTGGTTGATCGGGAAATACTTGTTGATCATCAATTCTCTGAACTCGGCCCAACTCATACAGCTTGCAGCATTTCTTCCTCGGGGATGAATGATGGTTTTCCACCACTCAAGCGCTGGTCCTTTCAGAGATTGGGAGGCAAATCGTACCATGTGCTCCATCTTGCACTCGCTTATGTCTAGTACCACCTCGATCTCGCCCATGGAGCAGTAAGTCTAGATAGCACCCTCGGTGCCATAGAAATCTTTGGATTTGCAAGCCATAAACATCTTGTACGAGCAACCTGTCCGGATTCCATCGGTATCATCTTGTTGATCTTCCCCGTTTCCAGTGGCATTGTCACGATCCGCATTGATCTAGGCAATGATGGTGGGTATGGTGTTAGCGATTTGTTGCACCATAATGTTTGTGATCCTTTCGTCGCTTCCCGGGTTATTGATTACTGCCGGGGTTGGTGTTCGATTCCCTTATCATCTAGGCTCCTCATGGGGGCCTCTTCCGGTTCCTCTCCTACCCACACGGGCTCCTCTTCTTGGCGGCATTCTAATTTCAAGACAAATAACTCATTTAGCATCATATAATGGTTTCGATTATCCCAACACATTGATTGCCCTAAAGGTCACACCAACAATTGCTCAAAAATCATAGTATATAATCAACATGACATAATTGGTAGCCTCATTAAGCATGGTTGGGAAGTTTATTCCTGAACAACCGAATTGTTTCCCTCAAGCTTGCGGAGTTACAGACTCCATATCAATTCACCCTGCAAGGTTTGTATCGGATAGCAATAGTTTCTTAAACAACCATAAGATGATCCATAATAGAGATTAAAATAAAATATATGTCATGGTTCACAACTTGGAAGGTACTCTTACCCTAAAAAATAATAATAGTATCAGTTAATAATAGAAATTGTTTCCTTCCACTGTCTCAGAGACAGATAATCGCATTTCCCACCAGGCCTTCACATCCACTTCTTTTTCAACCATCCTAGCCACCCTACATTATTTTTTTATGCTCTTGCTCCAATCTTTGTACACCATGTGAGGCCATCATGGCCTGAAACTGGGCAGATTGTGAGGTTCGAGTGGCGTGCTGAAGCTCCTGACGACGGATGGTCTTCCAAATCTCATCCAGTGCAGCGTCGGAGGGACCTGCATCACTTGCCTGGTGGCTAGACTAGGAGTAGCGGTCACCAGCTAGTACTCTAGGGCCGTCTTACTGTTGTGCCTAGGAGGTATCCAGTGCTCGCTACGCGGGTGGTGTCGAAGCGGGTTAAATGGCTGTGGGGTCGGAATCGGTCTTCTAACTGGTAGAGGCGGAGGAGGCATCCTGAAAGAAACTGAAGTTCTCGGCCTAACATTCTTTCCTGGGCGGGTAACAGTCCGTTCACCCTTGTCCCCGATAGAAGGGGTAGGTGAGTGAGTGGGTACAACGACATGCGGTGAGTTGGAGTGCGTTCGGCTCTTGGCTGGGGATGTCGAAGTGGAGTCTTCTGATGGATCTGAGTCGTCCGAAGTCGCATATAAAAACCCAGGGTGTCCACACCTCCTAAGGTAAGCCTCATATTCTGTTCGAGGAGTGATCCTTAAGCTACTCCCGATCGAAGTAGTCTCGTGAACTGGGTGAGCTGGCGCCTTACCTTTTCTTGCCATAGTCTCGGATAACCTGTAAAATCATCATGAGTAATTTGGTTTCTCATAGCTCATGGTAGTAATAGTACAGGTAGTAGTAAGAGTACTTATAATAGTGATGACAGTAGTATCAATGATCAATAGTGTCAATAATAGTATCAAGCATTATTAGTCTCCTCAAATGGCATCAAATAGAAAGGTTCTTTTAAATAACCATTAGACCACACAAGGAAAATTTTTAGAAATCATAAATTTAAACAGAGAAGGGTCCAAACACTACCTAAGGTCCATGTTGGGATTTACGCGTCTGGTAATTCATGATTACGTTGATCAAGTGTAATCATCAATTTACCCAACCCAATCATCCTAACACTTTCCATAAGAGTGGTCCTAAGGTATGAGGGTTATAACCTAGGGTCTACTTTAGTATTCTCGACTTCTCTACAACCTTTGGCTCTGATACCAATCTGTCACACCCCAGGCCCAGGTAGGGTGGGACGTCATGACTAGCAAGACATATGGCAACGGAAACAAATCATCATAAGAGCATAAAAGGAGAACATCACATGGCATTTAAAAATATTAAAACCAACCCGGGCTAGAAACAGATCTAGCCCTCAAATTAGATTATACATCCAATATAGGAACAAAAGTATAGCTTAACAATTATTTAAAAATTGTTTCCAACGTTTTAAAAATCAGACAAGCCAATGCCATGGTAACGGTGCTAGGTCAAGGTCTTCAACAATAGTCAGAGTCCCTTTATGGATTACCTAAAACATGCTCGAAAGGAAATTGTGTCAACTAAAAAGTTGGTGAATTCAAGTGCTTGAAGTTTAAAAACAAGGATTCATTAGAATCCACACTTATTTAAAAGTCATAATATCATTGTTATGAGGATCACAATCAACCCTGCACTCAGCCCCGACTATCCTCTTCAAAAATTATGTTATCGGTTAAATCCCCTTGGGGAGAACCGAGCCTCAAAGTAGTGGACCGTACCTGCCGGATGGCCCACTATAGTATCTTATAAAACCTGTTCATGCCACATACGACCCCGCAGGATCTCAGTGTGTTACCCTCCCGTTCATCATGGGAAGGCATTGTGTGTGGGGGATTTCCCAAGTAGATCTACCCATATAAACAAGCGGTTCATAAAAGAATTAATGACTATGATACAAGTATCAGTAGGTCTCGACATAACCACAACATATAGCATTACAATACAGCACCAAAATAGTTTAATTTAAACAGAGCATGCTTCATCCCAAAAAAATAATAAAAGGGAAACACTTAAACTCACCTTAAAAATTCAAGCAAAAAGGGCTCACTATATGTGCCGGGAAAAGTCTCAAGCCTAGTACCGTATCATTAAAATTTAAGTGTTAGTCCACTAATTCTAGGGTTATGATTAAGTCTTTACATAAAAAGCTTCTTTTTATTGTAAGTTGGGGTTTCTTAGGAAATAATATATTATTTACTATGTTAAATCATCTATATAAGTTAATTTGAGTCTTTTAACTGATTCTTAGTTCAAGGGGATCGGTTTATAAAAGTTTAGCAAAATTTACAGTTTGGTCCTGCAAGTTTCTAAAATTTACACTTTTTACCCCAAAGTTTGATTTTCTTGCATTTAATGACGTTTATGACCAAATATTAGTTTCTTAGAGTTACGTAACTGATTTTAAGTAAGTTTATATCAAAATTTCAGGATTATCTTCCAAACGTTACCCGGTTAAAATCCGCTTTTAACTAAAAATTTTCCGTTTAACCCATCTTTTGACCATTTATTCAAAAACACCGATCTAAATACTTTGTTAACCCTTTTAGAGCCTGTAATACTTTTTAAGATGGTTGAAATCCAGGTTTTCTTGTTTTTAACTCATTTTACCATTTTCGGGTCCCCGAATATGTCCTAAATTGATTATAAGTCTATGACATTATTATCATCAGCCATTAACAACTCATTATACACCTAATATCATCCAAAACCTACTGAAAAATCATGTCTAACCCACGGGTTCATCAAACAAAAATGAACAAGGTGGGAACTTTGAGATTACACCATTTTCATCCATCACACTTGTGCAAAACATTATATCTTGAGTTTATATATTACCCAAACCTTTTGTAACTTTGAAATCAGGTTATTAGAAGGTTAGAAGACCCATTTTTAGCAGGTTACATGGTTAGTTTTGAAAGATTACAAGTTGTGCAAGTTAGATGGTGTAAATGCACCCAAAAAAAGGATTTCTAGGTGTAAACCGCGTTACACCTATAGAATGACATGTATTATGAGTGAGATACCTTCAAGAACATGAGACGCTTTTTATGAACAAGGTGTTAGCAGCAAGTTTCAGTTAGATAAGAAAATGGTAAGATTTTGAATGAAAAATGAAGACAAGCACATGAAATAACCAAAACCAGGTGACATGAAGCTTACACTTGGTGTAGCTCGTGGTTTGGAGTGTGTAGCTTTTCGAAGATGGCCAGGAAACCCTTGGACAAAGCTGGAGAATCTTGAACAAGGCTGGAGAAGGTTGAACCCGCAGGAACCATGTACCCAAAAGCACACAGAAATTCACCTTTGCGGTTTAAGATTGGCCGATGGTAGAGTTGTTGGTGTTCTTCGAATGTGGCTGAGATTAGAGAGAAAACCGTGAGCGTGTGTGAGTGTGTTCCGGAGAAGAATTCGAAAATGAGAGGGGAGAGTGAAAGAAAAGAGGGTGTAGGTGGTATTGCATGAATGGGGAGTGGTGGAATTGGTGGAGTAGAAGAGATAGGAGTGGAGGAGAGGGGGCGGCCGAAATTGGACTCTAGTGGGGCTTAGTCTTTAAAATTTTAAATGGGTAAATAATATTATGTGAAGTATTATTTGTAGTATGGGGTAGTATTTTATGTAGTATAATTTAGTTAGTTGCTAATTATTATGCATGAACAAGCATGCATTAACCGAAATTTTAAGTGCGTAGATACACACTTTTAATTGGTTCAACTATGGTTAAATTTAGTAAGGGTGACTAAATAACTTTCCCAGGACACTAAGATTTCCCTAACTAACGCTTAATATA
>CM046458.1:62856670-63061670 GCA_025506515.1 Flaveria trinervia | reverse complement strand
ATGCAAAACATCTATCACACCACATATATACACATTATACACATACAGTTACATTCGCTTCACACACACTGGTCTACATATTGCACACACTATTTCACACACACATACATCATACATACATATAATACATACATCATATATACATACATTCAGTATCCAAACACACACACACTCAATGTATATATTATACGTATATATATACATGAATATACACACACATAGCATACTAACACACACTAATACATGACAATATTCACAATATCATTTACTCACATACAATATATACACAAATTCTTTCTACTCTCAGCATATACCTACATACACTCATTGCTTATGTACATATAAAGAGACATACATACGCAGCCACATACATACAAACATCGAACAACCACATCACACGCACTTATACATACATTATATATACACATACCGTCACATATATATACACGAACACAACAGCAGGACACCCACAAATATGTACAACGATCCACACACATACATATATACAATTTTTTTATGCATAAGAACAAATACAAGCTACCCGAACGACCGAACCGTTATACCGAACTAACACCACGATACGAAACGAAACAAAACCAGACAAAACGAGACAAAACGAGGTTTACAACATTCATTTACCTTCGGGTCAACTAAACAGTGAGACGTTGACGACCGGTGGCGGCTAACGACGACAAGCGGTGGTGCAGCAGCGGGGAGTTCAAGGTGGTGGACGGCGGTAGGGTTTCTGGAAGAGTTGCAGGAATGGGTTCACGACTTTTGATATAAGAATTTTACATTTTATATTTTGACCCCTTAGACTTTCATTTTATAATTCCCTTAGGTTTATTAAAATTGCAATTTAAACCCTAAACTTAATAATAATAATAATATTAATAATAATAATCATAACAATATTAACAATATTAGTAATTCTAATACTAATAATGTTAACAATAAAACTAATAATCATAGTAATAGTATTAATTACACTATTAATACTTAATTTTTGTTAATTATCAATGTATAATATTTGCCTAATTCGTCATTATTATAATATTAGGGTTGACACGTGAGGCAAGTATGACGAGATTTGACTCAAGAACGAATTAATTACACGAGAATAATAAATATACGAGAAGAGTTAACGAGCTTCGAGTCAATTGACGTACCTGATAGTAACGAATATCATAGTATCCCCGGTTAAGAGAATTTCGTCCCGAAATTTAGCTAGAGTTAGATCCTGAAACTCTATCTGTGAACAAATGCGGATATTTGGATTTCATCTGGTATTCGCGTTCCCACGTAAACTCAGGCCCTCGATTAGAGTTCCATCACACTCTGACAATTGGAATCTTGCTGCGCTTCAGTTGTTTCACTTCTCGATCCATAATTTCTATTGGTTCTTCCATAAAATGTAGTTTCTCATCAATATTGATTTTCTCAATGGGTATATGAAGAGATCCATCGGCTAAACTTTCTTAAGGTTCGATACATGAAATGTATCATGTATGCCACTATGTTCTTGAGGCAACTTTACATGAAGAGATTCATCGGCTAAACATTTCTAAAGGTTCGATACATGAAATGTATCATGTACGCTATAGGACCAATTCTCTCAACGATCTCGAATGGCCCAACATATCTCGGTGCTAAATTCCCTTTCTTTCCAAAGCATATGATTCCCTTCCATGGAGAAACTTTTAATAAGACATGATCACCAATGTTGAACTCTAAGGTTTTTTAACGGTTATCAGCGTAGCTTTTCTAACGATCTCGAGTTGCCTTAAGCCTATCTTTGATTTGAAATATCTTGTCAGTCATTTCTTGGATAATCTCCAAGCTTGTGAATTGACTTTCACCTACTTCCGCCCAACACATCGGAGATCTACAATTCCTTCCATACGATGCCTTAAACAGAGCACATCTAATGCTCGTATGATAACTATTGTTATAAGAGAATTCGATTAACAGTAAGTAAGTATCCCCACTTTCACCAAAATCAATCACACATGCCCAAAGCATGTCTTCTAGAGTTTGTATCGTTCGTTCACTTTGACCGTCTGTTTGTGGATGATAGGCGGTACTTAAGTCCAAACGAGTTCCCATTGCCCTCTATGGAGTCTGCCAAAACCGTGATGTTAATCGACTATCAAGATCAGATATAATTGACACAGGCACTCCATCCTAGCCACGATCTCATTCACATATAACCTTGCTAACTTCTCTATTTTATAATCCTCGTGAATAGGCAAGAAATGAGTAGATTTCGTCATTCAATCCACGATAACCCAAATTAAGTCATGTCCACTACCTGTTCCAGGAAACTTAGTGATAAAATCCATCACTATATTTCCCACTTCTGTTCGGGAATTTCTGGTTGTTGCAACAAACCTGACAGTTTCTCATGTTCGACTTTGACTTTCAAACAAGTCAAGCATTCACTCACATACTTTGCAATATCCTTTTTCATACCTGACCACCAATACAACTCCTTAAGATCTTGGTACATTTTGTCTGCACTACTATGAATAGAATACTTGGACTTGTGCACCTCGTTCCTAACTAGGGTTCAAACATTGCCCCACTTAGGTACCCATTACGATTCACAATATACTGTACACCATCCTCTTTACAGTTCATCTGTTTGTCTAACTCTCGAAAATCTTCACTTGCAACATTCTCCTCCTTCAGCGCCTCATCCTGCACCAACAGTATTTGTGTTTTTAAGTTCGATTGAATAGTCATCCCTAACGCTTGCGCACGTAGGGGTTTAACACGCTCCTTCCTACTCAGGCATCAGCTACTACGTTCTCCTTTCCAGGATGATATCGAATCTCATAGTCATAATCACATAGGAGTTCCACCTATCGCCTTTGATGCATATTCAGTTCCTTTTGATCAAAGATGTATTGAAGACTTTTATGATCAGTGTAGGTAACGCACTTGGTCTCGTACAGATAATGCCTCCATATCTTAGGTACAAACACCACTACGCCTAACTCCAGATAATGTGTCGTATAGTTATTTTATGAACCTTAAGTTGACGTGATGCATAAGCAATCACCTTATCCTTCTGCATAAGTACGCAACCTAGACCTTAATCTGATACATCGCAAAACACCATAAAATCATTTGAGTCATCAGGGAGGGTTAAAACCGGTGCATTGCGTAACCTTTCCTTCAACGTCTGAAATGCATCCTCTTGTTTATGTCCCCAATTAAACTTCTTATCCTTCTGGGTTAACATCCTCAACGGCTGGGCGTTCTTAGATAAGGTTGTAATGAATCGTCGATAATAACCTGCCAATCATAAAAATTGTAGTATCACGGAAGGCATCTTAGGAGCGTCGTACTTTTTAACTGCTTCAATCTTCCCAGGATCAATGTAGATTCCCTTTTCATTAACCACGTGTCCTAGGAACTTCACCTTCCGTAACCAAATTCATACTTTGACAACTTAGCGTAAAGTTTTCTTCCATTAATAATTGAGTATCGCTCGAAGGTGGTGTTCATGGTCTTTCTTTGATCTAGAATATATGAGAATATCTCAGCCGTTGCTCCCCGTTCACTTAGCCTACAAGCTCCGGCTCACTTCCAGCTTCTATAAACACGATTACAAACTTATCTAGATAGGGTTTGCATACCCGGTTCATAAGATCCATGAACACTATTGGAGCATTGGTCAGCCCAAACGGCATGACTAAGAACTCGTAATGTCCATATCTTGTTGTGAACACTATCTTTGTATATCCTCCTCATGAACCCACAGCTCATGATAACCCAAACGAAGATCAATCTTAAAGAAGTACAAAGCTCCCTATAATTGATCAAATAGATCATCGATCCTCGTGAGTGGATATCGATTTTTTCACAGTTAACTTATTCAACTCTCGATAGTCTATGCACATTCGAAACGTTCCATCCTTCTTCTTGACAAAAAGTATCGGTGCTGCCCATGGCAAGTGACTTGATCGTATGAAACCCTTATCCAGCAACTCTTGTAGTTAGCTCAATAATTCTTGTATTTCCGATGGTGCTAACCGATATGGCGTCTTAGTTACTGGTGTCATTCCAAGAACCAAATCTATGCGGTATTCGACTTGTCGAAGAGGGGGTAAACTGAACAAATTGTCAGGGAATACTTCCGGAAAGTCTCGCACCACCGGAATGTCTTCCAGCTTCCCTTCCTCGGGTTTCTTCTTCACCGCATGTGCCAAGAACGCATAGCATTGCTTCTGCAGGCATCACGAGCTTTCATACATGAGATAATCTTTAGACTTCTTCCTGGTCATTCTCCTTGAATCTTGAACACCTCACCATTAGGTATAGGGATTTGCGTCACCTTCTCTCGGCAAACAATTTCATCTCCACACTTCGACAACCAATCCATTCCCACTACTACGTTGAAGCTTCCCAATTCAAAAGGTATTAAATCTATGTTAAAGGCATGATCCTCTAATGTAATCATGCACCCTCTAATTATTTCACTAGCTCTCACTAATTTACCATTCACCATTTCTACCGAGTCGCTAGTCTTTAAACGACTAGGGTTCAAACCAAGTAGGGGTGCAAATTCAGAGAACACAAAACTATTGTTTGCCCCGGTATCAAATAATACATATGCAAAGTGATTATTTAGGAGATACGTACCTGTAACAACGTTTGGGTCCTGACGCGCATCATTTGCACCAATTACAAATGCACATCCTCGGGAAACATTTCCCTGATTTCCTTGTCCATGATTACCATCTATTGCCATCACTTGGTTTTGGTTATTCACCTGGACCTGGTGCCCGATTCAATCTAGGGCACACATTCTGATTATGATCGGGGCTTCCACACTCATAACAAACCCTGACGTTTCCAGCTGGATTGATTGCATTAATCGGTGCAACCAAGTTGGGCACCACTCTACCATCTTTTGAAAAATGCCCGAGGCACCTACAATTCATGCAAACTCGGCACGACGCCGCTAATGGATGATGATAGTTACATTGCCCACACTTAGGGTGTGGCCCAACAAAGTCCTTTCTCCCTTGCTTTACCGCCACAAAGCTTCTACTCACCTTTGCTTTTTTATCAAATCTTCCCCCTGCTTGTCTACTCGATTCCCCCATATATCTTCTTTTCTCACTACCTTTACCTAGCACCCCAGTTCTTCCCTTCTCATCAGTTAGAGTGCCCGCCTTCAAAAGTGCACTCTGTATAGTTGGGGGTGCCGTAGTAGTCACCAAACCACGTATTTGAGGTACTAAACCCCAAATGTAATGCTTAATCTTCTTTGACTAACATGTCAACAGGTGTGGCACCAGCCTTGCCAACTCATGAAACCGGTCGGTGTAAGCAGCATGACCCGACCCTACCATCAAATGATTCCAGAACTTATGTTAACGCTTTTCCCATATTAATTAGCGACCTAAAAGTCATGGCCATTGCTGCCACCCTACCTCGAGCTTGCACTTGGGTATTCCATCATGTTAACACTTTTCCCACTAGTGAACATGTAGTATACTTCACATTCTGATTTTCAGCACAGTTGCTAATGTCCATCACGGATTTCATTTTCTCAATCCAAGGGTCAAGGCAATGGCTCCACCTTTTCAATCAACTCCTTTGACTATAATGTCATGAATACCTTATATGTACAATCATTCCTATTATATATTCATTTCCACCATTTTATACTTCAACTAAACAAGATCATCACATAGCCAAGTTCAGACACATTCTTAGTATACCGATGATGCTTGTATATAGGGTTCCCCACAACGTTCCCACCACATTCATGATATACCGAGAGCAATGCTTAAATTGGTCATGTGACGTCTGATTACTCCATCCAGATATAATGCTAGAACGTTCAAACTGCTAATACTTCATAATACATGTGAAGGGAGTATTATTACTCTGTTGCAACTCTTCAAAGACCATGTATGTTCCAAATAAATAGTCAATTGTATAATTCTTGAATGCTAAAAGAAGCAACAACTCATTGGGAATAGGACTAATGTCATAATATGAATCCCTATGTAGACTCCAATTACATTAGAGCTCATATAAGAGTAAAGGTTATACATGCTTCCTTATTATTAATAAAGTCTAATAAGGACTAGGACTCCAGTTCCCAAGGAATAGAATGAAAGATTTGCACTAACTATGATTGTTATCTCAAGGCAAGGATTGCTAGGCTTCCCATGCACTACAAATTACAATTATGTGTGCACCCGTAATAGGAATTTGCATTGCATGGTCACCCCAACTCATCCTATCCGAGTTAACATATCTTATCAAGTACAAAGCATTACACATGATTGGAGTATCAAAGATATGGTTACTAACCAAAAGTTAATTAATTGATGTTATACAAATGAATCAATTGAGAGAGAATTCACTTGATTATGGAACAATCAAAGGAAGTCGTGTACAATAATCCAAAATTCAATAAAGTAGTAATTTCATTCGAGTATGTCGTGTCTCTTATCTACTGGTGTCATATTAGCCAGCGTGTTCGTCTTCTAATATTTAACCCAACAAGTTTGAATTAGGGCGCCTATAGAAAATGTGACATTGACAGACGTATGGAATAAAAGCTTGCTTAACAACCTAAATCCTTAGAAGAATTCTTACAACAACACTTATCAATCAATCTGAATATAAGTCAAATACATAGCTAGAGGATGCACTTAGCTAGGGCATTCTCAAGGTATAAATAGATAATACAATGCCTAAAACTTTCCCAAATAAGTATATCAAAGATAACTTGTAAGACAAGATATGTAAGCATAGCCAATACTGCATGTAGAATGTTAAATGTATATTATTGCATAGATAATCCTATTATGCATACTACATGTGGGTACTTAGGTTATAGTCTAGATCGAATAATCCCCCTAATTCTCTATAACAGTGGCTCTGATACCAATCTTCGAACCCATGACCAGTTGCAATCAATTTGTACTTGAATACCAACAAAAGTTGAAAATAAACTATAAGAATAGTGTTATTATTAGCGTAAGGTTTAACAATGCCAGATTGATAATGTTTTTCATATTCTTAATTGTAAAGACGCTAATTTACCCTATCTATTGGGGGTATTATCATGTTGATGAAATCATTTCTTAGGAGCTAACCTCTTTATTACTAGTCACTTTTTTGTGCTACTAAAAACGTTAGTGACTCCCTTAAGAGGGTACGAAGCGACTTTTACGGAAAAAAGAGAAAAAAATCCATAGTAATTTAGGTGGCATGGGACTGCTTGCAACTATAGCAAAGGGAGGGGTGATTGGGTCTATTCAAACTACTAATATTGCATTGTTATGCAAATGGATATAGCATTTATAAACGATTCAAATAGTTTATGGGCAAAAACCATTCGAGCCATTCATCAATCTTGTTTCCACTATTTTCATCCATCTACAAAGAGTATAATTAGGCCATGGAAATCCATTATGATATCATACAGTGTTCTATTTGCCTTGGGGGTGCATTCAAATGAGTGTGACAGTGATAACACAACCTTTTACGACACAAGAATAAGGAATCACATTGAGTTGATGTAGCTTCCTTCGCATCCTAATATATTTAGTTGGGCTAAAGAATTACCTATTAACATAAAATGGTTACGTATTGAGGCCCATTAGTAATAGAATCCTAGTGAAATCAGGAAAAAAATAAATTTTATCATAGAGTAAATTACTATTTTCGTCCATGAGGTTTGACAAAAATCACAGGTTCAGTCCAATAGTTCATTTATTACACTAACAGTCAATTAGTTTTAAGGTTTATTTCAATTTCACTAGAACCACTAACACCGTTAAGTTTGTTCTGTTAAATGATGTAAAAAGACGTTTTATCCCTGAATTTACTAAAAACCATCCCATCCCCACCCAACCTATATTCCCTCTCTTTTTCTCTCTATCTTAACTCTTCTTTATTCTCCTTCTCACCACCAAATCCAGGCACCACCAACCACCCTCTTTAGCCTCCCTCTCCACTGAAAACCGCCAGCACCCTCACCACCATCACCACCAAAAGTCATTAGTGATGCCACCACCACCACCGAAACCCACTAACGACGCCACCACCCCCATCAAAACTTGCTGGCGACCCCACCACGACCATCGAAGCCCTTCTGCGACTCCACCACCACCACGGGAACCCACCGACGACCCCATCACCACCACCGAAACCTTCCGACGACCTCACCACCACCAAAACCTGCCGACGACCTCAACACCACCGCTGAAACCCTATTCTAGATATTAAACATTTGCATCTTTAGCTTCCTATTTATTCTGGTAAAAGAACCATCGCTATCACTATTATGCACCACCACGTCCTACAACCACAACCGCCACAGTCACAAGAACATTATCTTTGACCCTTTTATTTGTTTCTAAAATTGGATTTTTAATATTTAGATCTATACGAGTAGATGTTATTTAAGTGTGGAATGAGTTATGGAGGCGATGATTTGGGGATGGAATGGAGTGGTGGTGGTTGGAGTGGCGGTTGGAGGTGGTTTGGGGGTGGAGGTAGTGGAAGGTGGTTCTTGATATTGAGATAAGAGAGAGACTAGAGAGAGAAAAAGATAAAAAGAGGGAGGGAGAGAGGTAGAAAGATAGGATGTGATGATTAATATTAGTATTTTTTTATATTAATAAATTACAGGGGTAAATTTGTCATTTAACATTAACTTAACAGAAATTTTAACGATGTTCATGGTGTGGACTACAATTGTAATAAACATTAAAACTATTGAACTGTCAGTATAATAAATAAACTATTGGACTGAACTCGTGATTTTTGTCAAACCTCAGGGACGAAAATAGTAATTTACTCTTTATCATATTCTTTAGAGCTTGATGTATCATGTTGATTTTGATGATTTGGAGGAACTATAAAGAACCAATGTTTGGGAATTCATCTTTCAGAGTGCATGCAACAAAATCATGATCTTCTAGACCATGTCTACATGCATCAAGCTCTTAAGGGATGCCACTACACATTTTGTGGTGCATACACAATCTAAGACCAATTCAAGAAATTGTGCAAGATCACTGACTTTGGTAGTAGTTGGGACACTCATTTACCATTGATTGAGTTCTCTTACAATAACAGCTACCATACCAGCATTGGGTGTGCTCCGTTCGAAGCGTTATACGGAAGGAAATGTAGATCACCCGTTTGTTAGGTCGAGATTGGTGAAAGTCGGTTAACAGGCCCAGAGATCATTCAGGAAACAACCAACAAGATCTTCCAAATCAAAGATAGACTAAAAGCCTCTAGAGACCGACAAAAGAGTTATGCCGACAACCGTCGGAAGCCTCTAGAATTCAACGTTGGGGATCAAGTGTTACTCAAAGTCTCTCCTTGGAAAGGAGTTGTTCGGTTTGGAAAGAAAGGGAAGTTAGCCCCAAGATACGTTGGACCATTCAAGATTAAAGAAAGAATTGGTCCAGTGACTTACCGATATGGTTACCACAAGAACTCAACGGTGTGTGCATGATTTTTCCATGTCTCGAACCTCAAGAAGTGTTTGGCTGACGAATCACTTCACGTACCAGTTGAGGATATCAAAATCAACGAAAAGCTTCATTTTATTGAGGATCCCATGAGATCATGGATCGAGAGGTCAAACAGTTGAAGCGCCGTAGAATACCAATTGTTCGCGTAAGGTGGAATCCAAAGCGAGGGCCAGAGTTTACATGGGAACGGGAAGATCAAATGAAACTCAATACCACACCTATTTGTGGATGACACTCTTGGACCTAACTCCAGCAGAATTTCGGGATGAAATTCTCTCAATTACCATAAAACACGCTTTTAACATTAATATAACAATCACACCTAAAGTCGTTTTCAACCGAAACAAACTTTAGGAACTTGGGGGCTAAGTGCAGGTACTAAAATTGACATTTTGTAAACCTGGGATGGGTATAAAAACCCCATTCTCAGCCACTTTTCTCCATCTTCTTCACTTCTTCTTCACTTTCTTCTTCTACTTCACCTATCTTCTTCACTCTTGCACCAAAAACGCCCCATTTGGTCTTGTTTTCTTCGTCTAGGCTTCATCTACAACTTAGTCTACTCCATCCTTGTAGGTAGACGACCTTGGTTGTGCATTTCTTGCTCGTTTTACTACTGTCCATTTCTAGGGTTTCGGGTGTTCGGGTCAACTCGAACACAACAGGTCGTGTGGGTGCGTGTGATGACTTTCTGCGTGTGCTTCTTGTTCGTGGGTATTGTTGTGTGATTCTGGAAGTCCTTGATGTGTAAAACCCATGCTTGGGCAGCCGAAGGCTGCACTGCACTTCAGCAGTCGCGACCTGCAGTTCAGGCGGCTGGGTCTGTCATGCAACTGAGCCGTGCGACTGGGTGAGTCGTGTGACTGAGTCCTGCGACTGTGTCTTTCGGGCGACTGAATCATGCGACTAGGGATGTCATGCGACTGAGTTGTGCGATCGAATGAATGTGTGTGCGTTGAGTCAATGCGGATGAATGTGTGTGCGATTGAGCCAATGCGGATGAATGTGTGTGCGATTGAGTCAATGCGGATGAATGAATGCATGCGACTGTGCGTGTATCGCACGACTGAAGGCCAATCGTACGAATGAAGGTTCAGTCGTACCAATGAAGCTTAATCGTATGAATGATGGTTGATTCGTGGTATGGAGGTTAAGTGGTGCGATTGGGTGTTGTGTGGTACGACTGAATGCCAGTCGAGCGAATGAAGGTTCAATCATGCCAATAAAGCTGATTCGTACGATTGAAGGTTGATTCATATGAATGGAGTGTTGAGTCGAGCGTCTGGTCCTGTTGTGTGACTGGCGATGCTGTGTGTGTATTCCCTTCTTGAACGTCTGATGATGATAAGGTAACATCAGTAAAAGTGTCATTGCTTGACCACAAACATTAAAATCAACGCTATCAACATGCACATACTATTTCAATTTAAATCAACCTAACACTTTACAATTATCAACAACCCATTTAGGACTATAAATATTTAACAAGTACTATCTTTTGTAACAATGGGATCTTTATATCGATGTCATTAGCAATGACGACTACTCTTAGTACTTGGATCTACATAAGATCTAATACGTGTGTCTGCTTGTGTGTGCTACCCACGACCAAACCGATACAACCCGAACCGACCAAACATTTCTATATGCCTTATACACGTCATTAATGCTTAACAATAACTGTCAATAGGTGTTTGACTGTTCATTGCATTCAACTGTTGGGAATCTTGATCATTCATACTTACAACTTAACATGTGAGTGTCGTGGCCCCTTTTTTATGCTTATACTTTACAATCATTTACAAACTTGGGGGAAAAGTATGCTCACCCGTTTTCATGCTGTAAAACATACATACAATTTACATACTTGGAATCAACGTGCTACTGTTTTGTGGGTACTTATCTCATACATGGTTGAGTCTGCTTTGTGGTTCTTTCTTACAACCATTTAATTCTAGTGTGGGAACCGACGAATAGGTATTGATAGTACTACTTGGGTTGACACCCCTACCCTTGTGTTGGTATACTAGATAGTACCAACAGAAGCTAGGAACGGGCCTTGGGTGAATATATTCCGACAAGATTCTTTGTGCGCGTCGTTAGGTTTGGTTGTAAAGCTCTTGTCATGTCATTTTGCTTACTTATAACTGTATGCATGGTATTCTGCAACAACTTTATACAGCATCAATTACTTATTTACATTTAAACCTACGAGCTCACCAACAATTTTGTTGACCATTTTGAGCATATCTTTTCAGGTGATCATGCTAGTCGAGGTTCTAGGTGTGCTGCCTTAGTGGAGACCCTACGATGCATTTTCGGGCTAAACTTGTCATTTTGAAAACAATTGTTGTATCTATTTCAAACAACATTACACTTTGTAACTTGTTCCCGGGTTATGGGAATTGCATTCAATGTATTATCTATGTTTATCTTATATCATGTTCATGCTTATGGCTATGATGTCATGATTACCGACTAAACACGACACAAGTCCCCTTCCTGTTGGGTGTCGTCATGACACGCTTGTCATCATTATTGTTATTGCATCTCTATCGCTTACCATGTGTTATGACGATTCCCGTGTCGTTACATCCCCATGTTTCCGCTCTTAGCGGGGGTGTGACATAATTCATGTCCTCCACCATACAATGACAACTACACTATCATGCCTAACTCTATCTCACTCTCTGAATCAATTGAACCTAAAACTATGGAATGTAAATTTGTAGTGAAACAAGTGACAAATCTTCAAAATGAACCCAATGTTTATATTGAAACCAATAAGGATAAAATCAAGTTAGGTCACCCAATCAAAATCAAAGGGTGTTCAGACAAGACAGTGAGTGTCATGAAACCATCAAGCCCTGTAAAGCAATTGTACCTTTTATAAAATTCATACCATCTGTTTTACAAGGCAAAAAGAAATATGTCAAGATAGTGAAACCCACTATTGAGAGTAGTTCTGATAATGAGATTATATCTCCCAAAAATTCAAGCAAATTAGAAATAGACTATAAAACTGAGTTCAACACATAAAACATCATCAGACCCTCAGTCATCAAGGTTAAGGCAGGGAGTTGGGATTGATATCTGTAACAAGGAACATGTTGACCAGTTTGAGAAAGAAGTGAGAAATAGGTTAAAGAAACAGAAACAACCCAGACAATTGAACGAAAGTAGAATTGTGAAGCAAACTACTAAAAGGTCTGATTCTGATTCATCACGTAAAGAAAAGAAAGTGACTCATCAAAAGAAAATATCAGTTGAGTCACACAAGAAAAATCTGATTCAAGAAACAAACAAATGTATTATGATATTTGTGACATGTTCAATCACAAGACAGATAAATGCTTCTTCAATCAATATTTTCTATCTATCTATGATATGAATAATCAGTCAACCAAAAATGCTATTTCAACAAGTATTGTTCAATCTGTGACATGAACAATCACAATACATCTGATTTTTACTTTAAGCAGAAGGGGTTGAGAATTCTCCAACACAAGCCCATCTCAAAAACATCTACTGTGATGCACTCTGTCAGACCTCATCTTCATAATACTCATCTAGGACACCTAGATCAACAAATGACAGAAATAACTTGAAGGAATTAAGGAAGAGTCAAAGAAATCATCTCACAATGAAACACAAACTTGACCTTCCTAAGCAAAAACCAACTTTTGCTAATGAGACTGGAGCTAAATTTTTACAAAGAAATAGAGACAAACGATTTGATTATTCATATGAATCCTCAGTAGATGTTGATCAGATGACTCGACCAATTCATCATCAAAAATCTCCTAGAACACCTCCATCCAAATCACAATTCAAAGGGAAATACCAGGAGGTGACTATCATGAATAGGAACGGAAAAACCAAGACCATCATGGATTGAAAACGATGAAGACAAATTATAGTTCTGGACGTACACTCGTATGTAAGGTTCTAGAACACATTGCTTTGATAGGCATGATGTTTATGAATCGAGATAGGCACCGTGAAAGAAAGAACTTCGCTAGCTTGCCTTTCTTTATTTTTATTTTTTTCTGAGGAGCAAAGAAAAAACTAATTTTTATGTTTTTTCGGACGGCCAGCCCTGTAGGAAGGTGAGATAAATCTCCCCTTCCCCGGACCCCGTCCCCTCTTTTTGAGAAAGGTCGAGTCCTTACCCAATTCATCCGATGAATTGCGGAATCGACTGGACTTGTTAGCTGCATAAAAGTAGAAAGCAATTCTGGTTGTGCCATGGGGGAATATTTCTATGATAATGGAATGCACACATTAATAATCTATTACGATCTTAATAAATAGGTAGTGGCATATCGACAAATGTCTCTTCTTAGCTCTTGATGTCTGCTTTCATGCGGACCATAATGAAGAGATTGATAAATCTCAAGATTGGGTTCCTCATTCTAATTAGTTCTTTTTGCTTGTAGGTTCATCCACATAGGTCTAATAGCCTATGCTATGTAGACAGTGGATGCTCCCGACACATGACTGGAGATCGTTCCCTCCTTCATGATTTCAAGTACATACAAGGAACTATTGTGGCATTCGGTGGAGATTCAGAAGGTGGTAGAATTACAGGAGAAGTATCTGTGACAAACGGGATGCTGAGCTTTGATAGAGTGAATTACTGTGAACAACTGAATTTCAATCTGCTAAGCGTGTCTCGGATCTGCTACATTTTGAAACCTGGATTTCAGATCCCTGAAGAATGGGTTGTCTTAAAGACTCCAAGGAAGAATAAAACATATGTCTTAAACCTGTGTTCTTCTTCACCTAAGGAAGAAACATGTATTTTGTCTAAAGCATCATTTGATGAGTCAGAACTTTGGCATAGACGTTTGGGGCACACTAACTTTAAAAATATGAACAAGTAAGTCAAAGGAAACCATGTCATTGGTCTTCCTAAAAAAGAATTCAATTTTATTGATCAATGTTCAACATGCCTCAAAGGAAAGCAACACAAATCGTCTCACAAAACCAAGTTGGAACACTAACAATACTCCATTGAACTTACTTCACATGGATATATTTGGACCAACTCATGTAATGAGTATGGGAAAGAAACAATATTGTTTAGTGATCACTAATGACTTTTATTGATTCACATGGTGTTCTTCCTACTTCATAAAAATGAAGCATCCCGAATCATTCAAGAATTTATCACTGAAATTGAAAATCAACTTGATCTTATGGTCAAAATAATAAGAAGTGATAATGGTACAGAGTTCAAAAATGAAAATATGAGTTCCTTTTGTGCAACCAAAGGCATTGCTCATCAATTCAGTGCAGCTAGAACTCCTTAACAAAATGGGGTAGCTGAAAGGCGAAATAGAACACTGATTGAAGTAGCAAGAATGATGCTAGCCGATGCTAAACTGCCAATCACCTTCTGGGCAGAAGCAGTTAACACATCATGCTTTGTGCAAAATCAAACTCTGATTGTTAAAAAAAGTAATATGACACCTTATGAACTCATCTTCCATAGGAAACCTTTTATGGATTCCTTAAATCATTTGGTTGTCCAGTCTCAATATTAAACACCCGTGATCATTTGGGAAAATTCTCATCCAAGTCTGATGAAGGATTCTTTTTAGGTTATTCTTCTGTCTCAAAGGTTATAGAGTGTTCAATCATAGATTGAACATTATTGATGAATCTACAAATGTTCAATTCAAAGAACATTCATTTCCCAAATCTACAAATGGTCCTGACCGGTTGTTTGATGTTGACACATTTACATAATCATTTGACAAATTTTACTTGTCTCATGGAGGACATATACATTCAGGTGATACTTCACAAACTATAGAAAGAAGAGATAATTATCCATTGATTCGACCTACATTTGATGAACATATGAATGAAGATGTTCCTCTTCAAGCTGATCCCATCAGACAACTGTCACAAAACCTTAGTGTTTCTTTTGAACAAGGTCCCAGCCTGGTACCGTCTCACTCAGATGACTTGTCAAATGAGATCAGAAATCAAAAACAGGCTTCTCATCCAGTAGAAACACAAGGTACATCAAATGATGCAAGCAATCTCAGTGCTGCTGAAGATGTTGTAGTTACTAAAACAAAAGTTGACAATCTTCATAATTCAACAAGAATACAAGATGAATGTGCCTCTGACCATAATGAACTGAATGTCTCCAATCTTGATGTAACTATTGCTCGTGACACCATTCCAACCACAAGAATACACAAGAATCATCCAGTTGAAACCATTATTGGTGATCTTAATGAGAGGGTGACTAGAAGCAAGTCCAGTATTGCAAACATCTGTTTGTTTTCATGCTTTCTATGTCAAACAATACCCAAAAACATCAAAGAGACACTTCAAGACAATAGTTAGATTGAAGCAATGCAGGAAGAATTGCTCTAATTCAAGAAGCAAGAAGTATGGTAGCTGGTAGATCATCCTGAAGGACAATGCCCTATCGGTACCATATGGCTCTACAGGAACAAGACTGATGATAGAGGGATCGTCATCAGAAATAAAGCAAGACTAGTGGCACAGGGATACACTCAGGAAGAAGGAATCGACTACGACGAAGTGTTTGCTCCTGTTTCCAGACTAGAAGCAATCAGAATCTTTTTTGCATATTTTGCGTCCATGAAATTTACTATTTATCAAATGGATGTAAAGTGTGTCTTCCTGTATGGAAAGATTGCTGAAGAATTCTATGAGTCAACCACCTGGCTTTGAAGATCCAGATTTCCCTCACAGAGTTTACAAGCTTGACAAAGCTCTGTTGGTCTTCATCAAGGACGAAGAAAATGGTATGAGACTCTATCATCCTTTCTTCTTGAACATGGGCATGAAAGAGGAAAGAGTGATTAGACTCTCTTCAGAAAAATAAGAAGAAAGACATACTCTTAGTCCAGATCTACGTGGATGACATTATATTTGGCTCGACAAACAAGCAACTCTGCAAAGAATTTGAAGACCTTATGCATTCAAAGTTCCAAATGAGTGCTATGGGGGAACTCACCTTCTTTCTAGGGGTGCAAGTCCAACAAACCGCAGATGGAATCTTCATCAACCAATCAAAATAAGTAGAAACCATGTTGAAGAAATTCCACTTTGCTGACTGTCAGTCTATGAGAACTCCTGTGGATTCTAAAGTGAAGATTGGACCTAGCCCTGAAGGAAAATCAGTGGATCATACTCACTATCGATCAATGATAGGTTCACTTATGTATGTTACAGCCAGTAGGCCTGGCATTATGTTTGGTGTTTGTGTGTGTGCCAGATATCAAGTTGATCTAAAAGAATCACATGTGAACGCAGTCAAGAGGATATTCAGATATCTGAAGGGCAAGCCAACTCTTGGATTATGGTATCCAAAGGAAGGAGAACTTAATCTCTATGCCTACACAGGCAGTGATTATGGAGGATGCAACTTCAACAGAAAATCTACTTCTGGCGGTTGTCAATTTCTTGGTTCCAGACTAGTATCCTGGCAATGCAAGAAGCAGACAAATGTATTTGTATCCATAGCAGAAGCTGAGTATATTGCTACATCAACATGTTGCTCTCAAGTTCTCTGGATTCAAAACCAGATGCTTGATTATGGTTTGAACTTCTTGCACACACCAATTTCTATTGACAACACAGCTGCTGTCTTTATAACTAATAATCCAGTTCAGCACTCAAAAACAAAACATATTGAGATTAGATATCATTTTTTGAGAGACTGTGCTGAAAAAGGTTTAATCAAATTGATTCAAGTACCAACTGAAAATCAATTAGCTGATTTGTTTACCTAGGCATTTGAACCTAGTAGGTTTGAATTTCTGGTTCAGTTAATTGGCACTATTAACCTTGAGTAAAAACTATGAAAAACATCAAAAACAATTTAAAACATCAGAAAAACCACAAAAGAAATCAAGTTTGATGATGAAAAGAATTCTGTGGGAAATGATATAATTACAGTCGTTATATCATTCACTGTGTTTAATTTCAAAATGTAAAAGACTGAAATGACTTACCAGATATGTTGGTAGGCTCAACTAGGAAGAAAAGATACATGCAGTGATGAATTAAAGACATATTCAATTGTGAAACACTCATCACAAAGTACAGATATGTATTGGCTTATCTGAATGCATGTGTGTAGTAGCCTAAACACACCAGGTAATGATACATTATGAATCTCTTTCACCACATCATGTTTCATCTTTGTTTTGCTGAGCAAAGACCTGATGAAACTTGCACATAGTGCAGATGTCATGATCCAAAAGATTCCCAATGAGGAACACATCAAAAATTGGATGAATCAACAAAGTAATACATTCCAAGTGAATGAACAAAAGAATCCTATCATGGATCACCTTCCAAAGTGAAGTGAAAATAATCCTAATGTGGATCAACATGAAAAAGGATCAAATTAAAAGAATCCCAATGACGATTAGTGAAAATGAGATTTCATGACTTAAGTAACCTGGTAAGAAAATTTGTGAAAAAGTTCTACCATGCATTGTATGAGGAGGGTTGATCATTTCATGCTTATGTGTGTGAGGTACACATTGAATAATTAATCAACCAAAACATGATAAAAGTCATTTGCATCAAAATATCAACCAGGTATGGGTTTAAGAGGCAAACATACGTTCAATCTTCAAGTTTATGATCATGTCCATTTAATCGTAAAGGATGCACTAGTGTAATGTAAGACTCATATGATCCCAACAAAGAGATTTTTCTCTTCATTATTAATATTAATCAAAATAATATTCAAAAAGTTTTAAATCTTTAAAGTTTCTCTCCAAATGTGGACATAAACTTTAGGGGGAGTAATTTAAAATTTTTGAGTAAGTCCAATTTTTTGTTTGTTAACATAATTTTGAAAAACAAAACAAAAAGAGTTTTAGTTGGTGTTGTAGCAGTAAGTCATACTATTATATCTCAGCTTATGCAGATTCTTAGAAGCATGATAAGTCCAAGATTTGTCAAAATTAGGAAACTTGTATCAATGATGACATACAAGTCAATCCAAGCAAGAATTAACAACTTCAATAGCCAACTTCATAGGAAAAATCAATCAAGAACACCTCTTCATAAGATGATTAATCAATTCAATCATATTAACTTTTGATTAAGTTTAAAAGTTAATGCAGGTAAGTGCATTAGTTAATGCGGGTGAAGGTAACCCATGCATGTAACTAATGCGGGTAATAATATTTTTTTATGCAACTAATGCGGACAATGATTTTAATCTACCGCATTAGTGTGTGAAGTAGGTGTGGAATTTACTCTACTGTATTTGCTACAGTTAACAAATGCGGATGAACAGGTCTCTCTCGCATTTGCTACAATGCAATGTTGACCCGTGTTGTCAACCGCATTTGGTATAGTTGCACAAATGTTGATTGACTTTGTTCTATCGCATTTGCTACTGTGTACAAATACGGATACAATAAAACAAGTAACTCTACCGCATTTGTTACAGTGAATTCTGAAGAATACAATCACAAGTTATTCTTCCGCATGTACTACAACATGCGGACAGCGAAAGGTTTCCAGTTTAGCTTCCACATTTGCAACAGTACACAAATGCGGAAAGAATAAAAATAAGAAGAAACAAAACTTCCATATTGCAACAGTAGTGAAATGCGGACAATCACTCCAAAGTTTGTCTTCCGCATTTGCTACGGTTAGCAAATGTGGATGCAAAAAGTAGCCAAATGCGGACTGTCATGGTCAAAAGTTTGTCTTCCGCATTTGATACAGTCAACAAATGCGGATGACCAAAAGTCAAAAAATTAACCTTCAGCATTTGCTACAGTGGTGACTGTATCTGCTTTTAAACTTGTAAAATTTTTCTAAATGTATTATTTGACTATTTAAATTTTCAAATTGAGAGACTTTATAGTGAGACGAGCGCAAACATATAGTACACCATCTTCAAACATCATCATGATAAACATTCAAAGATTTTCGTGTGAATCTACTCAATCGACTTTTGTTATCGATTCTAAAACAACATTCAGATCAGAAATAAGGTGAAATTTTCATAAAAAGTTTAATCAAAATGTTAGTTTCAGAATGATAAACCTAAATCAGTCAAGAACCAACTAATAAGGAAGAATACAAAAACATGTTTCGTTGATGTAACATAATACATCTTTTCGACTTCAATGAGCATGAAAACCAACATAAATTCTTGTCATCATGAAAATCTTGATATTCATGTTCGCTGTAAGAACAGAGCATGTTGGAATTACACATTTGAAACAAATCAATAAAACAATATCTCTTTAATTGTTCAAACATTAAAACTGTGATTGTTAAATGACAAACTCGCCATTTGCCATGATAGCAATTCAACAGAAATGACAAGCAGTCTTCTTTGTCAATTTAAAGTCAAAACTCATAACTAACACACATGTCTCTTGTGCAGATTACATGGCAAACCTTACATGGAGCAAGCTCCATAACGTCAGTAGTTTTTTAAACCCTCATGTGCCTGAAGCCGAAGGAAGTAGAGATATTGTAAGATTCTTATCTACCACAAGGGTAGCATATGCCATGACTGTGAGACCAACAATCTATGAGAATTCCATCAGGTCCTTCTCGGACACAACCGAAGTAGTTGAAGCTAACGGTGTGAGAGCATTAAGAGGAAGGATCAACACTAAGCTCACTCTCAAGATCATAGAAGAGTCTGTTAGAAGATGTCTACAATTTGGTGATAATGCTAATGATCCTCTAGAACTAGATGATGAAGAAATAACCACATTTTTCACTGAAATTGGTTATGAAGGAGATTATAAAGCAAAACAGATAGTTAAAGGATTAGTGGATCTGTCTTGGAGGTTCCTAATTCATATGTTCCAACACTGTCTGTCAATAAGAAAAACTGGATGGAATGACATTCCAATCCTCACATCTTCTGCAATATGTGCTCTCTGTACCAACAGAGCGTTTAATATGTCTGCATATGTGTTCAATGGCATGATCTCTAACATTCAAGAATGATTAAGATACAAGTTTCTGATGTATCCTAGATTCATTCAATGTCTAATCAATAAATCATTTCATGACATTGTTAATGAAGGACATGTGCTTAACATCCCACACTATGATGCAAGATCCTATAAATACATCAAGAAGAAGGACCCAAGGAACTTTTATAGTGGTACCCACTCACCCTTTCTTCCTTGGATGATTCAACAATTAAATCAAGTAGGTCAAGCTTAACCACCTCCACAACAAATAGCTCAACCACCACCACAACCAATACCACACCCTTCACCACAACCTTCAGCACAACCATATCCACAAACATTACCACAAACGTTACTACAACCTTCACCATAACCATCTCCACAAACATTACCACAACCATCACCACAACCACAACCACAACAATCACCACAACCAACACCACAAACAACCCCTCAACCTACACCTATATCACCTCATCTTCAATCTCCAATATCACCATTACCTGAATCACCTATGTCACCTTACCAACCTTTACCATCATCCCATGATCACCCTGCTCAAATAGAAGGATCAACAAGTGTTCTAAATCATCCAAATCATCTTCTGATGACAAGGATCATCATGATCAAATCCCTGCTATGAAAGCACCTTCTGAGGCTGCTACTTCTAAGAGCTATGCTGAATCTAACTTCAACAGGCCTGATGAAAAGGACGAATTAATCTCTCAGCTCTTACTTAAAGTGGAAATGATGGAAAGAACCTTAAACAGGAGAGTAGGAATCATCAATGACAGAATTTTAGAACTGGATGAGAAAGAAAGTGAATTGAAAGAACTAAAAGAGAAATATGTAGCTGAAAGAAAAGAAAAAGACAAGGAGATTGAGTACCTAAGAACTGCACTAAACTATTCTAGAGATGAAATCAGTGGTCATGTGGACTGTCACACCCCAACCTTGACGGCGGAAACGTCGAGGAGTGAGAGTTAAGATCGTTCATAGCCACATAACGCTATTAATAATGCAAATATATTTTACACATAAATTTCATTTGTCACATTACAAAAATAAGTCTCAAAGGATATAAAAGACATAACATAAAATGTAACACTTCATCCTATTTTATTTATTAATCTAGGTCCATTCCCAGATGTGCTAGCTTCAATGTGCAGATAATCAAACTTGGGCATTTCCTGAAACATGTTAAAAATAAAGGAGTCAACAATAATGTTGGTGAGCATACCATAGGTTTAAATACATAGCATATATAAAAGATGGCAATTCAAGTCATAAGTTAGTGAACATAGTGATTAGGGATGTCATGAACAATGCAACAATCAAACCTCGACAAAATTTTACAAGTATCAAACGTTTAAAAGTATATACGATCAGTAAGTGTACTTGGATCAACCAAAGCAGGCTTGTCTTGCCCATAGATCTATGACTTCACTGGGCTAGCAATAGTTAATCATTGTACATATAGTGCCATAACATGGTAATCACAAAAAGTCCAACTAACCACAACTTACATGAGGAATTGCCATAACGTTTACAAGTCTCGAAAATGTGTACAAGTGTAATGTTAATAGGATAACATATTCCACCCCAAAGTGTAAGGAAAATATGAAAAAGGGGTATGGAAGTACTCACATGGCTAAAAGTATAAGTATGAAGATTAATAAGATTGATAATAAACGCTGATCCAAGATGTACGTCACAAGGCACCTAAATATATATATATATATATATATACACACAAGGTTAAAGTTTAATTATAATAAGTTTAACGTTTTGATGGAAACTAAGGTTTTAAGTGGAATTTGAGATGTTAACATGTAAATTTTGATTATGCTTAGAGTCTATATATTATTTAATCGTTTTACTACCAAGAATTAGAAGAAACCATTTGTAACAAGGTCTAAATATAATTTAAAACAAACTTTTAAAATAACACTTATTTTAAACAATAATATATACTTGTATTTGAACAAGTAATGATTTAGTGAGTTATAACAATATTTAGTGTTTATTTTATAAGAAAATAATTTAAACATGATATTTGAACAAACAAGTATTTAGTAAATTAAAACAATATTTTAAGTTTAACTTATAAAAATAATCTAAATGTCTTATTTTAACAAATAACGATTCAACATATAAAGAAAAATATACTTTATAAGCAGTTGAACTAATTATATCATTTGTTTTATAATAATATACGAGTATTATAAGAACATAAATTTTTCAGAAATTGGTTAAGTGACTTCTAAATAATTTAGATTTACAAGATTGATTTTTTTATTAATTTTCAGAATTTTTCTAATTTTTTCAAAGGCTGAAAAAGCCCCAAAAATATGTTAGAGGTCGCCGGGTTCGAACCCGGACCTCTAGTGTGGAATGCAAGTGGGGAACCAGTGAACCAAGGCTTCTGCCGCGGTTGAAATTGGTTTCCAAAACTTAAAACCAATGAACACAGAACCCGCCCAAATTCCATGAACCCTAAGTTCCTTCGATCCCAAATTGACAGATTAATCGATGCTAGGGGCATTGTTAACCATGGGGCTTTTGTTCCCCATGATTAACCGATTGTATACATGTAAACAATTTACCCGTTTGATTAATAATTGAAGGTGCACACGTTGATGAACGAGTCGCGACCGAGAGGTGAAGGAACGATATGTAATATTGATGATAATCCAATTAACTTCGTGTGGAGCTTCGGATGATGCTCTCGATGTAAAGCCCTCTATCAATTCGTTGTTAACACGTTGGTATGGTGGTGTTCGGGTGGTGAAGATTCGCGATAAAAAAATGAAGTTCAATTTGCAAATTGTGGTTGCTTCAGATGCAATTGAGGATGGTATTCGATTAATGATTGATAGAGAGTCGTTTAGGTTAGTTTAATTGGACTATTATGATGTGCAAATGCTCGAACGGCCATATGTTTTAATGTATATCGGTTATGCGATCTCTTAGGGTCGAAACCGATGTTTAAATGCAATTTAATCGAGTAATCAAGTTCAAAACGTGCAAACGACACGATTTGGGTCGGTTTTGGGCTTCGAAACGAATAATTTTGGGTGTTTTGGCCGTCGCCGGAGCTCGCTGGAGCTCCGCTGGATTTCTGGCCGGAACGCGGTTAAGGGGGAAAATTTGGATTAATTTTTAGTTATTTGCACAAATGGTCCTTGAAGTTTTAAGTTGTTATTTCGTGCCCAAACTTTATTTTCCCAGTTTCTAAATTGACAAGGAGGCCCCTTGAGTTTAAATTAAGTTTAATGTTTGAACATTTTCATGTTTAAAAATTTTCATTTCATTTTACCTTTATTGTTCTTATTATTATTATTATTATTATTATTAGTAACATAATTATTATTACTCTTATAATTTGTTATTATTATTATTGTTATTATTATATAAATATTATAACCTTACAAATTCAAAAGAGCACTTAAGGTAATAATCATAAGCAGCCCATAATTTTCATAAATAACACAATTAGCGCATGCAAGAATTTAACAAGACTAACTTTAAATTAACCCAAATTTACAAGATGTTACAGTCTCCCCAACTTAAAAGAATTTCGTCCCGAAATTAAGAATAAGCTAAGAGAACAAATGCGGGTATCTCTCCTTCATATGATTCTCACGCTCCCAAGTGAACTCAGCTCCACGTTTGTTTTCCCAACGAACTTTAACGATAGGTGTGGTAGTTGTTCGGGTCTTCTTCAGGTTGCGATCCATAATCTCAACAGGCTTCTCAACAAAGTGCAATGACTCATCAACTTGAATTTCCTCTAGTGGAACATGTAAGTTTTCATCAGCCAAGCATTTTCTCAGGTTTGAGACATGAAAGACAGGATGAACTCCGCTAAGTTCAGAAGGTAACTCCAGTTTGTAAGCCACTTTCCCAATTCTTTTCAAAATCTTGAAAGGTCCTACAAAGCGTGGGGCTAACTTACCCTTCTTCCCAAAACGTACAACACCCTTCCATGGAGAGACTTTAAGAAGAACCATGTCGTCGACTTGAAACTCCAATGGTTTGCGTCTTTTATCGGCATAACACTTTTGGCGACTTCTAGCCACTTCAAGGTTATTTCGAATTTTGGAAACTTTGTAAGTCGTTTCTTGAATAAGTTCCGGACCAGTGATAAGATTTTCCCCAATGTCAGTCCAACAGATAGGAGAACGACATTTACGACCATACAACGCCTCGAATGGTGCCATCTTAATACTTGAGTGATAACTATTGGTATACGAAAATTCCGCGAGCGGTAAATGCGTATCCCAATCACCACCAAAATCAAGGACACAAAGACGTAGCAGATCCTCGAGGGTTTGGATTGTTTGTTCGGTTTGTCCATCGGTTTGAGGATGGTAAGCCGTACTTAAATCCAATTGAGTACCCAAGAGTTCTTGCATCGATGACCAAAAGTGCGAAGTGAAACGAGCATCTCGATCGGAAATGATGTGTAATGGCACGCCATGACGACTCACAATTTCGTCAACATAGATTCGAGCCAACTTTGAAACCTTGTACGTATCTCGTATAGGTATGAAATGTGCTGTCTTGGTCAAACGGTCAACAATGACCCATATACTATCATGACCACGAGGTGTACGAGGTAACTTGGTTATGAAATCCATGGATATATGTTCCCATTTCCACATAGGGATTTCAGGTTGCTCAAGTAAACCACTTGGTCGTTGATGTTCGGCTTTGACCCTTGCGCACGTGAGGCACTTGGAAACATAAGTCGCGATATCTTTCTTCATTCCAGGCCACCAATATTGACCACGCAGGTCCATGTACATCTTATCGGAGCCAGGATGAACGGAATATCGGGTTTGATGAGCTTCGTTCATAATAAAGTGCCGAAGGTTGTCGCGATTCGGGATCCAGAGTCGATTCAAGAAATACCACATGCCGTTCGATTTTGTCTCCAATTGTGACCATACGTTAGTCATCAAATCTTCATCTTTTCCTTCGTCGGTTAGTGCCGCTTGTTGAGCCTCGCGAATGCATAACTCGAGGTCACTATCGATCCTTATGTTTTGGAGCATGATGGTAGCCTCGTTGACATCCACGTGAATCTCGGTATCAAATTCTCCTAACGTATCAAACCATTGCCTTCGATCTCGGATTTCTGAAGCGAGACAGTCTTGTTGTGGACCTTGTGACTTAGTGCGTCGGCTACAACATTCGCCTTTCCAGGATGATAGCGAATGTCGCAGTCGTAGTCACTAATCAACTCAATCCAACGTCTTTGTCTCATGTTGAGATCCTTTTGATTGAACACGTGTTGGAGACTCTTATGATCGGTGTAGACTATGCATTGCGTCCCATATAAGTAGTGTCGCCAAATCTTCAATGCAAAAACCACAGCACCAAGTTCAAGATCATGCGTTGTGTAGTTAACTTCATGAACCTTCAATTGTCTCGACTCGTATGCTATAACTTTGCCTCGTTGCATGAGAACACAACCAAGACCTTGATTAGAAGCATCACAATATACAGTAAAGTCGTCGTTTCCATCGGGTAGTGTGAGAATAGGAGCATTACACAACTTGCGTTTCAATGTCTCGAAAGCCTCTTCTTGCTCGGTCCCCATCCAAAAAGTCGATTCTTTTGGGTTAGCGCCGTTAATGGTTTAGCAATCTTCGAGAAATTTGCTATGAACCTACGGTAGTATCCCGCTAAACCCAGAAAAAGACGAACCTCGGTTGGGGTTGTGGGAACACACCAATTCTTCACAGCTTCAATTTTAGCAGGATCCACGTGAATTCCTTGGCTATTCACCACATGCCCCAGGAATTGAACTTCCTCCAACCAAAATTCACACTTGGAAAGCTTGGCGTATAATTGCTCCTCTTCAAAAGTCCAAGTACTTGTCGCAAGTGTGTCTCGTGATCGATTTTCGTCTTGGAATAAATAAGGATGTCATCATAAACACAATCACGAATTTATCCAAATACGTTTTACATACTCGATTCATGAGATCCATGAACACAGCAGGCGCATTGGTCAGGCCAAAAGGCATGACCATGAACTCGTAGTGTCCATATCGAGTACGGAAAGCGGTCTTTGGAATGTCATCATCATGAACACGTAATTGATGATACCCAGAACGTAGATCGATCTTCGAGAATTGAGTTGCTCCTTCAAGTTGGTCGAAGAGGTCATCGATTCGAGGAAGAGGGTATCGGTTTTTAATAGTAAGCTTGTTGAGTTCGCGATAATCGATGCACATACGAAATGAACCATCCTTTCTTCACAAATAGTACAGGTGCGCCCCACGGTGATGAACTAGGGCGAATAAAACCCTTATCGGTCAACTCTTGCAGTTGACTAGCGAGCTCTTGCATTTCAGAAGGTGCAAGACGATAAGGCGATTTAGCCACAGGGTTTGCACCAGGGATTAAATAAATCTTGAACTCAACTTCTCGCACGGGAGGTAACCCTTTAAGATCTTGGGGAAAAACTTGGGGAAAGTCTCGCACAACAAGAATGTCCTTCAACTCCTTACCCTTGGCTTTCGTATTAACTACATATGCCATGAAAGCCATGTAGTTTTTACTTAAGCATTTGCAGGCCTTGATACAAGACATGAGTTGAGTCTTTGGGATGATTTCTCCCCAAAGACCTTCAAAGTATCTCCAGTCGGTAACGGAATTCGGATACACTTCTCGAAACATAGAATTTCGCATGGTGCTTGGCTAACCAATCCATGCCAATGATAATCTCAAAGCTTCCCAATTGCATAGGAATAAGGTCGACGGAGAACTCGTGTTGGTTAAGGCTCAAGGTGCAGTCGCGTATCACGACATCAACGATAATAGATTTTCCATCGGCAATCTCGACCGTGAAAGATTTCTCCAGTTTTGCACGCGGTTTAGAAAGTATAGGTTCGAATTCCAAGGACACGAAACTCTATCGGCACCCGAATCAAACAACACACATGCATAATGATATTTACAAGATACATACCTGTTTGGTAACAACCTATTATTGATATGATGAACATAGATAGAAAAATTTTTGCAAAACAAGAAAAGGACTAGAAGAAATTTAACGACGTATCATTCACCACGTCGTTGTTGGCTTGCGCTTGGTTGGCGTTGATGTTGAAAGCCCTTCCATGAGCCGGTGGCATAGTTCCGCATTGCGAGGACATTGAGGGCGAATATGGCCAGCCTCGCCACAGTTGTAGCAGGTTCGGTTGGTAAGCATGGCAGTGTTATTTGGTGCACGAAGACAAGTAGCCACCAAATGACCATACTTTCCACACAGCGAGCAGACTTCGCATGGCATGTTGCTTGAATGATGGTACTTGCACGTGTACACATAGGATGTGGCCCAGCATAAACTTTAGCCATGGGAGCTTGATTCGCAACCACCATTTGTTTTGGGGAGCATTGGGGGCGGTCACAGCGTAGTTGCGTGTCGGGGTGAACTTACGCTTCTGTTTTGAGAAGATGACTCGGCCTTTATCTCCTTTGTTGCCTCGGGTGTCACCTTCGCTATAGCCTTGGAGCCTTTGCCGACATCGTGCCAGCTCTTATATGATTCTCAGTGAGCTGTGCAGTAATAGTAATCGCCTCCTCCAAGGTTGTGGGCCTACTACCCACCACAGCATCTTGAATTTGAGGTGGCACCCCCTTGATAAATTTTCAATGTTACGGGGCACGGTGTCCACCATGTGAGGTAGAAGCATACTCAACTCATGATGTCGGGTGGAATAAGCCAAATGATTCCCACCATCTTGTTTGAGATTCCAAAATTCTCCTCCAGCTTTTGTAACTCGCTCCTTGGACAAAATTTTGAATCATAACCTCCTTGAACTCCTCCCAGGACAAGGCCAAAGCAGCCTCAGTTCCACGGTTTCTCTTCTCACTATTCCACCATGTGAGTGCTCTTTGTTGAAGAACACTTGTGGCATAGCGAACCTTGAACTCGTTAGGACACTCGCTAACAATGAACGTATTCTCCATACTTTCAAAACACTCGAGAAGTCCAGTGGCTCCTTCTTTTCCACTAAAGCTAGTGGGTTTGCACGAGTTAAAGTGTTTGAAAGTGCAAGTACGGTTGTTCCTTGTTGATTGTTCTCATTTTGATTGTTGCTATTATCTCCATTAGCACCACTATTGTTCCCATTGATGTTGTTGTTGCTATTAGCCATTAGTGTGCTATTGAGTTCAGCCACCATAGTCGGAGAAGCAGCCAGCTTTGTCGTGCAATCATGGCAGCCAGTTTACGGTCGGAACTTCCACGCTTTCCATGGTGACGAGACATGCTGAATATATAAAAATGAGTTAGTTACAGGAGCGGGGATAACAGAGGATAATAGTTTAACAAAGATAAGCTAAGGTTTTTTAAGGTACACGGGATGTTTCCATTTGGTAACTCATTACTATTTGAAAACGTTGACACGTCAAGGTGAATTGACCCATTTACCTTAGAAACTTGTGTATGTTGACCATAGTTTATCACTCATCCCAGAAATCCCCAGGTAAGCATAACTAGTCCCGTAGGATTTATGCGATATGCTTGCCTTAGCCCGAGGGCCTTTTGCCAGGAAGACCAGGATACAGGTGTCTATGTGTCACACAATATTTCTTAGGTTCATAGAATCAAAACCTTGATGAGATTTATATAGATTAGACGTAACGTCTAAAAATCCAAGTCATAACATAAACATAAAATTCCATGCGTCGACGAGAATAAGATTAAGAGAGTTCATGTTCGGGGAGAGTCAAAGAGTCAAAGTTAAGTTTAGGGAGACAAATAACAATGTTTAGGCAATCTTATGCTAAGGCATCAAATTGCACATAAGAGACATAGCATTATGTAGCATGAAAAGTATATAAGTTACAAGATAGAAATATAATTCTATAAGGTTCATGCATACTATAGCCTAGGTCACCATTTCTAATAACCTAGATCTCTATAGTTATGGGCTCTGATACCAATCTGTCACACCCCAACCTTGACGGCGGAAACGTCGAGGAGTGAGAGTTAAGATCGTTCATAGCCACATAACGCTATTAATAATCGAAATATATTTTACACATAAATTTCATTTGTCACATTACAAAAATAAGTCTCAAAGGATATAAAAGACATAACATAAAATGTAACACTTCATCCTATTTTATTTATTAATCTAGGTCCATTCCTAGATGTGTTAGCTTCAATGTGCAGATAATCAAACTTGAGCATTTCCTGAAACATGTTAATAATAAAGGAGTCAACAATAATGTTGGTGAGCATACCATAGGTTTAAATACATAGCATATATAAAAGATGGCAATTCAAGTCATAAGTTAGTGAACATAGTGATTAGGGATGTCATGAACAATGCAACAATCAAACCTCGACAAAATTTTACAAGTCTCAAACGTGTAAAAGTATATACGATCAGTTAAGTGTACTTGGATCAACCAAAGCAGGCTTGTCTTGCCCATAGATCTATGACTTCACTGGACTAGCAATAGTTAATGATTGTACATATAGTGCCATAACATGGTAATCACAAAAAGTCCAACTAACCACAACTTACATGAGGAATTGCCATAACGTTTACAAGTCTCAAAAATGTGTACAAGTGTAATGTTAATAGGATAACATGTTCCACCCCAAAGTGTAAGGAAAATATGAAAAAGGAGTATGGAAGTACTCACATGGCTAAAAGTATAAGTATGAAGATTAATAAGATTGATAATAAACGCTGATCCAAGATGTACGTCACAAGGCACCTAAATATATATATATATTATATATATATACACACACACAAGGTTAATGTTTAATTATAATAAGTTTAATGTTTTGATGGAAACTAAGGTTTTAAGTGGAATTTGAGATGTTAACATGTAAATTTTGATATGCTTAGAGTCTATATATTATTTAATCGTTTTACTACCAAGAATTAGAAGAAACCATTTGTAACAAGGTCTAAATATAATTTAAAACAAACTTTTAAAATAACACTTATTTTAAACAATAATATATACTTGTATTTGAACAAGTAATGATTTAGTGAGTTATAACAATATTTAGTGTTTATTTTATAAGAAAATAATTTAAACATGATATTTGAACAAACAAGTATTTAGTAAATTAAAACAATATTTTAAGTTTAACTTATAAAAATAATCTAAATGTCTTATTTTAACAAATAACGATTCAACATATAAAGAAAAATATACTTTGTAAGCAGTTGAACTAATTATATCATTTGTTTTATAATAATATACGAGTATTATAAGAACATAAATTTTTCAGAAATTGGTTAAGTGACTTCTAAATAATTTAGATTTACAAGATTGATTTTTTTATTAATTTTCAGAATTTTTCTATTTTTTTAAAGGCTGAAAAAGCCCCAAAAAATATGTTGGAGGTCGCCGGGTTCGAACCGGGACCTCTAGTGTGGAATGCAAGTGGGGAACCAGTGAACCAAGGCTTTTGCCGCGGTTGAAATTGGTTTCCAAAACTTAAAACCAATGAACACAGAACCCGCCCAAATTCCATGAACCCTAAGTTTCTTCGATCCCAAATTGACAGATTAATCGATGCTAGGGGCATTGTTAACCATGGGGCTTTTGTTCCCCATGATAACCGATTGTATACATGTAAACAATTTACCCGTTTGATTAATAATTGAAGGTGCACACGTTGATAAACGAGTCGCGACCGAGAGGTGAAGGAACGATATGTAATATTGATGATAATCCAATTAACTTCGTGTGGAGCTTTGGATGATGCTCCCGATGTAAAGCCCTCTATCAATTCGTTGTTAACAGGTTGGTATGGTGGTGTTCGGGTGTGAAGATTCGCGATAAAAATATGAAGTTCAATTTGCAAATTGTGGTTGTTTCAGATGCAATTGAGGATGGTATTCGATTAATGATTGATAGAGAGTCGTTTAGGTTAGTTTAATTGGACTATTATGATGTGTAAATGCTCGAACGGCCATATGTTTTAATGTATATCGGTTATGCGATCGCTTAGGGTCGAAACCGATGTTTAAATACAATTTGATCGAGTAATCAAGTTCGAAACGTGCAAACGACACGATTTGGGTCGGTTTTGGGCTTCGAAACGAATAATTTTGGGTGTTTTGGCCGTCGCCGGAGCTCGCCGGAGCTCCGCCGGATTTCTGGCCGGAACGCGGTTAAGGGGGAAAATTTGGATTGATTTTTAGTTATTTGCACAAATGGTCCTTGAAGTTTTAAGGTTGTTATTTCGTGCCCAAACTTTATTTTCACAGTTTCTAAATTGACAAGGAGGCCCCTTGAGTTTAAATTAAGTTTAATGTTTGAACATTTTCAAGTTTAAAAATTTTCATTTCATTTTACCTTTATTGTTCTTATTATTATTATTATTATTAGTAACATAATTATTATTACTCTTATAATTTGTATTATTATTATTGTTATTATTATATAAATATTATAACCTTACAAATTCAAAAGAGCACTTAAGGTAATAATCATAAGCAGCCCATAATTTTCATAAATAACACAATTAGCCCATGCAAGAATTTAACAAGACTAACTTTAAATTAACCCAAAATTACAAGATGTTACATGGACACTCTTGCTATTCAGACTATAGCAATGGAGGAACAGAAAACATCATTGAGGAACAAGCAGAAATCATTTCTAGTCTTGAAAAAGAGCTTCAAAGTCAAAATAGAAGAATCTCTGAACTAGAACTAATAATTGAAAGTCAAAGAAGTAAAGTGGATGATGAAAAGAAAGATGAAGAACAAGAAAAGAATCTCTGAACAACAGTACATGGAATATGTTCATGGTGAAAAGGATCTCGGGGCTAGTATAATTCTTTACAAAGTATCCAGCTCTAGTAAATGCCCTGGAGATTCATGATTTGAAGGAACTAGCTTAACTTGAACTGATCAGTCATGCAGCTATGTTCAGGGGATATGAATTTGAGAACATACTTAAGATGTTTACAACTTCAATTCATTAAAGACAATATGCTTGAGAAAAGATAAAGCATTTGTCAATCCCCTTGATAAGAAGAAAAAGATGCAAGCAGAAGAAATTGTATTCCCTGAGCTAAACGTAAAGCCTACAGAATCATTAAAAAGGAAAATGGTGTCTGGTACTCATTCCTCCACACCCATCTAAAATGTATACTATGATGAGAAAACCTATGAGATGGTAATTGAAAGGAAGTGGGGAGGAAAGGAGGGAACTGAATCTGATTATTTAGTGGATATAAGGTTAGACTGCTTGATGAATCATGTATCCATTACATATACACCAGATATTTCAGGGAATTGAATAATAAATTGGGAGAGTTGGACATGCACTTCTTTCTAAAGTGCATCAAGGTGCTGAAGTTGGCATGTGATCAAATAATAATTAAAAGAGAGAAAAGAAAGAAGAAGAAGACACCACTGCAGCTTGGCAACATCGTAAAACTAGAGGTTGATGTGGGGGAGATTACTGATACATAGAGATGGACTTTCTACAATTTCTATATGGGAGCCAGTTTCACTAAAGAAGCTGCCAATGGAAGCCATCTACAATATGAGCAAGATGAAGATTCATGTGCTAAGCAGAGAAAGGATGTCAGAAGCTATATACTTCGTGAATATGATCAAAGCTATACTGGATCCTACCAAAGCTGCATTCATCTTACCCCCTGAAGACCCAGCAGAATCTTCACAACATCAATCACCACCCAAACATTGAGGAAAACTTGGCTGTATAATCCTTAGGGGGAGTATTGTTGGACCCTTGAAAGAATCATACATGCCAACTCAATGGGTGATTTGATGATTGTTCTACTGAAATCCCTCAAGTCCAACAAGAAATGCGGATGAACAATCTGCTTAGAAGAATAATGTATTGTCGCCCACATTTGTCAATGCGAAACGTAGAGAACAAATATCGACAAGTATTTGTTCTTCCACATTGACAAATACGGAAGACCAAAAAGTAAATATGGACAAAGTACTTACTCTTCCGCACTGACTAATGCGGAAGACAAAGTAAATGCAGACAAGACTTTGCTCATCCGCATTGACAAATGCGGATGACCGAACAAATGCACATAAGTATTTGTTCATCCGCATTAACCAATGTGGATGACCAACATACTAATGCGGTTGATCAAGTGAAGAAATGCTGATCAAGTTAACTCATCCGCATTGGTCAATGCGGATGAACAAGCAAAGATGCGGATGAACAAGAAAAGATGCGGATTAACAAGCAAAGATGCGGATGAAGACTTAGACTAGTTCCGATGTATAGGTCAGGGTTAGTTTAGTCATTTTGTAAAAGTGTAAGGCCCCGTTCCCGGGATGCTTACAACTGGTCATTCATTGCACATAAAACATTATAAAATGTACATTAATTTTGTAGCGGAATTTAAAACTTTCATTTATAATTAAAAACATGTCAATTACAACATCTGTTTTCATCTCAAAATACAAGACATGTCAAAATATGGATGCCAGCCTCAAAATGCTCCGAGTAGCTTATGCATCCATGCCTGCAACTCCCAGCATCAACATATAACTGCCAACTATCATGCATACAAAAGTCAGCGACGCTGAGTGAGTTCTAGTTTTAATAATAAAATACTTTTATGTGCTAAAACCGTTCTTTACTTTTCTTTTAAAAGCAAACGATACTTTACAATCGCTCGTGATCATGTATCATATGCACGTACAGATAATATCATTATTATCTTCATCATTACATTCATTAGCTTTATTCGTTCAACGTATTACATTATCGTTCATTTCTCTTTCTAGATCCGGTCAGACTTTACCCTCTTCGTGGCACTCAGCCATGATTATTGAGGTCGAATGACGAGGATCCTGTTCTGTACTTTATTACGATAATTCATTTACGTTCATTCATACGTTCGTTCATTCATACATGATCTTCCGTTCCTTACTCTTTATTACTCGAATCTTGTCTCTTGCAATATCCCCGAGACATTCTCGAAAGCTGATGCGATGCCGGGGCCTGCTCACAAACCCCGACTCATGTCCAAAGACTGACACAACACCGTGATACGCGACAAAGATCCCATATGAGTCAATCACATGGATTGAACTCCATTCGAGTCTGTTGCAACCCAAAGTCGCTCACCTCATTATCTCGTCTCATGCAATATCCCCGACTCATGTCCGAAGAATGACATTGTGCCGAGGCCTGACAAGCAAACCCCCGACTCATGTCCCAAGACTGACACAGTATCGGGATACGTGACACGGATCTCATCACCCATCAATTTTGTCATATGCAATACTCCCGACTCATGTCCGAAGACTGATACTGTGTGGGGCCTGCATCACAAACCCCCGACTCATGGCCAAAGACTGACACAGTATCGGAGTACGACATCTATATCCTGTCTCATGCAATACCCCCGACTCATGTCCGAAGACTGATACTGTGCCGGGGCCTGACAAACAAACCCCCGACTCATGTCCGAAGACTGACACAGTACCGGGATACGCGACAAGGACCTCTTTCGAGTTTGTTGCGACACAAAGTCGCTCACCTCATACATATGCTTGCAAGCCTTTCTATACTTTCTCTTTTATTCATTCATTTATTCATGCATGCATTCATTTATTACGTTCCTCTTTTTATTATCTTCCACTTTATGTTACATAATACTTTCATTACATTCATTAACGTTCAACGCAAAGCAAAGAGAAGACATATATAAAATAAGGAACATACACATAATCATAAACATACACCGTCACCAATATAGGCATATCATACATGCATAACACACAAGCCATCACATCATAACCAGGCCTATCTCTCTATTTACCCCGTGAAATCCACTTAGAAAACCTCAAGTCCAAAGTGGCCGCATGGGTCCTTCCAGGCGCATGAGTATAAAAATTCTAGGTATAAAATTGTCTGGGCGCATTGGCACTATTTGGGTGTTTCTGCCCTATTCAGGCGCATCACCAATCACGTAGCCGTTTCAAGCACTTGGGCGCATGGGCACTGTTTAGGCGCATGGCCAATACTTAGTCGTTTCTTTCACTGGGACACATGGGCACTGTTAAGGCGCATGGTCCACACTTAGCCTTTTTCATCACTTGGGCGCATGGGCACTGTTTAGGCGTATGGCCAACACTTAGCCGTTTCTTTCACTTGGACGCATGGGCACTGTTTAGGCGCATGGTCCACACTTAGCCTTTTTCATCACTTAGGCGCATTGGCACGGTATAGGCGCATGGCCAACACTTGGGCGCATGGCTAATACTTAGACGCATGGGCCAACATACTGGGCGCATGGGTCACTATTGAGGTGCATGGGCCACTATTCAGGCGCATGACCCACTCTCGGGCGCATGGCCAAGACTTAGGCGTCTAGTCTCTCATGCTAGACTCATGGACAACTGTTTGGGCGTATGAACAGTTGTCCATCAACCATTCTAAGGCCCTCTAACATTCTGAAATCTTTTCTATGCTACCAATTTCACCCGATTGCAATTCTAAGCATACCCAAACGCAGATCTAACATACTAAGGCCCTCTACGGATGCTAAACATCATCACTAATCCATAATCAACACTATAACATGCATACATACATACAACATTCGTACATAAACCTGTAAACCCACGATTTCTTTCAAAACGTTTACTTAGTATGCATAATAGCCCCGAATCAGTTGAAAACCAGTAAAAGAGGGGTTCTAGAAACTCACCTTGAGCAGCTTTTGAGCAGCACTCTTCCAATTCAAGACCCACTTTGATTCAACTCTTTGAATCCCGAAAGTAAACTCTAAACAACCGGAACTTCGGTTAAGAACTCAATACTCAACTGAAACCGAGCTCAAAAAAGAGAAGACTTACCTTTTTCAACTTGTTCTTCCTCTTTCTCTCTCTAGAAACAGGCTCTCTCTCTCTCTTCTTCTTCTTCCTCCGAGATCAAAGCATCTTTCTACTTGATATGGGCGACCATGCCCTTAAATATCTTAAAATAATAATATTTATACTTTGTACACTTTATCCCCCTCTACTTGTGCACAATTTCTATTCTTTCTATTTGCTTTTCTTTTCCTTCCGTTTCAATAGAAATGTCGGGGTGTTACAAGTCTACCCCCCTTCAAGAGGTTTCGTCCCCGAAACTTGTCGCTTCTTGAACAGTTACGGGTAACACTGTCTCACCTTTTCTTTGAGCTTGCATCTAATCTCAGATCCCTTTAGGCTTCACTGCACTCTCACAAGTGAAACCATCATCCTCCTTGGTCTATTCTCTCCTTCTTATTAGTAGTGGTCACCAGTTGCTCCTCGTGGTTGGATACTCTGTCCATCTCAGTATTCTCTAGTAGCATGATCATATCCTCATCGGTTGAGATCTTTCTTAGATGAGATGCATGGAACATCAGATGAATTCCACTTAAATCAGCAGGTAGCTCTAGTCGATGTATCACTTCTCCTACCTGAGCAACAACTGAGAATAACCCTGTACACTTTAATATTAGCATTACTTCATTTCAAATCAAGCAATCTGTTCTCCTGGTTGAAGCCTTCCTCATAGTTCATTGTCGTACATCGTCACCGAACTCTGGTTTTGCACGGTTGAGCAATCCATCTTCTTGCAACACTTGGGGTTTGAGTCATAGACCACTGATCAACTCACCCGAAGATGCATGTCCACCTACTTATATCTATCTTGAATAGCCTAGTAGGAACAAGCGATCTCTCATCGCGCAATCCTCTAAGGCATTAGGTAACCTGGTATACTTACTAATAGCAATTCTTACGTCGAAGAGCTCATCGATCTCCCTACCCCTAACGTGCAACATCACAGAAAATAGCGGCAACAAAACTACTACTAGCGTCACAATTAAGCATAGATGCATAAATCTAAACTTGTAAGAACGTACCTGACGTTACCTCGGAGTCTGACCTAGCCTCCTTCCAGTCATAGCATAGGCTCTAGCGTTCACCCTCTGTTCTCCTTCCTTGTACTGGAGCTTCCTACCCTCGATTTCTTGCAGTCTCTGCTCATGTGTCCTGCCTTTCCACAGTCGTAGCATTTAGCCATTTGACAGACCCTCGCTCTGTGGCCCTCCTTTCCACACTAGAAACAAACATTCAGTCCCCACTTGCACTCCCCGTCATGGCCTCTGCCACACTTGTTGCAAATATCTCCTTTTCTTTCCATTCTCTCCCGATCATCGTCCCTCGACGCCGTTCCTCCATACCCAAATCCATCATATTGTGTCGCCTTCCTTTCCCCTTCTTAACATAGGCTCGCTCCTCCCCTTCATTTGTCATCACCACCGCCCCCCGCTCGTCATACAATCTTCCTGCCAGGTCAACTGCTGACCTAAACGTGCTCCGTCAGGCGGTGATCATGTGCCTACGGATGTCCGCCGGCAAGCCCTGAATATACCTCTTGATCTTTCGCGCAAGAGGTGTCACCTGATCCGGCACAAGACGTGCCATCTCGTTGAACTTCGTGGTGTACTGTTGATGTGTCAGGGTTCCCGCCTCCAGTTGCAGGAATTCCCTTTCAACTTTATCCATCTCATGATAAGGACATAATTCCTCAATCACCAGCTTCTTCAACTCCGGCCATCTCATCCTTCCAATAGCTCTGCTACCCTTGGCTTGGACTATATTGCCCCACCAGCACAATGCCGAGTCCATAAAAGAATGGGAAGCAAACTTTACTTTCTGATCCTGCCGGCACTCGCTGATATTCAATACCGCTTCCATCTCTCTTACCCATCGGTGAGCAGTAGCAACAGTGCCATTTTCGTCAAAAGTTGGGGGCGTGCATCGTCGAAACGCCCCATAATTACAGCCTCGTGCCGCCTCCAGCGCAGGCTCTTCCTCTTCGTCCTCTTCGTCATCGAAAAAAACTGTTTTAGTCTCGGGTCGTCTCCTTTCGCCTGAAGGTCTACCCATTTCCTGTCTCTCCCCATCTTTAACAGCCTTCATAACTTCGGTCACAACAGATGGTAGGATCATCTACATGACCTGATGCACTTCCTCCCTGACTGCCTCTCTCATCGAGGCTCTCTGATTAACATTCTCATCACCGCCCTCCTGATGAGGAGTCTCGGGTTCCTCATGGGCTGCTCTTTCAGCCCTAGACCTTCCTCTTGTGACCCGTGGTTCAGCAGCACGTCCACCAACACCTCCACCTCGTGAAGCTTTCGAAGATTACCGCCAACCATCTTCTAACACACTATAAGATTCAAATACTAATGCGGTCATTCAAGGTAATAACTCAGTTTATGTCAAGTATAGTAAGTCCCTAATTACAGTGGCCAGTTGTGATTAGCCACTTACTTTACTCTTCATACCCCAAGCATTTCCTATCCCGACTACACGAGTATCTAACTCTACACATTAGCACACAAGCCACATACATGCGCACATAATGCCGGTTAACATTAACTTACATAAAACATTTACATAAAACCTTTACCTGCAGGCATGTAGCTACTAGGACTGGCATCCCTTTTCCTTTTACTCCCATTTTCAGCTTAAGATTAGGTTTTTCAAAATATTTACCCAATTCAGTTAAACTTTTGCTCTGATACCAACTTGTAAGGCCCCGTTCCTGGGACGCTTACAACTGTCATTCATTGCACATAAAACATTATAAAATGTACATTAATTTTGTAGCGGAATTTAAAAATTTTATTTATAATTAAAAACATGTCAAACAAAATCTGTTTTCATCTCAAAATACAAGACATGTCAAAATACGGATGCCAGCCTCAAAATGCTCCCAGTTGCTTATGCATCCATGCCTACAACTCCTCAGCATCAACATATACCTGCCAACTATCATGCATACAAAAGTCAGCAACGCTGAGTGAGTTCTAGTTTTAATAATAAATTACTTTTCTGTGCTAAAACCGTTCTGTACTTTTCTTTTAAAAGCAAACTATACTTTACAATCGCTCATGATCATGCATCATACGTACATACACATAATATCATTATTATCTTCATCATTACGTTCATTAACTTTACTCGTTCAACGTATTACATTATCATTCATTTCTCTTTCTAGATCTGGTCATTAATGAGGTCGAATGACGAGGATCATGTTCTGTACTTTATTACGATAATTCATTTACGTTTATTCATACGTTCATTCACTCATACATGATCTTCTGTTCATTACTCTTTATTACTCGAATCTTGTCTCTTGCAATATCCCCGACTCATGCTTGAAAGCTGATGCTGTGCCGGGGCCTGCTCACAAACCCCTGACTCATGTCCGAAGACTGACACAGCACCGGGATACGCGACAAAGATCCCATATGAGTCAATCATAGGGATTGAACTCCATCCGAGTGTGTTGCAACACAAAGTCGCTCACCTCATTATCTCGTCTCATGCAATATCCTCGACTCATGTCCGAAGACTGATACTCTGCCGGGGCCTGACAATCAAACCCCCGACTCCTGTCCGAAGACTGACACAGTACCGGGATACGTGACACGGATATCATCACCCGTCACTTTCGTCATATGCAATACTCCCGCCTCATGTCCGAAGACTGATATTGTGCCGGGGCCTGCTCACAAACCCCCGACTCATGTCCGAAGACTGACACAGTACCGGAGTACGCAATCTGTATCCAATATCATGCAATACCCCCGACTCATGTCCGAAGACTGATACTGTGCCGGGGCCTGAAAAACAAACCCTCGACTCATCTCCAAAGACTGACACAGTATCGGGATACGCGACAAGGACCTCTTTCGAGTCTGTTGCGACACAGAGTCGCTCACCTCATACATATGCTTGCAAGCCATTCTATACTTTCTCTTTTATTCATTCATTTATTCATGCATGCATTCATTCATTACGTTCCTCTTTTTATTATCTTCCACTTTACGTTAGATAATACTTTCATTACAATCATTAACGTTCAACGCAAAGCCAAGGGAAGACATATATATAATAAGGAACAAACACATAATCATAAACATACACCATCACCAATACAGGAACATCATACATGCATAACACACAAACCATCACATCATAACCTGGCCTATCTCTCCATTTACCCCTTGAAATCCACTTAGAAAACCTCAAGTCCAAAGTGGCCGCATGGGTCCTTCCAGGCGCATGAGCATGAAAATTCTAAGTATAAAACAGTCTGGGCGCATGGGCACTGTTTGGGCGTTTCTGCCCTGTTCAGGCGCATCACCAATCACTTAGCCGTTTCAAGCACTTGGGCGCATGGGCACTGTTTAGGGCATGGCCAATACTTAGCCGTTTCTTTCACTGGGACGCATGGGCACTGTTTAGGCGCATGGTCCACACTTAGCCTTTTTCATCACTTGGGCGCATGGGCACTGTTTAGGCGCATGGCCAACACTTAGCCGTTTCTTTCACTGGGACGCATGGGCACTGTTTAGGCGCATGGTCCACACTTAGCCTTTTTCATCACTTGGGCACATGGGAACTATTTAGGCACATGGGCAACACTTGGGCGCATGGCTAATACTTAGACGCATGGGCCAACATGCTGGGCGCATGGGCCACTATTCAGGCGCATGACCCACTCTCGGGTGCATGGCGAACACTTAGGCGTCTAGTCTCTCATGCTAGACGCATGGACAACTGTTTGGGCGCATGAACCACTGTTCATGTTCATCAAACATTCTGAAATCTTTTCTATGCTACTAGTTTCACCCGATTGCCATTCTAAGCATACCCAAACATAGATCTAACATACTAAGGCCCTTTAAGCATGCTAAACATCATCACTAACCCATAATCAACACTATAACATGCATACATACATACAACATTCGTACATAAAGCTGTAAACCCACGGTTTCTTTTATAACGTTTACTTAGTATGCATAATAGCTCCAAATCAGTTGAAAACCAGTAAAAGAGGGGTTCTAGAAACTCACCTTGAGCAGCTTTTGAGTAGCACTCTTCCAGTTCAAGACCCACTTCGATTCAGCTCTTTGAATCCCGAAAGTAAACTCTAAACAATCGGAACTTCGGTCAAGAACTCAATACTCAACTCAAACCGAGCTCTAAAAAGAGAAGACTTACCTTTTTCAGCTTCTTCTTCCTCTTTCTCTCTCTAGAACCGGGATCGCTCTCTCTCTTCTTCTTCTTCCTCCGAGATCAAAGAAGCTTTCTGCTTGATATGGGCGCTCATGCCCTTAAATATATTAAAATAATAAGATTTCTACTTTGTACACTTTATCCCCCTCTACTTGTGCACAATTTCTATTCTTTCTATTTACTTTTCTTTTCCTTCCATTTAAATAGAAACTTCGGGGTGTTACAAAAAGGCATCTTGTCTGCCTATAAATAGAATAGATACCTCGTACATGAGGTGACAGCTGATAGATAGAGAATTTTTGTTGTAATCATTCTCTGTAATTTACCAACTTTCATATATCAATACTAAAAGCATTTATGAGTATTTTTCTTGGATTGAATGTTCTTTGACTGTTTTTTTCCGCCATTCAATCATTGACTTGATTATCATATTCGAATCACAATAAGAATATCACTCTTACTCAACCCCAGTCATACTTCTTGCAATGCCAAGATACCAGTCTGGGACCAAGAAATTGACAACCGCCAGAGGTGGATTTTCTGTTGTCGTTGCATCCTCCATAATCACTGTCTGTGAAGGCATATAGATTACATTCTCCTTCCATTGGATACCATAACCCAAGAGCTGGTTTGCCCTTCAGATATCTGAATATCCTCTTGAATGCTTCACATGTGATTCTTTTGGATAAGCTTGATATCTAGCACACACACAAACACCAAACATTATGTTTGGCCAACTCGCTGTTAGATACATAAGTAAACCGACCATTGATCGATAGTGAGTCTGATCCACTGGTTTGCCTTTAGGATCGGGTCCAATCTTTATTTTAGTATCCACAGGAGTTCTGATAGACTGACAGTCAGCAAAGTGGAATTTCTTCAACATGTTTCCACATATTTTTATCGATTGATCAAGATTCCATATGCTGTCTGTTGGACTTGCACCCCTAGAAAGAAGGTGAGTTCCCCTATAGCACTCATTTGAAATTTTGAGTGCATAAGGTCTTCAAATTATTTGCAGAGTTGCTTGTTGTAGAGCCAAATATAATGTCATCCACATAGATTTGGACTAACAACATATCTTTTCCTTTTGTTCTTCTAAAGAGAGTCTGATCAATCATTCCTCTTTCATATCCATGTTCAAGAAGAAAGGATGATAGAGTCTCATAACACTTTCTTGGGGCTTGATAAAGACCATACCGAGCTTTGTCAAGCTTTTAAACTCTGTGAGGGAAATCTGGATCTTCAAAGCTAGGTGGTTAACTCACATAGACCTCCTCAGCAATCTTTCCATACATGAAGGCATACTTTACATCCATTTGATAAATAGTAAATTTCATGGATGCAGAATATGCTAGAATGATTCTGATCGCTTCTAGTCTGGCAACAGGTGCAAACACTTCGTTATAGTCGATTCCTTCTTCTTGAGTGTATCCATGTGCCACTAATCTTGCTTTATTTCTGATGACGATCCCTCTATCATTAGTCTTGTTCCCGTACAACCATCTGGTACCGATAGGGTATTGTCCTTCGGGAAGATCTACTAGTTGCCATACTTCTTGCTTCTTGAATTGGAGCAAATGTTCCTGCCTTGCTTCAATCCAGCTATTGTCTTGAAGTGCCTCTTTGATGTTCTTAGGTCTTCTTTGACACAGAAAGCATGAGAACATAAAGATGTTTGCAATACTCGATTTGCTTCTTGTCACCCTGTCATTAAGATCACCAATAATGGTTTCAACTGGATGGTTCTTGTGTATTCTTGTGGTTGAAATGGAGTCACGAGCAATCGTTACATCAAGATTGGAGACATTCAGTTCATTATGGTCAGAGGCACATTCATCAAGTACTGTTTTTGAATTATGAAGATTGTCTGACTTTGTTTCAGTTCCTGCTTCAGCTTCAGCAACATTATGTTTGCTTACATCATTTGATGTCCTTTGTGTTTCAACCGGAGGAGTGGATTGTTTTTAATTTCTAACCTTAGTTGATAGATCATTTGAGTGAGATGGTACGAAGGTTTTTGACGGTTGTCTAATGGGATCAGCTTGAAGAGGAAAATCTTCATTCATGCATTCATCAAATATAGGAGGAATCAAGGGAAAATCATCTTTTCTTCCTACAGCTGACGAAGTGTCACTTGAATGTAGATTTCCTGCATGAGACAAGTGAAATTGATTAAATGACTTTCTAAACGTGTCAATATCAAACAACCAGTCGGGACCATTTGTAGATTTAGGAAACGAATGTTCCTTGAATTGAACATTTGTAGATTCATCAATAATGTTTAATCTTGGATTAAACACTCTGTAAGCCATTGAAACAGATGAATAACCTACAAAGAATCATTCATCAGACTTGGATGAAAACTTTCCCAAATAGTCTCAGGTGTTTAATATTGAGACAGGACTACCAAATGATTTGAGGAATCCAATAAATCGTTTCCTATGAAAGAGAAGTTCTTAAGAAGTCATGTTACTTTCTTTAACAATTAGAGTTCGATTTTATACAAAGCACGATGTATTAAGTACTTCTGCCCAGAAGGTGATTGGCAGTTTAGCATCGGCTAGCATCGTTCTTGCTGCTTTAATCAGTGTTCTATTTTTCCTTTTAGCTATCCCATTTTGTTAAGCAGTTCTAGCTGCACTGAATTGATGAGCAATGCCTTTGGTTGCACAAAAGGAACTCATACTTTCATTTTTGAATTCAGTACCATTATCACTTCTCATTATTTTTGACCTTAAGATCAAGTTTATTTTCAATTTTAGTGACAAATTCTTGTATTATTTGAGATGTCTCATTTTTATGAAGTAAGAAGAACACCCATGTGAATTGTGAAAAGTCATGAATGATCACTAAACAATATTGTTTCTTTCCCATACTCGTTACATAAGTTGGTCCAAAATAGATCATATGAAGCAACTTCAATGGAGTATTGTTAGTGTTCACCAGCTTGGTTTTATGAGACGATTTGTGTTGTTTTCCTTTGAGGCATGCTAGAAAATGATTAATTAAATGAAATTCTTTTTGAGGAAGACCAATGGCATGGTTTCCTTTGACCAACTTGTTCAATTTTTTAAAGTTTGTGTGCCCCAAACGTCTATGCCAAAGCTGTGACTCATCAAATGATGCTTTTGACAAAAGACATGTTTCTTCTTTAGGTGATGCAGAACACAAGTTTAAGACATATGTATTATTCTTCCTTGGGGTCTTTAAGACAACACATTCCTCAGAGATCTGAAATCCAGGTTTCAGATTATAGCAATGAGTGTCTTTAAAGTGAGTGGAATATTTCTTATCGTAGATCTCAGACACGCTTAGTAGATTGAAACTCAGTTGTTCAGAGTAGTTCACTCTATCAATGCTCAACATCCCATTTGTCACAGATCCTGCACCTGTAATTCTACCACCCTATGAATCTCCACCAAATGCCACAGTAGTTCCTTGTATATGCTTGAAGTCATGGAGGGAATGATCTCCGATCGTGTGTCAGGAGCATCCACTGTCCACGTACCATAGGCTATTAGACCTATGTGGATGAACCTGTAAGCAAGAAGAACTAATTAGAATAAGGAACCCAAGCCATGATGGTCTTGGGTTTCCCGTTCCTATTCATAATGGTGCCTTCTTGGTATTTCCATCTAAACTATGGTTTAGTTGGAGGTGTCCTAGGAGAATTTTGCTAATGAATGAGTTGAGTCATCTCATCAACATCTACTAAAGATTCAGATGAGTAATGAAATCGTTGGTCTCTGTTTCTTTGTAGAAATTTAGCCCGTTTTTCATTATCAAAAGTAGGTTTTTGTTTTGGAAGGTCAATTTTGTGTTTCATTGTTATATGTTTTCTTTGACCCTTCCACAATTCCATCAAAGTGTTCTTGTCATTTGTTGATCTAGAAGTCCTAGATTGATCATTGTGAAAATGAGGTCTAATAGAATGTGTGACAATGGATGTTTTTGAGATGGGCTTGTGTTGGGGAATTCTCAAACCCTTCTGATTGAAGTAACAATCAGATGTATTATGATTGTTCATGTCACAGACTGAACAATACTTGTTGAAATAGCAGTTTTTGGTGGAGTGATTGTTCATGTCACAGATAAAACAATATTAATTAAAAAAGCATTCATCTGTCTTATGATTGAACATTTCACAAATGTCACAATACATTTGTTTGTTTCTTGAATCAGATTTTGCCTTGTGTGACTCAACTAATATTTTTGTTTGCTGAGTCACTTTCTTTCCTTTAGGGGATGAATTAGAATCAGCCCTTTTTGTAGTTTGCCTCACAACACTACCTTTGTTTGATTTTCTGGACTATTTCTGTTTCCTCAACCCATTTCTCACCTCTTTCTCAAACTGGTCAAAATGTTCCTTGTTGCAGATACAAACCCATCTCCCTGCCTTAATCTTGAAGACCGAGGGTCTGAAAATGTTTTATGTGTTGAACTCAGTGATCCTCTTTGTTTTTTTGTTGTAAAACCTTTTCTGATTTGCTTGAATTTTTTGGAGATATGATCTCATAATCAAAACTGCTCTCAGCTGTGGGTTTCACTGAGTTCACGTATTTCTTTTTAACATGTAAAACATAGGGTATGTGCAGGATCGTTGAAGGGTATAAGTTACAACACAACAACACAAAGAGGAGATAAACTAAACTTAGATCAAACAGTAAATTGGATTAACCAAGTAGTGACACTAAGAACACAAGTAATATAAGAGACTGAACACAAAGAACACAAGTGTTACAAAAGCATATTCGAAAGATACAAGAACATGAGATACTTATACAACATCCACTTTGAAAGCCAGCTGGATACAATTGACTAGACACACACAAAATCAATTGTAGAGTCAAAAAGGCACATTGGCTTTTGAGTTGTGAATATGAAATGCCATAGCTCACATCCTTATCTATTACAAAAAGGATAAAATACATAAAGTAGAAAGTTACAGACTCAAGACCTCAATATACAGTTACCAAAAGCATGGACCTTTTCACCAAACCATGTTAGTGACTTGCAGAGTTGTAGCGGAAAGGTGTCCAGCTTTATGGAACAGTATATCAGATAAAGAATGTTACTAAAAGTCTTCAGAAGAAATCTGTCTTCATGAACTTGAAGCTTCGGAAGACTTTGTCTCTGAGGCTTCGGAAGACTTCATCTTTGGCTTCGGAAGATGTTGGTCTTGGCTTCGGAAGATTTCACACTTAGAGTATTTCTGTTGCACATGTGAAACTTCCAAAGCATTCTACTTCAATGCACTTGTGCAGCATGCAGGAAATACTGAAGATGTTTTAGTAGCATCAGCTTGGGGGGAGTTTGTAGAGATTAATGAAGAGGCTGATGCAACCTAAACATCTTTAGTCTTTCCGACATGTCATAGTCAAAAGGCAATCTGCCTTTTGACTCTACAATTGATTTTGTGTGTGTCTAGTCAATTGTATCCAGCTGGCTTTCAAAGTATAGCCGGCTGTAGGATGTTGTATAAGTATCTCATGTTCTTGTATCTTTCGAATATGCTTTTGTAGCACTTGTGTTCTTTGTGTTCTGTCTCTTATATTACTTGTGTTCTTAGTGTCACTACTTGGTTAATCCAGTTTACTGTTTGATCTAAGTTTAGTTTATCTCCTCTTTGTGTTGTTGTGTTGTAACTTATACCCTTCAACGATCCTGCATTTGGTATTAGAGCTTTCCAGGCTATTGATATAAGATCTCACCATCTTAAGATCCCTCACACACACAAATACTAAACTTTTCAAATGGAAGCCATTTTCAAAACTGATATGGAAACTGGACCCATGAACAAGTCCCCACTGATCACTGTTGATGAGTTTGACACCTGGTGTTTAAGATGGAAGGTTTCATCTGGTCTTTTGATTCAAGAATGTGGGAGTCTATTGAGAATGGACCTTTCATACCCAGCACACCTTCTGCTACTGGTGCTGGTATGATCCCCAAAGATGTGGCTAGCTACTCTGATGAAGAGAGGAAGAGAGTAGAGATAGACAGAAAAACCATGACAGCTCTTCAAAATGGCCTTCCAAACTCTATATGTACAGAGGTTTCAAGAAGTGCAAAACAGCCAAGCAACTATAGGATGCACTGAAATTGATGTATGAGGGTTCTTCTGAAGCCAAGGAGAACAAGAAGGATCTCCTGAAGTTGCAGTTTGAAAACTTCACCTTCAAAACAAGTGAGACCATGACTCAGCAGTACTTCAGGTATGTTGAGATTGTGGATATCCTTGTGGATGGAGGAGTTTCTCTTGAAAACAGAGACATTGTAAGGAAGCTCATGTCCTCACTTCCTAGGCAATGGATAGACTACTGTGTGGTGATCAAGAGAACTAAAAATCTCAAAACTCTTACTCTGACAGAGTTATATGGGATTCTCAGTGGCTACCAGATGGAGATCAACATGCAAGGTTCATCTGGAAACTCTAACAATCAGATGGGTTCAGCTCTACATGTGGTTGAAAGGGATAGCATAGAACCCAAACATCATCTCTTATGCTACCCTGACAACTCACCCAAGGGTCCTTTCATCACCTTCCTAGAGACACCAAAGGAGAACTACACTCAAGGAAGCCCATTCCAAGAGACAAGCTCTTCTCAAGCTTTTATGTCTTCTGATGAAAGTTGTGGCAACTCTCTTTTCACTCTTGAAGACCTGGATTGTATCCATCCAGATGATCTGGAGTATATGGAAATAGTCCAGCAGATGGCTCTTCTCACTCACAGAGCCAAGAAGTTCTACAAGAGGACTGGAAGGAAGTTTCCAAGCAATGCAACTAGTGGAAAGTTTGGACTGGACAAAGGCAAAGTCAAGTGTTACAACTATAACTTGATGGGCCACTTTGCCAGAGAGTGTAAGGCACCTAGAACAAATGGTGGCCAAACACAATCTAGACCAAACTACACTGACAAAGCTCTCCATAATGAGAAGTCAGAGCAGCAAGCTGCTGTTGCTGTTGAAGAAGGAGGCTTTGACTGGAGCTTTCAGGTGGAAGATACTTCTCCAAACCAAGCACTGATGGCAGATCATGATGAAGCCAAGGTATTGGAACATCTCTGTACTCCTGAATGCATTGCTAAAGTTAACATGTACAGGTCCTATAACTTGGAATTGAGATCTGATGTTGAGTCCTTAAACATTTTAAAATCTGATTTTAGAAAGTCTGAAAATGATTATAAGCTAAAAATAGAGGACTTAGAGAAAACCATTTTAGTTCTAAAACATGAACACACAGATTTTAGGAATCAAATTAAAGATCTCATAACCAAGTTAACTAAGTGCCAGGCTGAGCTTGTGATCAGCAAAGCCAGTGTAGAAAAGAGTGTTCTTGAAGAAGAGACCTTCAAGAACATGATATCCTCTTCCCTGCACAACAAAATGTGCTATCAAAACAGGCAGGGACTGGGATCCAATGAGATAGCTCCTCCACACACAATCTTGTCAGTAAGATCTCCTAGATGTGGAACTTGTGAAGATGAGCTTCCTCTCATAGATTCTATGTGTGAAGAGGATGAAGAAGAGATAGTGAAGAATCCCTCTATAAAGAGTGAAGAGGAGGATTCCAAGAAGGGCCACTATCCTTCTGAGGAGAAAGTGAAGACTGTGATGACCAAGTGCATGAGAAAGAACTTGATCAGAAAGAGCAAAAGAATGGAAAGTAAGGCTCAAGAGATCAAGGCTACTTTTGACTTTAAGCAGAAACATTTTTTATTTCTGCAGGGTTTAAAGTGGTAGGGACTGAAGACATCAACCAAAACTCCTCTGCTAAGAGTTCTGGTTCTTGGTCAACTCATCTCAGTAGCAAGAAGAAGACTGATCTGCTATGTACCACTGCTGCATAGCCTGGACCATCAAACTCCAAGCACAATCCTCAACCCAGGAGGACTGTCTCAGCATCTGCAAAGATGAAGGTGGAGAAGGGAAGTGAGCAAAGACAGTCTTACTCTCAAGAAAAGGCTCTTGTGAAGAAGAAGATGAATTGTGTTATGTGTGACAGCACCACTCACATTGCCAAGGATTGTCCCTTCAATCCTAAAGGTACTGTCCATATGGCCACAACAAAGGCTTCAAAGAGTTCTAAGAAGATTCAAGCTTCGGAAGGAAAACTTGTTTCTTTCGGAAGTTCCAAATCTAACAAGAAGGGAAGTGGAAAATTCTCTTCGGAAGAATATTGGGTCTTGGAAGAAAGGAGTTCTTCCGAAGCACTGAAGTCTACTGTAGTGTTTGCAGAATCTTTCGAAGGTTCAGTCATCAAAACTCTTGAAGTTCCAAAAGCTTCTAAAGTTTTGAAGGTCAAGTCCAAGACTCCAAAGGTGGTATGGACGTCTAAGAAAGACCAAGTGACTGAGATTCCTCCATCAACAACAGCTCAAGATCCTCTTAGTACAACCATAGGATCTATTACTGTTGAATTACCTTCTGCAAATAAGCCCAAGACAAACAAGGCTTGGATTTCCTGATGTAACTAATCATTCTCTTTGTGCAGGGACAGCTGAAGACAGACAAAAATGTCTAGATCATGGACAGTGGCTGCTCCAGGCACATGACAGGCAATAGGTCACTACTCCTGAACTTTGAAAGGATTGATGGAGGACTAGTTGCTTTTGGAGGAGATGAAGGCGGTTACATTTCTGGAAGGGGCAAGGTCACAAATGGTAAGCTCAGCATAGAAAAGGTAAACTTTGTAAAGGAGCTTGGATACAATCTTCTAAGTGTATCTCAATTTTGTGATCAGAGTCATAACATGCTCTTTACTGAGCATGACTGCATTGTTCTTAAGCCTGGTATGGTCATTCCTCATGAGCATATCCTGCTTAGAGCCCCCAGGAAAGGAAACATGTACAAGATGGATTTGCAAGAAACCTCTCCCTCTGGAGAAGTTTCATGCTCTCTGTCTAAATCCAAGAGTGATGAATCTTTCCTATGGCATGAAAGAATGTGCCATGTAAACTATAAGAAAATGAATAAACTGATTAAGCATGGTTTGGTAACTGGAATGCCAAAGAAAGAGTTTACAAGTGATGACCATTGTGTTGCATGCCTGAAAGGGAAGCAACATAAGGTATCTCACAAGCCTAAGGAAAAAACTCCATCACTACACCCCTACACTTGTTACATATGGATCTCTTTGGCCCCACCAGTATAATGAGTTTAGGAAGGACCTTATACTGTCTAGTGATCACAGATGACTTTACAAGATTCACTTGGGTCTTCTTCCTTAGAACAAAGGATGAGACTCCTGAGATTCTGAAGAATTTGATCTTAAAGATTGAAAATCAATCTGATCACAAGGTCAAGATCATAAGATGTGATCAAGGAACCGAATTTAAGAACCATATCCTTGATACATTCTATGATGAAAAGGGTATTACAAGACAATTTAGTGCTCCCAGGACTCCTCAGCAAAATGGTGTTCCTGAGAGGAGAAACAGGACACTGATTGAAGCTGCAAGAACCATGCTGTCTCACTCTAAACTGCCCATCACCTTCTGGGCAGAGGCTGTCAACACTGCCTGCTATGTGCAGAACAGAGTTTTAGTGGTTAAGACTCATGGCAAAACTCCTTATGCACTTTGGCACAAGAGGAGACCTTTCATTAGTTTTCTCAGGTCATTTGGATGTCCTTGCGCCATCTTGAATACCAAAGATCAAATTGCCAAGTTTGCTGAGAATTCAGATGATGGACACTTTATTGGATACTCTTCCCAAGCTAAGGCTTATAGAGTGTACAATCTCAGAAGTAGAACTGTTGAGGAGTTAGCCAATGTAACTTTCAATGAACACACACCTTGTGTTACTGGTTCTGGTCCGGATTGGTTGTTTGATCTTGATTTGGTTACCAACTGTTTTAACAAATCTTGTGAGAATGTTTCAGGATCTGCAGAAAATTTAAATACAGATGATCCTGATACAAGATTTGAGCTAGGAAGATCTTCAAGACATATCTTCAGCTCTAGTTGGAACCACTTCTGTAAATGAGGTTTCTGTCAGCCCAACAATGACAAATTCAGCTGATACATCTGGTATGCCTTTAAATTCCAGCTCAGAGGCTCTACAACCAGATAAGAACACCTTAAATGTGGAAGACAACAATGGTGATGGTGACAGTGACCAAGAATTTCTTGATGACACTAACCACACCATAGATGAGAACATCAATGATGTCACACATTGCTTGGATCAAGTTTCACTTGAAAAGTGTGCTGATGTGGTGGGAGAAACACTTATGCCAGATCTAAATTTTTCAAATTTAGATCTTTCTCAACAACTTGTTGTGATCCCTCAGCTTAGGATCCACAAGTCTCACCCTACCACAAACATCATTGGAGATGTTGTCTCAGGGGTAAAGACAAGAGGACAAACCCATGAAGCAAATGTTTGTCTTCACTCTTGTTTTCTAGCTCAGATAGAGCCAAAGAAAGTTGATGAAGCTCTAAAGGATGGAAGTTGGGTTGAAGCTATGCAACAAGAGCTGCTTCAATTCAAAAGGCAGAAAGTTTGGAACCTTTGTCCTCTTCCTTCTGGGAAGACTACCATTGGAACCAAATGGGTGTTTAGGAACAAGAAAGATGATAGAGGCATCATCATCAAGAACAAAGCTAGTCTGGTTGTTCAAGGATACACACAAGAAGAAGGGATTGACTACACTGATGTCTTTGCTCCAGTGGCAAGATTAGAAGCTGTTAGTATATTCCTGGCATTTGCTGCATCCAAGAACTTCAAGGTCTTTCAACTTGATGTGAAGTGTGCCTTTTTGTATGGAGTGATAGATGAAGAGGTTTATGTCAAACAACCACCTGGTTTTGTAGATCCTGATCATCCTGATTATGTCTGCAAGCTTGACAAAGCTCTCTATGGGCTGCATCAGTCACCCAGGAAGTGGTATGAGACACTGTCTGAGTATTTCTATAAACATGAATACAGGAGGGGTACTATAGATGTAACTCTCTTCATCAAAGGACAAGGAAAAGACATATTGCTAGTTCAAGTATATGTGGATGACATCATATTTAGTTCAACTAATCCAAAGCTCTACAAAGACTTTGAGAAGCTGATGAAAGACAGATTTGAAATGAGTGCCATGGGGGAACTCAATTTCTTTCTGGGAATTCAAGTGAAGCAAGTTGAAAATGGCATCTTCATAAGTCAGTCAAAGTATGTTCAGGACATACTCAAGAGATTCAATATGACTGACTGTAAGATTGCTAAGACACCCATAGCCAGAAACCACTCTCTTGGTCCTGATTTTGAGGGGGAGTGTGTAGATGAGCATTTATATAGGGCTATGATTGGGTCTCTTATGTATCTTACTGCTAGCAGACCTGATATCATGTTTGCTACATGTACATGTGCAAGATATCAAGCCAACCCTAAGATATCTCACCTTATCACTGTCAAGAGGATTCTAAGATGCCTCAAAGGTGCATCAACACTTGGCCTATGATATCCCAAGAATTCTGACTTCAATCTGTATGCCTATACAGATAGTGATTATGGTTGTTGTAACATGACTGCAAAGTCTACATTTGGGGGATGTCAATTTCTTGGTGTAAGGGTTGTCTCATGGCAATGCAAGAAACAATCCTGTGTCTCTGCATCAACTGCTGAAGCTGAATACATTGCTGCTGCAAGCTGCTGTGCTCAAGTACTTTGGATTTAGAATCAAATGCTAGACTATGGGTTAAACTTCAAGGAGACTCCCATTCACATAGACAACAACAGTGCTATCTCAATCACAGAGAACCCTGTGCAGCACTCAAGGACAAAGCACATCAATATCTGGTATCATTTAATAAGAGATAACTATGAAAAGGGATTAATTAAACTAGTCAAGGTTCACATAGATGAACAATATGCTGATCTGTTTACAAAGGCTTTTGATGAACGGAGATTTAAATATCTTATATCAGCTATTGGGATGATCAACCTTGAGTAGATCTTTGTTAAAACTAATTCTTATTATTTCTTTAAAATTTATGTGTGTCCTAAGTTGTCTAGTTCATCACTATGATAAGCTCATGTTTTCTTTGGATGAAAAATTTCTTTTTGAAGACTTTCCTTAGATTTTTGAAAATTTCTGATACTTCGGAAGTTATGCCTTTAACTTCGGAAGTAAAACATGCCTTCAATATAAATAACTCTCTGAGAAATTTACCTTCGGAAGAGTTTTAAAATTTATCTTCCGAAGCTTAAATACTTGTCTCAGACACTTACTCATTTTCAAGGACCATTTACTTCCGAAGCAAAATTAGCTCTAGGAAGCTTTGTTAGTTTCTACACAAAGCACTCAAGTTTTAATTTTTCGTCCGAAGCATCAAACCTCTCAGGAAATTCTTCCGAAGTCATTTTAGCTTCGGAAGCTTTTTAATTAAAACTTCGGAAGATAATTAACCTTCGGAAGCTTTTTGTTTTCCAAGAAAACTACTTTTTGAGCAAAAAGTAAACTACTTTTTCAGAGGTGGGACCGACATCCGGATTTCAAAGTTTATCCTCTTTCATTAAACTTTATCTGAAATCCTTCTCACATATAAACCCAACGGTTCCCCCCCCTTTCTATCATCCGTTCTTCCTCCAAACCTAAAACCCTAAATTTCTCTCTGAAATTTCTTTCTTTTTCTTTCTTCGTCCTAAGCTACTTCAAAATGGCCAACCTTGCTCACAGAAATGATCCCAACTTTACCATCCAGCTACACAGACAACACAATCAAGTTGCTCTGTTACGCTCTGAGAAAGATCCTTATTTCTCAGAGGTTTGTCATTCTTATCTCTATCCAACTACTTCACTCCCTAACCATTGATCCTCCACTCTATGAGGATCAGTTGCTTGAATTCTGGAAGACCTGCCAAGAGCTCATTATAGATGGGGAGAAGGCACTGTCTGCCACAGTGCAGGGGAGAACAATCTTCATCACTCCGGCCCTCATCAACCGACATCTTTAGCTGGATGATGAAGAAGGTGAGGTGTTTTTCCCAAAGGAATCTGTTAGTCATTCCTTTGAGCAGATAGGGTATGAGGGAGATTTCTCTGTAAAGACCTTCAGGAAAGGGAAGGTCTCATCCCAATGGAGATTCCTGCTCCATGTGGTCATCCACAGCTTATCAAACAAGCATGGTGGATAGGACCAGATTCCTAAGATCTCTCCTTCATAGTCCATGGAATGGTTCAAGGGGTCAAATTCAGGTACTCTCAGTTTATTTATACAAATTTACTTGCAAATTTAGACTCCTTAGAATATTACATGTTTCCTAGATATGTCCAGTACATTCTTAACTGTGAACTGGGCTCACAGTTAAGGGAAACAGATAACATTCTGAAATTGGGACAGATGAAGCCCGGCATCTTTAAAATACTGAGAAAGTCCACCGTTGGATTCTCTGGGGTAGAAACAACCCTAGTCCCAAAATGTTAGAGCTCATTGCTTAAGGTGACAACCTAGCAACACAAGCTAGTGTTGAATCCACACCTGCTATTTCCCAACCACCCACACAACCTCAAATCTCCAACACCTACCGAAGAAAATCCAAACGAACCCCTGCTCAGACTATTCAGTCTATAGAGGCCCCCATATACTCACCCATACAGGAACAAGTGGACATTGGAGCTCCCACTTCTCCTGAGGAGCAAACCACTCCCATCTTTTTAAGAATTAATGCTAAGGTTCCTCATGCTCAGCCTGATGATTAGCCCTACTGCCTTAAGCCATCACTCTGAGTCTCAACACTCAAGTGATCAACTTTCAGGGGACAGTTACAATCCCCAGCCTATAGATCTAAACCAACCAATCCCCAACCTTGAGTTCTATACTGATGAATATAGGTTTCAGTGAGTATAATGAATCTCTCTTCTTTCCCTCTACTCAAAGAGAGATGAGTACTCAAAAGTCTCCTACATCTATCCCACATTAGTCACCTATAACTGAGGTGGACACTCCTGAACCTGTTTAGGATGTCCATGTGGAAGAGGCTCACACTTCTGAAAGTGATTACATCATTAAGACCTCAACCATGGCAACTCAGCCCACTGACATGTCAACTGAGACTGTCAGTGAGCAGAGGAAATCTAGTAGCCAAGAACATAAAACTAGTCATGAGAGAAAGGACTCTGGTCCAATCTTCTCCACCCCTAGTGATTCTTCTAATGAAAATGAGGGGGATCTGAGACTAAAAGTGCAAAAACTATCTAAAACATGCACTTACCTAGTCTCAAAGGTCAGTCACCTTGAATCTCAGGTGACTACCTTACAAAATAGGATCAATGATCAGCAACTTGAGATTTCATATCTTAAGGAAAAACTAGCTGGGAGACCCTTAAGGAGAGCTCAACCAGGAACACAAGAACCTATGGATGTGATTGACCTATCCTCCAGCTCACCTATGCAAGTGGGTGATGCTACCAAAAAAGGGGAGAAAGTCATTACAGCCATAGAACCTGGGAGTTCCTCTCAGAGAATGGACATTGAGGACTCACCATCCTCACTTGCAACTGTGCATTCTCAGTAACCTCCTCTAGTTCACATTGAAGTGGACTACACAGACTCCTTCATACAGAGTCTGTTTGAGGATGGGATACCAAGGGCTATGTCACCTTCACCATCCTTCAATCACATCATTGGGTGGAGGTATGACAACAACAGGAAGGCCCTCATCAACATAAGAGTTCAAGGACAGCAAGAAGTCTTCAATTTTCAGAACATGGACTACTTTGAAGGTCTGGATCAAGTCAACATGCCACTTGTCAACCCAAGCCAATCAAGACAAGCTGACAGACTGGCTAAATGAATCCAAGACAAGATCATTGCAGAGTTCAGCCTAAGAAGGAGACTAAGGCAATCAGGCAATGTCATCAGTCAACTGGATGTTGAGGCAGACCCTAAGATTAGCTTCATAGGGGAAACCTTTACTGAAGGCCTAGTGACAAAACATGAGAGCCCTGTCTTATCATCTCCAACTGCTGCAGAGATCCATATTCCTTCCGAGACACCTGCCGATGAAGGTGCTTCTCAACCTCTCTCTAGTCTGAGCTCAGATACTGCAATGAGCAATGAAGGCCAAAGCTCTCTCCACCCTGAGTCGAAATGGTCTGTGAGTGAAAAAGGGAAAAGAAAGATGACATCTGAGGAGATTGAGGAGGAGGAGAGAGAGAGAGAGGAAAAGGAGGCTAAGGGGAGAAAGTTCCCATACTGAGTCTCCAAGACTCATGGAGTCTACAATCAGGGCTGCCCCCAGACCAGATACTCAGAATGATGAGTTAAGGGTAGTCAGGATTAACTATCTGCAGACTAGGAACTATGACATAGATAGTGTCATTTCTCTCCCCTTGAATGAATTGAATAAGCTGGTTGATCTGGAAAGGTCAAGAGAGAAGAAGGAGGCAGAAGATGCAGAACTCCTAGTACAAGTCAAACAAGAGAGAAGAAGAAAAAGACTGTATAAAGGTATGCCTACCCTCTCACCAGTTCAAGAAAGTCCTGAACAAGAGGATGTGGTTCAACAAGAACCTCAGGTAGATAAGGAAGAAGAAAGAATCAAGATGATTAACTACCTGAGTGCCACAGGCCTCTATCAGGCCGATGCACTCCTTCCCTTACCATATGACTATATTGAGTTTGAGTACTTAAAACAACTTGAGCTTGAGTTAGTCAAGGAAAGAAAGACAACAAAGAAGAAGCTGAGGGAAGAAGCTGCAAAATCAAGAGCCATCATCCAAAAGAGCATGAAGAAGTCTGCTGATATGCAGAGGATGATGAGCTTCTTGAAGTTGTATGGATTCTCCGGAAGGAGACTTGGACCCATGTCTCTATCCACTATGGATGAGCATATCAGGGTAATCAAGCAGAAGATTAAGAGTGGAGAGCTCACTGACTTACACTCCACTCCAAGTCATGCCCTACTTGAAGTGGAGGTTAAGGTTGAACAACCAGATACAACACAACCCGGACCTCCTGCTAATGCTCAGCAAGCTTCATCTTCTGATCCACAGCAGGGTCAACCTCCCTCTCCATCTGAACCTGAGAGAGAGGAAGTCCCAACTGAGAAAGACAGTGAAGATCAATCTGGTGCTGCATGCCAGTCTTCTTAGTTAAAATTTGGAAAGAGAAAGAAAGGATGGCTTCTAAACCAAAGTCTAAGAAGAAAAAGAAACCTGCATCCCCTTCTGAACCTCAGGATGAATCAGAACAGCCTGAGGATGTGCAGCTAGAGGATGCTCAATCAACTCCAACTTCTGTAGCTCCTCTAGCATCAAGAAGACCCATCTTGTCTTGGACATACACCACAAATCCAGAAAGGTGGCATGTTATTAGAGATCAAGGCATTGAAGACATTTATACATGGCAAGATATGTTTCAGTTGCCTCTGCATGATCTCTTTGACATGAGAAGACACTTTGACAGCCTGAAGGATCCTGATATCTTATGAAGAAAGGAATGGTTATCATCCTAATGAGGACTCTTAATATCTGAAGTTTTCTAAGTGTTTTCGTAGCATTAGCCTAGGGGGAGTTTGTAGAGATTAATGAAGAGGCTGATGCAACCTAAACATCTTTAGTCTTTCCTGCATGTCATAGTCACAAGCCAAAAGGCAATCTACCTTTTGACTCTACAATTGATTTTGTATGTGTCTAGTCAATTTTATCTAGCTGGCTTTCAAAGTATAGCCGGCTGTAGGATGTTGTATAAGTATCACATGTTCTTGTATCTTTCGAATATGCTTTTGTAACACTTGTAATAGAACATAGAGAAGGCAATATACTGCATTCTTGAAAACCAAACACTTGTGTTCTTTGATGTCTGTCTCTTATATTACTTGTGTTCTTACTGTCACTACTTGGTTAATCCAGTTTATTGTTTGATCTAAGTTTAGTTTATCTCCTCTTGTGTTGTTGTGTTGTAATTTATACCCTTTAACGATCCTGCAGTATGAATTTTATAAAAGGGACAATTGCTTTTACAGGGCTTGAGGGTTTCATGACACTCACTGTCTTCTCTGAACACTCTTTGATTTTGATTGGGTGACCTAACTTGATTTTAGCCTCATTTGTTTTAATATAAACATCAGGTTTGTTTTGAGGATTGGTCACTTGTTTTACTATAAATTTAGGTTCCATAGTTTTAGTTTCAATTTCTTCAGTGAGTGAGACAGATACACGAATGAGAGTGTAGTTGTCATTGTATGGTTGAGGACATGAATTATACCCAATCCCCGACATGTTCTTTGGATCTTTTTGAGAATCAAGCATCTCTTGCAGCTTGACTGAAGCCATTTGAAACTTTTAAATTTCACTTCAGTCATTGAGTGTTGAGCCTTAGATTGAGTAGCTCATTCGTAGCTGCAAGAGTGTACTTCTCACCATGCAGTTTTTCTATGTCAGAGATAAGAGATTTGATTTTGATTTCAAAGCCTTTTATTTCTCTCCTCATCATCTCTGACTTTACCTTTTCTTCTTTAATTTTATCTGCCAGTTTATGGTTGTGCTCCCTATAACCTTGCAATTCAATAATACATGTTTCACTACAAAGGTTAGATTTTACCTCAGTAGGCACTGGAGAGGGTCCATCATTGATATGAGCCATAAGTGCATGATTTTCAAATCGAGGCTTCATTTCTTCAACATACACGCTCCAATCACATACTCCATCTTGTTTGATTACGAGAGCACTTCCAGATGACTGCCTGCTTCCATGAGCTTGATTAGTTAGTTGAGGTGTATTTTGATATGATTGGTGTTGATAAGAATGATAATACTACTTCTCTTGGTTGTTGGAGTGAAAACTTGATTTAGGCTATGAGGAGAGAGTTCATTTGATAGTTGTTTCTCTTGGGGGCATTGCATTCTCTTGAGAAGTGGCCAGCCATGCCACAGTTGAAGCATTACACCTTGGAATTATCATACCCAAGTTTTGTATTTTCATTTAGACTCAGCTTTCTACCTTTTCTAAAGAATTTCTTGGCTTTCATGGCAATCATGGCCATTTGCCATTGTAGATCCATTTCTTCCATATCATCAAGATCCATTTCCTCGAGATCTTCCTGAATTAGATGAGCAGAAGCGAGTCTTCCTCCTAAGTATGCTTCAAAGCTTGCAACAAAGGCATTGTAAGTTGCCTTTTGTTCTTCTGATCTTGAGTCTTCAGGAGTGGTTTGAGGAGCAGCAGTGACTCTGGATGTTTGAGATGATATTGATGGATGATTGATTGGAGTTGCAATGAACCCAGTGCAATTTAGTTGATCTCTTGATGAGATAAAATTGTCTTCCTCAGATGATGAAGGCGCTTTCTATAGAATGAGATTCTGATGAAAATTTGTAAGCCTTAATCACTCTTTGTCCACCAAGATTTTTGCTTCTTTCATCAAGTTCTAATGCTTCTATATTGGCTATCATGATATCCAAAGTAGTACTCTCAAGATCAAGAGTATTTTTCAGCATTGTTACATTCTGTTTCCAGCTTTCAAGGAGGTTGTGAAACATTTTCTTGTTTTATTCTTTAATCCTGTAAGTGACTCCCATGATTTCCAAGTCATTTACTAACTGTAGAAATCTATGCAGTTGTTTGGATATGGACTCTCCCATGGTGTGGTGGAATGTTTCATACTGATTAACAAGCTTATCCTTGTTAATTTCTGCTACCTCACTACTTCCTTCACACATAATTTTCAATGCATCCCGCATAGCTTTTGCCGTACCATACTTCTCCAATCTTTTCAGCACATCCATCTTGAGTGCTTGAGTCAGAATATAGTAAGCTTTGAGGTCAATGTTGATTTTCTTATAGTCTTCGTCATCAAGAGTTAGATCTTCAATGGGTAGTCTTGCAGTTTTGTAAATTGCAGCTTGATCTGCACACAGAATGACAGGGATGTGTGGCCCGTTGCATATTGATATCCAAAAATCAGGATCTACACGTGTGATGTAATTCCTAAACCTGATTTTCTAGTGTTTAAACTCAGATTTATGCTTAAGCATAGGAGGTTTAGGCATATGACAAAGTTATGAGTAACTGTTAGAATCCATTTTAACAAAGTGTTTAACTTGTTTAAATATAGATTTAGATGATTTATCAGATTGATTAGTCCAACTTGTTCAAATAGTTTGATCGGATTTCAGAATGAGATTTGTGATTGTAATGAGTTTCTTGCTGTTGGGAGTATTTTATTGAGAATGTGTTGACAAGAGGATTTTTGGAGTATTTTCTATTGTTTGCTAAGTAGAGATGATGATGTACTGTACTAGTAACTCGATTACTAGATCAATCGAATTCTAGTTAGTTCTTATGTATATCTGAAAGAGAACCGAGAGCCAAAGCTCTGATACCAATTGACTGGGTAAGTAAGATTGAGATTCTTACTATGAATCGAATATGGTAATCAAGTCAATGATTGAATGGTGGAAACAAACAATCAAAGAACATTCAATGCAAGAGTTATACTCATAAATGCTTTTGTATTGTATATATGAAAGTTGATTGATTACAGAGAATAAATGATAATAAAAATTCTCTATGTCTATCAACCGTCACCTCAAGTACGAGGATATACATTCTATTTATAGGCAGACAAGATGCTTTTTACAAAAGGACTAAACTACCCCTGACCTATTACATCAAAACTAGTCTAAGTCTTAATCCACATCTTTGCTTGTTCATCTGCATTTGGCAAATGCGGATGAGTTGACTTGATCAGCATTTTTTCACCTGATTATCCACATTAGTATGTTAGTCATCCGCATTGGTTAATGCAAATGAACAAATACTTGTGCGCATTTTTTCGGTCATCCGCATTTGTCAAATGCGGATGAGCAAAGTCTTGTCTGCATTAATACTTGGTCTTCCGCATTTGTCAATACGGAAGAACAAAAACTTGTCGGTATTCGTTTATGTCTTCCGCATTGACAAATGCCGAAGACAATACTTGTCTTTCTTTAGCAAGATCTTCATCCGCATTTCTTCTTGGACTTATGGGATTCCATCAAAGCAATCATCAAATCACCTATTGAATTGGCATGTATGATCCTTCCAGGGTGCAACAAGCTATAATGGTGGCGATGGGGTAGCTACGGTGGTGGTGATAGGGGCTGCAGTGGTGGTGGGTTGGTGTAGTTGTAGTGATGGGTGGTTGTGATTGTGGTGATGGGTGGCTGCGGTTGTGGTGATGGGTGGTTGCATTCGTGGCCATGGGGTTGTGATGGTGGTGGTAGGGTTTGTAACATCTCGTATTTTTGTTAACTTTGTTAAGTTCTTGTAAGGTCTATTTATGCCTTTCATGAAACTTGTGGGATTATTTATGCTTATTTGATAGTATGTTTACTAAATTGAATCATAATAATCATAATAATAATAGTGATAATAATAATAACTACAATAATAATAATAATATAATAATAATAATAACAATAATAATAATAATAATAATAATAATAATTTGTAAAAGTTTAATAATTTAGAAGTTATAAAATTAGTTAAAACTTAAAGTGTAATTAAGTTGAATGGGCCATATTGTCAATTTAAAAACCTTAATTATGAAGTTTGTACATAAAATAACAATTATCAAACCACAGGGGCTAAAACTGCCAAACTATAAAACCCAATCCAGTTACCCTCTCTCTCTCCCTGGTTTTCCGGCCGCCGGCCGCACCGGTGAGACCTCATAACGGTCAAAACGACCCCGATTTTAAAATCAAAGCACACCAACGATTCATGTGATAATTCTAACTCAAACACAATGATTAATTGGGTTTAAACTCAACAATTAAATAGGTTCTAACCTGAACCAAATGTTTGATCGACTTCCTACCCGTTTCAACTCCTGAATTATGTTGGTGATCAAATTAATCAACCAGAAACATTCGTATAATCATTGCAAAGCTTAATGTGTAGTTTAATTAGAGTTAAACAATCAATTTAACGTTTAATTGTAACAGAAACCAACGAATTAATGGCGAGTCTTGTTTGAGACCAAATCGTTTACATCCAATCTATATAATAGAGGGGTATCGTCCCTTCGATCCTTTTAAGCTTCTTACACACTCAATTGTGTGAAAGATCCAACAAAAACTCAAAAGCAAATCCTATGTTCATCATGAAAGAACTGAGGATACACCATAGTAGATCGTATCAATTGGCAGATAATCGGGTAAGTTGAACACATCCACACACTCGTCTTAACATGTGGAACAAAAGCCTAATGGTTAATTTGAGTGATAACATCAAATCGATCTTCAACTTCCGGATTGAAAAAATAGAGTTCATATGTTTTGGGGGTGTTTTGTATCTAATGTTTTTAAGTTTTTAAAATTAATCCTGAACGCGGCCAAGATCCTTACTTCACTGGTAACACACTTGACCCACAAGCCGGAGGTCCCCGGTTCGAATCTGGGCAACCCCACATTTTTGTTTTGGCGCTTTTTTGTCTTAAAATTAATCCAGAAAATTCATAAAGAGTGTAAAAAAATTGTTTTATGAACTTTGATCATTTTAGATGACACTTAACTAAATTCTGTAAATTATTTTTCAAAATAATAATAATAATAACATACATTCGTATTTTATTAAAATACGCTAAACTAATGTTATAATTAGTTATTTTATTAGAAATTTGACTTTAAATAATAGTTTAAATTATTATTTGCTCAACCATTATCTAATATATATGAATGTTTAAACGTTGATTATTTTAAAAACTACCAAAGTTTATCTAAACTTATAATTAAATTTTATTATGAATGATTTCTGCTATTTTTCTTTATACTAAAATGCTCAAATGGTATATTTTATTGAAACATAATCACTTATTTCATTTCATGTAATTTGGATAATAAAACCCCCAAACACGAAATTGAAACCCTAGTCTTCAATTAATTCGTTGAACTTATTATATAGACATTAAACCTTGTAAATATATACTTAGGTACCTTGTGAGGGATTACATTGGAATGTTGCTTATTATTCTTATTAACCATCACTTATACACTTATACATTATGTGAGTATTTCTATACCCCTTTTTCATATTATTTTACACTTTGGGGTGAAACATGTTACCTTATAACCATTGCACTTGTAAAATCGTAAGATTTTTTAATACACTTGGGCAATTCACTCATTTGTTGTGGTTAGTTGAACTTTAGTAATTACCATGTATTGACTATCATTTGTTGTGGTTAGTTGAACTTTAGTAATTAATCCAAGTACACTTAGCTAATCATATAATTTTATAAATATGGAATCTTCTAAACTGTCAAGGTTTGGTTGTTACATCTGTTATACATCCCTAGTTACTTGGCTCACTAACTTATGACATGAATTGTCATGTTTCATATTTGTATGTATGAAACCTATGGAAATCTCACCAATATTATATCGACCTTTTATTTTTAACATGTTTTAGGAAACATCCAAGTTTTACTGTCCTCTTTGAAGCTTATTCACGTCTAGGATTGGGCCTGGTTAAATAAATAAATTGTCTTGGACTATTTCATGTTACGTTATATTGATTTCTTATTTTAGATTCATGGTTGTAATTTACCTTTGAAACGTATGATTATCATATTTGGATTGAATAATAGTGTTATGTGGTTGTGAACAATCTTAACCCTCACATCTTCACATTTTCGCCGTCAAGGTTCTGGTGTGATAGGGTTATGAAGGTGGTGACACGGACTACAGTGGTGGTGATTGTGATAGATGGCTGTAGTTGTGGTGATAGGGGTTGTGGTGGTGGTGATGGTGTTTGCGGTGGTAGTGGTGGGGCTATGGTGGTGGTGATGACAGGGACTGCCGTGGTGGTTATAGGGGTTGTGGTGGTAGTGATTGGGGCTGCGGTGGTGGTAGTGACGGTGATGGGTGACTACAGTAGTGGTGATAGGGTTGCAAAGGTGGTGATGGGGCTGCGGTGGTGGTGATGCGGCTGCGGTGGTGGTGATGGGGCTGCGGTGGTGGTGATGAGGTCGTGGTAGTGGTGATGATATGGGCTGCGGTGGTGATGATTGGGGTTGCAGTGGTAGTGGTGATAGTGATGGGTGGTTGTGGTGGTGGTGATGATAGGGGTTGTGGTGGTCATGATGTGGGCTGCGGTGGTGGTGGTGATGGTGATGGGTGGCAGCGGTGGTGGTGATGGGGCTACGATGGTGGTGATGAGGGTTGTAAAAGTGGTGATGGTTAGTTGTCATGGCGGTGATGAAGGTTAGTTTAGTCTTTTTAACAATAATTTTAATAGGAAAACTTACAGTGTTAGTCATCTGTACTCAAATGTAAATATAAATAAAACAACATAAACTCAAATGAAGATAACATGAAACGTCAGGGGTCGGATGCCAATTTTGAAACCGCATGGATGCAAATGGTTTAGTTATCTGTACTCAAATGTAAATATAAATAAAACAACATAAACTCAAATGAAGATAACATGAAACGTCAGGGGTCAGATGCCAATTTTGAAACCGCAGGGATGCAAATGGTTTAAATAAACAAACTTCAGAGATGGAAATAGTAATTTACTCTGTGGAAAATGAAATTTCTAATTTTCAACCATGATTATTTTCATTTTTATTATAATTAGAATTGGCACCTAACTTATAGCGACAACATTTGATTTAATAATTGTAAGGTAACATGTACCATTGCACCTATAGTGTGGACTTTTTGGACCTGAAAAGACTACTTTACGATGAAAAGAAATCTATAAGATGAGGAAATTTTAGCGACAAAATATTGTCGATATAAGTTTATATCGACCATAGGGTCTAAATATTGCACTTCAATATAATAAACAACAAATCAAACTTGGAAATGATTCATAGTTAAATGGTAAGTCTAGATGTTGAGCTAGCAAATGATCCATGTTCAAAGCTTAGTCACAGCATATTTATCGTTTTTATACTTTTACAACTCATGTGTGTCTTTCTTTAGTGGCTTTTCTTCAAGTTCGTTTTTACAAAACCTATGGACCTTTTTTTAGTTAATTAAGTGTTAGATTCTTTATCATCTTTAAAGTTCAATTCTTTAATGAAAAATCTCTTGAATCACATGAATGTTGGATGTATATTTGATACTATATTAGGATTGCTATATTTGATCCAAAATTAAATTGTAAAAGCAAACAAAATATGTTGATCTCGACATAGTGCCTTGCATAGAGAAACCAATCGAGTAACTATATGACAATACGGGTGTCATTGCAATGGAACCAAGATCTCATGAGAGCACGAGACATATACTTTTGAGATTTCACTATATTACGGTGACAATGAAGCATGAAGAAATCATAGTAAGAAAATTTCACTCGAATCTGAATCTGCTTGCCCCCCCCCCTTTAATAAGTGTTTGCCTCGAGCTAAACGTATGGAGTATTTTGAAAAGATAGGGCTTAGAATTGCTAGACAGTGGATATGATCAGTAATTAGTATTGATGTTTTTTGAACTCTAATAGTTACATTAAATATTTATTTGATTCAATGATTAAATGCACTCTGTAATGTATGTTACTGTGTTCATTATATGTACGTTTAAATCCTTAAATAAGTGTAGTCTATAACCCCATAGTTGATCCAATTACATGGGTATGAATTTGAATGTAAGAAAATTATAAATTGAATTAATTAGATTCATAAGATGAATAGCTCAAGGGTTTGAGAATCAATATTCACGTATATCGTTATGCAAATGATATTGGATGTAACTCGTTTCAAAATGATCTCCATGGATCTATGTCATGCGATGTTTTGATATTGGTATATTGAATCTTTCCTTCGACCAGAGCCACATATCAGAACTCCATTAGCCATGGACCATCTTTGATGTTATTTGACGTTGAATAGGACCGCATGTGCTAATCCCAGTAATATTAGTAGAAATTCAAAACTATGTAGGAGTTGTATGATGCCAATGGAAAATTGAACTTCTATAGGAATAGAAGTTTAGACGTTCTGACACTCTTGCTGATTTGAAATAGTGTAAACGCATAGCCACGCTTGAGCTAAAAGTTGGTTTTAGATCAATTTGAATTAGAGACAAGAATATAGAATAATTGATTAACACATAAGAACGAAATCGATGTCTTATGATCAACAAATGTTATACACATAAGGGACTTGTTCAGAAGATTGTCATGGCTGTAGTATTTGGTTAAGTAAAGTGTTACTTGAACACAAAGAAATAGTTTTCGACTGTATAATGTCTATGATGCAACTAGGTGTCCAACATAGCACATGTTTACTCACTTAATCTAATTCATCCAAGTGGATGATTGTTGGAAGATGTCTGAACTGTTAATTAAAGTCAAAGTTAATGTTTACTAACTCGATACGATATTGAAAGTTACACATTCGTAAATGAAAAAAATATTAAATGGTTTAATTGTTAAATGTTTATGGTTATGTTTATGTTTATGTGGAAATAGTTATTTTATAATTAATTATTGACTAATTTAATAGGTGGATTATTATTGGTCAAATAATAATAATAATAAATTTATTATTTAAATTGATAAATAATAATATTAATAGTAATAGTTATTATTAATATGTTATAATTAAAGTTATGACGAATAGTTATTGAAGGGTTGATTAATAAAAGCGTTTATTATTAAACAAAATCTAAACCCAATAAGCTAAGGAGTATCTATAAAATTCTAATACACCAAAGTTCCTTAAGCCACATGTCAATTTCTTAGACTATCTAAATGACACATGACAGCTTCTGCTCAAAACTTATTCATTTATTCCCGCCCAAATAAAACACACGCGGATTAAAAAACCATGCGCTAAATCCTGATCTTTCACATTATTCAACAAAACCCTACAGCCACCGTTGAGTTCATCAACCTTTTCTCTTCCAAGTAAAAATTTGCAGATCTGAGGAGTTTTCCAAGCCATCATCCACAATCTTTGTTTTGAATTTATTTACCAAGGTTAGATTCTTCACAAAATTACAAAATCTTCACGCTAATCTTTGTTCCGTGAATCTTCACAAAACGTTTCTCACACTAATCTTTTTTCTGTGAATCTGCCTTTTGTTTCTTTGTGGATTTGTAACTTGTAATGGATGATAGTGCATGTATAGGATAAGATCTGGTGGCATGGGGTTATTGATGCTTTCTTTATAAACTTGTAACTTGTAATGGATTTTAGTGCTTGTATTTAATGCAGTTGGATCTTGGATTAAATCATGGATGATGACTTTACTTATCTTTTGATTTAGTAGCTGACTTTACTGTAATACCTCTTTATAGATAATAATAATAATAATATTCTAGTACACATAAAAAGAAATAAAGAAATTTAAAAAGTAGAAACATGTAATACCTTTATAGATGCATTGTTCAAGTAGATCATTTTCAAATAATAAAAATGAAAGTAAAATAATATTAATCCGAAACCTAATTATATAGAATGATAGGTTAAATCATTATCGAAAAGGATGAATGCTCAAATGTTAGAAAAGATAAATACATTGTTGAAGAAAACTTGATGACACCAAAGCCAAAATGAGAACGTTGATGAGGTCCGTCGAAAACGATATCATTAGACTTTCTAAAGACAAATCACGGGGATCGTAAACCTGAGATGGTTGAGAAGTATTTTAAAATGAGGTATGATTTTATTTACAAAAAAAGACACCCATGAATTCCTTCAAATTGAAGAGGAGTCGATGAAAAAATCCCGTAACTTTTGTCAAGATTCTTATATAAGCTGAGATTTAATGGAAACATACAATCAAGGAATCAATTTCATAGATGAAGGAATCATAAATGATTTCTACAGCTTTTGTTGATTAATTATTTGGAGAGAGAAGAAATATCGGGTATGATTTAATTTTCAAAAAAAGTCATGCTCTGATTTAGGATTAAATTTCAAATTTCCGTAAATATCTTTTGTATCAGAAGTTGACTTTTAGTAAAATAACCTAGACTAAAACTAAAAACATATACATATTTAGGCGGGAATTAAAAAAGTAGATAATTAAAATAATGAGATGTGACACTAAAGTTATTGTTTTATTAATAAGTATAGATTTTATAAATAATTTGTTAATAACATGTAATTTATTTTTTCACAACACATAACTAGTTGGATTAATAATTCTTCTAAAAAGACCCGCACATGCTCCTTGGACAATTTTAGTTTGTACAATGATTGACATGAACAAGACGAAGGAAAAATGTACGCATGATTGTTCAGATATCATATGAAAAAGAGTAAATTACCATTTGCATCCATTGCGTTTGTGTATATAAATCATTTGAATCCCTGGAGTTTTAAAATTACCATCTGCCCCCCCCCCCCCCGACGTTTCTTTTTTATTCCCATTTGATTCCAACACACCAACGACATTAGATTTATCGGTTAAATTTAATAAAATGACAAAATACCCTTATTTAATACCCCTCATCCACACCCCCACCCTTTCATCTTCTCTCTATGTCTCTCTCTTCTCCCTCTTTATGTCCACCACCATTGCCACCGCAACAACTGCGGTCGCCGCATTGCCACCGTCGCCGTACCACCACTGCACCTCAACGATCAGTAGAACCACGACCACCCTATCTCTTTTCTACTTTTCCTTTCTTTGTGTATGTCTGATCAGTAGACCATAACCACCAAGATGTGAAATTATTGTTCTAGAGAAGCAAATATAGTGGTAGAAGGGTGAAACATGGTAGTGGGCAAGGGTGTTTTGGCAAAAATCGTAGATTTAGTAGTGATTATCGTTATAGTTGTGGAGATAGGGGTTTTGGTGGTGGTGATGGGTGGTTGATTTGGGGGATACAATGGTGGCGATGGGTAACTACGGTGGTGGTGATAGGGGCTGTAGTGGTGGTGGGTGGTTGCAGTTGTGGTGATATGTGGTTGTGATTGTGGTGATGGGTGGTTACGGTTATGGTGATGGGTGGCTGCGGTTGTGGTGATGGGTGACTACAATGGTAGTGATGGGGCTGCGATGGCGGTGATAAGGCTTATAACATGTCGTATTTTCGTTAAGTTCTTGTAAAGTCTATTTATGCCTTTTATGAAACTTGTGGGATTATTTATGTTTATTTGATAGTGTATTTACTAAATTGAATACTAATAATCATAAAAATAATAATGATAATAACAATAACTACAATAATTAAAAAATAATAAAAATAGTAATAATTTTTAAAAGTTTAATAATTTATAAGTTATAAAATTATTTAAAACTTAAAGTGTAATTAAGTTCAAGGGGCCATATTGTCAACTTAAAAACCTTAATTATGATCTTTGTACATAAAATAACAATTATCAAACCATAGGGGCTAAAACTGCCAAACTATAAAACCCAATCCAGTTACCCTCTCACCCTCCACGATTTTCCGGCCGCCGGCCGGCCAAGCTAACACGGCGCCGTTAAGACCTCATAACGGTCGAAACGACCCCAATTTTAATATCAAAGGACCCCAATCGATTCATGGGATAATTCTAACTCAAACACAATGATTAATTGGGTTTAAATTCGTCTATTAAAGAGGTTTGAACCTGAAACGAATGTTTGATTGACTTCCTACCCGTTTCAACTGCTAAATTGTGTTGGTGATCAAATTAATCAACCAGAAACGTTTGTATAATCATTAAAAAGCTTAATTTGTATTCTAAATTGATTTAAACAATCAGTTAAATGTTTAATTGTAACAGAAACCAACGAATTAAAGGCGAGACTTGTTTGAGACCAAATCGTCCGAATCCAATCTATATAATAGAGGGGTATCGTCATATTCGATCACTTTAAACTTCTTACACACTCAATTGCGTGAAAGATCCAACAAAAACTTGAAAGCAAATCTTCTATTCATCGTGAAAGAACCGAGGTTCATGAGATGCACCTGCAACAAGTTCTCGAACTTTTAAAGAAGGAGCAACTATAGGCCAAGTTTTCCAAGTGTGATTTCTGGTGAATAGCATACGCATCGAGACAATTGAAGGTTCACGAAGTGAACTACACAACCCATGATCTTGAACTTGGTGTTGTGGTTTTCGCTTTGAAGATCTAGCGATACTATCTTTATGGGACGCAATGTATAGTCTACACCTATCATAAGATGTTGGACCCTGAAAGGATCATACATGCCAATTCTAGTGGTGGATGGTTGCTCTGCTGGAATCCCTCATGTCCAAGAACAAATGCGGATCAAGACAAGTATCTGTTGAATAAGAAGAAAAATACAAGTGTTGGTCATCCGCATTTGTCAATGCAGATGACAAGTTAATAAATGCGGATATACATTTGTTCATCTGCATTGACCAATGCGGATTACCAAAGAAATGCGGACAAGTGTTTTGTTCATCTGCATTTACCAATGCGGATGACCAAACTTCAATGCGGTTGAAGAAATGCTGATGAAGTCAACTCATCCGCATTTGTCAATACGGATGATCAACAGCCAATGCTGATGAAGACTTAGACTAGCTTTAGTAAAGGTAGTTTAGTCTTTTGTAATGGCAACGTGTCTGCCTATAAATAGAATAGTATACCTCATACATGGGGTAACTTTGGTCTGTAATTTGATTTGATTCTTAGTTCCTAGAATGTTCTGTTTGCATTGAATGTTCTTTTAATCAATCAATCAAAGTATTCAATATATACAAACATATTTATGAGTATCATGGGTATTCAATGTTCTTTGATTGTCTGATTCCGCCTCTCAATATTTGACTCAATCACTATATTCGGTCCTTATTGATTCACATCAACTGAGATTATCATTCTCAAATCTTATCCAGTCAATTGGTATCAGAGCCACGGCTCTCAGTTCTTACTCAGATCTGCACAGATCTGGTCTGAACCGATAGATCTGGTGATTGAGTAGCTGAACAGAGTATTTATACATCTCTAATCAGTTTACACACCGAATACTACCTGAAATACTCATCAACAACCCCTCATTCAACCAATCAGTCGAACACAGAACATCATACAAACTACAAGTCCGACAACCTACAACAATACAAAGACACTCCTGATTACAGACATCATAGTCATCAGATCTGAATCTACTGGACGTTTTTAATGATTATTTGGACTAAACCCACTGAATAGACTTAAAAACTCACTAATCCATACTAAAAATCAACTCATAAAATGGATTCTCATAGCTATTCAAAACTTGGGCATACCCCAAAACCATCAATGCTGAAACATAAATCTGAGTTCAAACAATGGAAAATAAGATTTATGAATTATATTACAGGTGTAGATCCTGACTACTGGATTTCGATATGTAAAGGTCCCCACATCCCAATAACACTGTCAGCTGATCAGGCAGCTCTCTACAGAACAACCAGGATTCCCATTGAAGATCTTACTATAGATGATGACGATTATATGAAGATCAAGATTGACCTTAAAGCATATTCCATCCTCACTCAAGCACTTAAGATGGATGTGCTTAAAAGGCTGGAGAAGTATGGAACTGCAAAAGCAGTTTGGGATGCTTTGCAAATTATGTGTGAAGGAAGTAGTGAGGTTGTTGAAATCAACCGAGACAAACTGATAAATCAGTATGAAACCTTCCATCATTTCAAAGGGGAATCAATTTCTAAACAATTGCACAGATTCGTGCAGTTAGTAAATGATTTGGAGATAATGGGAGTGACTTACAAATCAAAAGACCTCAACAAGAAAATGTTACATAGTCTTCCAGAGCATTGGAAACAAAACGTAACAATGCTGAAAAATACTCTTGATTTGGAGAGTACCACTCTTGACATAATGATTGCAAAAATTGAAGCACTGGAACTTGATGAAAGAAGCAGGAATCTTGGAGGACCAAAAGTTGTTGAAGCTTATAAGTTTCCATCTGAAACTCATTCTGTTGAGAATGCCTTCATCACTGAAGAGGATGCCTTTCTATCATCTGGAGATCAACACAAAACCACTGGATTCTTTGCAGCACACTCAATTAACAGACCATCAGCATCAGCATCAACATCATCCAATCAATCAACAGGATTCTCTTCTGTCTCTACCAACCCTACTGATGATCAAAAAACAGAAGAACAGAAGGCTACATATAATGCCTTTGTAGCATGTTTTGAGGCATATTTGGGAGGAAGACTGACTTCTGCACATCTAATCCAAGAAGATCTGGAGGAAATTGATCCAGATGATGTAGAAGAGATGGATTTATAATGGCAAATGGCAATGATTGCCATGAGAGCTAAAAATTTTTTCAGGAAAGGCAAAAAACTCAGCCTGAATGAAAATACTAAGCTCGGATACGACAAATCCAAAGTCAAATGCTTCAATTGTGGAATGGCCGGGAACTTCTCTAGAGAATGTAATGCTCCAAGAAGAAACAACAATACTCCACGACATTCTCAGAGTTAGTCATCATATCAACCGTCTTCAAGCATTCCCTCCCTCAATCATCAGCAACAATATCATCATCAACAACAACAATCTTCTCAAGCTCAACCTCAACCGGCCAATCAAGCTTTTGGGAGCAACCAACCTTCAGCAAATGCACTTGTGATCAGACAAGACGGAGTGTGTGACTGGAGCATGTATGCTGAGGAGGTCAAGCCATAATTCTAGAACCATGCACTAATGGCACACATTAATGATGGACCATCCCCCATGCCATCTGAGGTAAAATCCAATCTTTGTTCTGATAAGTGCATAAATGAACTTCAAGGTTATAGAGAGCATAACCATAAATTGGCTGAGAAAATAAAAGAGGAGAAAGTAAAGTCAGAGATGATAAGAGAGAAATAAAAAGTTTTGAAATTAAAATTAAATCTCTCATCTCTGACATAGAAAAACTTCATGGTCAGAAGTATTCTCTTGCAGCTGAGAATGAGCTATTATCTGAAAAATTAGCTCAATCTAAAGCTGACCAAGCCCTTACTGAAATGAAACTTGAAAAGTTTCAACAATCTTCAGTAAAGCTGCAAGAGATGCTGGATTCTCAAATGGATCCAAAGGACATGTCAGGGATTGGGTATAATTCATGTCCTCCACCATACAATGACAACTATACTGTCATGCCTGAATCTGTAACACTCAAAAATCAAACTGAACCTAACACTATTAAAACCCACATGATAGTAAAACAAATCACAAATCCTCAAAATGAACCAAGTGTTTACATTGAAACGAGTGAGGATAAAATCAAGTTAGGTCACCCAATAAAAATAAAAGAGTGTTCAGACAAGACAGTAAGTGTTGTCAAACCAGTCAGCCCCATTAAAGCTATTGTTCCATTCATAAAATTCATACCTGCTATAGCTAATGGGAAAAAGAAGTTTGTGCAAAAGATTAAACCTTCTGCTGAAAGCAGTTCTGATAATGAGATCAATACTCATCAAAATTCAAGCATATTAGATGAAGGTTCATTAAAAGGAAATAACAAAAAATCTCTGAGTTCAAAATCACACAATCAACCTGATCCTCACACATCAAAATCAAGAAATGGAGTAGGATTTGACATATGCAATAAAGATCATGTTGAACAGTTTGAGAAAGAGCAACAGAAAAGGATGAGGAAACGAAAACAGCCTCAAAAGACAATCAAATTTAGTGCAGTAAAGCAAACTGCACAAAAGGCTGAATTTGATTCTTCTTCGAGCAAAAAGAATGATACTAAGTTGAAAAAGGGAAAATCAACTGAGTCAAGACTAGTAAAATCTGAGAAAATTAACAAGCATATGTATTGTGACATATGTGATATGTTTAACCACAAAATAGAGGAGTGCTCTTTCAATCAATATTGCTCCATCTGTGATATGAACAATCATTCAATAAAAACATGTTATTTCAACAAATATTATTCAGTCTGTGACTTAAACAATCACAATACAAATGACTGTTATTACAAGCAATCGAGAGTGAGAATTCCTCAAAACAAGCCTATCTCACCAACATCATCTGACAAAACAACTGTTAAGAGTCACATTTATAATAACAAATGAAGGACGTATAAACCAACAAAGGATGAAAATATGAAAGACTCAGGTAAAAATTAAAGAAACAAATATATCAATAACAAACAAAAATTTGATTTTTCCAACTCAAAGTCAACAGTTGATAATAATAAACAACTCAATTTTCTCAAAAAAAACAGAGGTCAACGATTTCATAATTTTTCTGATTTCTCAAATGATGGTGATGAAATAGCTCATTCATATTCTCACAGAAAATCTCAAAGACCACCTCTAATTAGGTCACAGGTTAGAGGAAAACTTCAAGAGGTCACCATTATGCATAGAAACGGGAAACCCAAGACCGTGGTGGCTTGGGTTCCATATTCTAACTAGTTCTTTTTGTGCTTGCAGGGTCATCCATATAGGTATAATAGCCTATGGTATGTGGACAGTGGATGCTCCCGACACATGACTGGAGATCGTTCCCTCCTTCATGATTTCAAGCAAATTAAAGGAACATCTGTGGCATTTGGAGGAGATTCACAAGGTGGTAGGATTACAGGAGAAGGATCTGTGACAAACGGGATGCTCAGCTTTGATAAAGTGAATTATTGTGAACAGCTCAATTTCAATCTTTTAAGCGTGTCTCAGATCTGCGACAAGAGATATTCCACTCACTTTACCGACACCCACTGTTATATTCTAAGTCAGGATTTCATATCCCTGAAGAATGGGTTGTATTAAAGACTCCGAGAAAGAATAATACTTATGTCTTAAACCTTAATTCTACTGCACTAACAGAAGAAACATGTCTCTTGTCAAAAGCATCATTTGATGAATCACAGCTTTGGCACCGACGTTTGGGGCACACAAATTTCAAAAACATGAATAGATTAGTAAAAGGAAACCATGTCATTGGATTGCCTCAAAAAGAATTTCATTTTATTGATCACTGTTCAGCATGCCTCAAAGGAAAACAACATAAATCTTCACATAAACTAAAACTTGTGAACTCAAACAATACTCCATTAAAACTACTTCATATGGATCTCTTTGGCCCAACACATGTCATGAGTATGGGAAAGAAACAGTATTGTTTGGTTATCATTGATGCCTTTTCACGATTCACATGGGTTTTCTTCCTACTTCATAAAAATGAAGCATCCTCAATAATCAAAGAGTTTATCACTAAAATTGAGAACCAACTTGACTATAAGGTCAAAAGCATAAAAAGTGATAATGGGACAGAATTTAAAAATGAAGACATGAGCTCATTTTGCACAAGTAAAGGCATAGCTCATCAATTTAGTGCGGCTAGAACTCCTCAACAAAATGGGGTAGCTGAAAGGAGAAATAGAACACTAATTGAAGCAACAAGAACTATGGTAGCTGATGCTAAATTGCCAATAACCTTTTGGGCAGAGGCAGTTAACACATCATGCTTTGTACAAAATCGAACTATGATTGTCAAAGAAAGAAACATGACTCCATATGAACTGCTGTTTCAAAGAAAACCATTTATTGGATTTCTTAAGTCATTTGGTAGTCCAGTCTCAATATTAAATGCCCGTGACCATTTGGGAAAATTTTCAGCTAAGTCTGATGAAGGATTCTTTGTAGGTTATTCTTTTGTGTCAAAGGCTTACAGAGTGTTTAATCCTCGATTAAACATTGTTGATGATTCAACTAATGTTCAATTTAAGGAACATTCATTTCCCAATCTACAAATGGTCCAGATTGGTTATTTGATATTGACTCTTTTACAAAATCTTTTGATCAATTTTATTTGTCTGATGCACGTAACCTACTTTCAGCTAGTTCATCTTCAAGCATAGAAAGGAGAATTGACTTTCCATTAATTCCTCCTACTCACACTGAAGAACCAAATGAAGATGTACCTCTGCAAGCTGACCCCATCAGACAATCAACCACAAATCAAATCATTTCAAATGCTGGAGGACCCAGCTTGTTACCATCTAATTCAGAAGATCAATCTATAGCAATTAGAAATGAAAAACAAGCGTTGCCTTCAGCTGAAGTAGAAAGAAGATCAAATGATAGATACAATGAAAGTGCTGCTAATGCTGAAGCAGACACTGAGACAGGGTCTGACAACCTTCATAATTCTCCAACAGTTCAAAGATGATGCCTCTGACCATAATGAACTGAATGTCTCCAATCTTGATGTAACAATTACTGGTGACTCAATTCCACCCACCAGAATACACAAGAATCATCCAGTTGAAACCATTATTGGTGATCTTCATGAATGAGTGACAAGAAGCAAGTCAAGCACTGCAAACATCTGTTTGTTCTCATGCTTTCTTTGTCAAACAGTACCCAAAAACATCAAAGAGGCTCTTCAAGACAACAACTGGATTGAAGCAATGCAGGAAGAGTTGCTACAATTCAAGAAACAAGAAGTATGGCAACTGGTAGATCTTCCTGAAGGACAATATCCTATTGGTACCAGATGGCTATACAGAAATAAAACTGATGACAGGGGAATCATCATTAGAAATAAAGCAAGATTGGTAGCTCAGGGGTACACTCAAGAAGAAGGAATAGATTATGATGAAGTATTTGCCCCTGTAGCTCGGCTAGAAGCCATTAGAATCTTTCTAGCATATTCTACGTCCATGAAGTTTACTGTTTACCAAATGGATGTGAAATGTGCATTTCTGTATGGAAAGATTACTCAAGAGGTCTATGTGGGTCAACCACCTGGATTTGAAGATCCTGATTTTCCTCACAGAGTTTACAAGCTTGACAAAGCTCTGTATGGTCTTCATCAAGCTCCCAGGAAGTGGTACGAGACTCTATCATCATTCTACTTAACAACGGTATGAAAGAGGTAGAATTGATCAGACTCTCTTCAGAAAGAGAAAAGGAAAAGACATGTTGCTAGTACAGATATATGTGGACGACATCATATTTGGCTCTACAAACAGGCAACTCTGTAAAGAATTTGAAGATCTCATGCATTCAAAATTTCAGATGAGTGTTATGGGAGAACTCACTTTCTTTTTAGGGGTGCAAGTTCTACAAACAGCAGATGGAATTTTTATCAATCAATCAAAATACGTAGAAACAATACTGAAGAAATTCGACCTTGCTGATTGTCAGTCTATCAGAACTCCTGTAGATCCTAAAGTGAAGATAGGTCCCGATCTAGATGGAAAATCAGTAGATCAGACCCTCTATCGATCCATGATAGGCTCACTCATGTATCTTACAGCTAGTAGAGCCCAGAATAAGAGTATCTGCTCAAGACATGCAACTCACTCAAAAAGATCAAGACTATCTGGCACCTATTCTGCATAAATACCTTGAATGGTTTGCTGAACCATCTCAAGTTACTTTACAAGAAGGGTTAACCACATCAGAGCTAATAAGAGGTGTCTCCACTCCAAAAGGCAAAGTTAATCAGAAAATAATCGCTTGGAAGTATGATAGTTCATGGAAGATGTTTATGGTGAAAAGGATCTCAGGGCTTGTTCAATATTTCACTGAATACTCAGCCCTAGTAAGTGCCCTGGAGATCCATGACTTAAAAGAACTAGCTTAATTGGAATTGATTAATCATACAGCTATGTTCAGAGGTTATGAGTTTGAAGATATTTTGAGAATGTTCAAAAGAACCAACAACTTCAATTCACTGAAAAGCATTTGCATGAGAAAAGACAGATCTTTTGTAAACCCTCTTGACAAGAAGGAAAAGAAATCAGCAGAAGAGGTGATCTTTCCTGAACTTAAAGTCAAACCCACAGAATCACTAAAAAGAAAAAGTATTGCTGGTACACATTCCTCATTGCCTATATCCAATGTGTATTATGATGAGAAACATTATGAATTAGTGATTGAAAGAAAATGGAGAGGAAAAGAGGGATCTGAAATAAGATTGTTTAGTGGATATGAGGTAAGATTGCTAGATGAATCATATATCCACTACATCTATACAAGGCACTTTAGAGAAATAAGAAACAGACTTGGGGAAACTGACATGTACTTCTTCCTCAAATGCATCAAACTTCTGAAGTTGGCTTATGACAGAATCAACAAAAAGAAGGAGATAAGGAAAATGAAAAGGACTCCATTGCAGTTTGGAACATTGTTAAACTAGAAGTTGATGTGGATGGTGCTCTCCTTATTCATAGAAATGGATTGTCTACGGTATTAATTGGGAGCCCATCTCACTAAGGAAGATGCCAATCAATGCCATTCATGATATGAGTCAAATGAAGATACATGTGCTCAACAGGGAAAGATTGACTGATGCTAAAGAGTTCTCAAACATGATCAAAGCAATCTTGGACCCTTCATTCACTCATCCTTCATCAACAGCACTAGAACCAGCAGAATCTTCACAACCCAATCCACCCTCTAATCCTTGAAGTACATAGGCTGTATAATCCTTAGGGGGAGTATTGTTGGACCCTGAAAGGATCATACATGCCAATTCTAGTGGTGGATGGTTGCTCTGCTGGAATCCCTCATGTCCAAGAACAAATGCGGATCAAGACAAGTATCTGCTGAATAAGAAGAAAAATACAAGTGTTGGTCATCCACATTTGTCAATGCGGATGACAAGTTAATAAATGCGGATATACATTTGTTCATCCACATTGACCAATGCGGATTACCAAAGAAATGCGGACAAGTGTTTTGTTCATCCGCATTTACCAATGCGGATGACCAAACTTCAATGCGGTTGAAGAAATGCTGATGAAGTCAACTCATCCGCATTTGTCAATACGGATGATCAACAGCCAATGCTGATGAAGACTTAGACTAGCTTTAGTAAGGGTAGTTTAGTCTTTTGTAATGGCAACGTGTCTGCCTATAAATAGAATAGTATACCTCATACATGGGGTAACTTTGGTCTGTAATTTGATTTGATTCTTAGTTCCTAGAATGTTCTTTTTGCAATGATTGTTCTTGTAATCAATCAATCAAAGTATTCAATATATACAAAATATTTATGAGTATCATCGGTATTCAATGTTTATTGATTGTCTGATTCCGCCTCTCAATCTTTGACTCAATCACTATATTCGGTCCTTATTGATTCACATCAAGTAAGATTATCATTCTCAAATCTTATCCAGTCATAAGAGTCTCTAACATGTGTTCAATCAAAAGGATCTCAACATGAGACAAAGACGTTGGATTGAGTTGATTAGCGACTACGACTATGACATTCGCTATCACCCTAGAAAGGTGAATGTTGTAGCCGACGTGTTGTGTGACAAAATCCATAACAAGACTGTCTCGCTCCAAGAAATCTGAGATTGAAGGCAGTGGTTTGAGACGTTAGGGGAATTTGATACCGAGATTCATGTGGATGTTAATGAGGCTGTTATCATGCTTCGAAACATAAGGATTGATAGCGATCTTGAATTATGAATTCGCGGGGCTCAATGAGCAAGGTTAACCGACAAAGGGAAACATGAAGATTTGGCATTTAACATTCACTCCCAACTAGAGATAAAACTGAACGGCATATGGAATTTCTTGAATCGACTTTTGATCCCAAATCATGACAACCTTCGTTATTTCATCATGAACGAGGCCCATCAAACCCGATATTCTATTCATCTTGGCTTCGATACGATGTACATGGACCTGCGTGGTCAATATTGGTGGCCTGGAATGAAGAGAGACATAGTGTCTTATGTTTCCAATTGCCTCACATGTGCAAGAGTCAAATCCGAACACCAATGACCAAGTGGTTTACTTGAACAAACCGAAATCCCTATGTGGAAATGGGAACATATATCCATGGATTTCATAACCAAGTTACCACATACCCCTCATGGCCATGATAGTATATGGGTGATTCCTGACCGTTTGACCAAAACAACACATTTCATACCAATACGAGACACTTACAAGGTTTCAAAATTGGCCCATATCTACATTGCTTAAATTGTGAGTCGTCATGGTGTATCGTTGCACATCATATCCGACCAAGACGCTTGTTTCACTTTGCACTTTGGTATTCTAAATAAGAACTCTTGGGTACTCAATTGGATCTAAGCACGGCTTACCATCCTCAACTAGATGGTCAAACTGAGTCAACCATCCAAACCTTGGAACATTTACTACCTTTTTGTGTTCTTGACTTTGGTGGTGATTAGGATACGTGTTGGACCAAGAAAAACGTTGGTGCCACCAAAATCAAACCACGTAGACTATTTTGTGCATCTAATAAAAGACTTCTGAAGCTAAGTGTGGAACTTCCGAAGGAAATAGAGTTCTTCCGAAGACAAAGTGCATGACTAACTTTCAAAGACAAACTCTACTTCTGAAAGTAGATCAAGTTTGAGAAGAAAAGATCCAACTTCCGAAGTATGAAGAAAAGAAGAAGTCCTCAAGCTTTGAAAAAAGTAGCGTCTTCCGAAGTATAAGTGGCTTCGGAACAACTTATTCTTCCGAAGCCAACTGTCCTTTGGAACACACTACTATGAATTAGTGTACATAAGTATGGTGTCTCTGACACTCCATTACAGACCTTTGAGATACTGCATGGCGTTTTCTCAAAAGCCATGTAGTTGACCATACTTTGTTCCAGTGTTCACCTTTATTATTTAGCATAGTTGCCAACATTAGTTGGTGACAAAAGATAAGTCATGGACATGTCATGACTACCATATCTTAGATAAGATATTATCTAAGATACCTTAAACTATAGTTTTGTATTATTTGCTTTAGTTAGAGGATTCCAGCTAGTATCAAAGTATATCCGACTGTAGGTAGTATTATATATCCGACTGTAGGTAGTATCAAAGTAAAAACAAGGCCAAATGTTACAATTGTAATCAACTTGGTCATTTTGCAAGGGAATGCAAGGTTCCCAAGTCAAATCCGGGAACCGCACAGGCCTCCACACATCCCTTTACATCAAATCCCTCTAGAAAGTCAACAGAGACAGCTGCAATGGCTCAAGAAGTTGACTGGAGCTTTATGATACAGGATGTAACTCCTGCTCAAGCACTCATGGTAGGAACATATGACAATGAGGTATATGAACATCTCTGTATTCCTACATGTATTGCTAAGGTTAAATTGTATCAGGACTACAATATGGAGATTAAATCTAATATTGAGTCTCTAAATATTTTGAAATCTGATTTTAAAAGGGCTGAATCTGACTATCAAAGAAAAATTGAAGAGTTGGAGAAATCTGTATCCTTATTAAAACATGAACACACAAATTATAAGACCCAAATAAAGGATTTAATATCAAAATTGTCTGAGGCTCAAGCCCAGCTTGTCACTGCTGCGGCTCAATCCAGGAAGTATGCCATTTCTGAGCAAAACTTCGAAGTTATTATTACATCATCCTCCCACTCCAAAAGTTGTAATCAAAGCAGAAAAGGGTTCGGGGACCAATGAAATTGCTGCACCACATTCTTATAAGTCCATAAGAGAACCTAGATGTGGTACTAAAGAGCAAGAGGTCCCATCTCCTGACCCATCTTCACTTGAGGTGAAGAATGATGCAATAATAGAGGTCACCACTTGGAAGGAATAGGTAAATCAACCCACTTCTCGTAGTGATGATAAAATCCTAATCACCAAAGCCAGAAGAAGCAGACCTAAAGCAGCAAGAAGGACTACGAAGAAAGTGGCTAAGTCCAAACTAATGATTGACCCAAAACAAAAGGGTGTATTCATCACAGCTGCATTCCAGGTGTTAGGTAACTCTGATTTAGGAAAAGGGTGTAGTACCAACACTTCTGTCCTACGAAAGGATCAGAAGTTAAAGAAAAAGGTTGGTGATGAAAAAGAAAAAGAACAAGAAACAACAATCCTCAAGCTCCTAGAAGACTAACATTGCATGCATACGGTGCGGTGTGAAAAACCACATGGCCAAAGATTGTTATTACAATCCTGCTAGCACACATTATGCAAATAATTTTAAAAGAGAAGGAGTCAGGGAAGGTTTCTTATATGGACCTTATCAAATGTTCCTAGTGATGAAAAAGGGAAAGCTGGTTTCCAAAGCAAGGTGGCTTTCGGAAGAAAATTCTTCTTCCGAAAGGAAAATGGCTTCGGAAGCTAAAGATGTGAAAAATGAAAAGAACAAAAGAGTTCCCTTGATACCATCCCAGAAGAAGACTACTTAGGAAGAAAGGTGGTGAAGGCTTCTTCTAAAAGATGTTACAGCCCAAACATCTTCTTCAAAGACATCCATTGAACCCCCATGCTTAACTTTTGGTTCAATTATGTCACTATCATCGGAAGAACCCAAGACCAACAAGGCTTGGTTTCCAATAAAACTAATCATCTTATCTTGCGTGAAGGGACATCCATATGACAAGAATAACAATATTTGGATTATGGATAGCCACATGACTGGGAATAGATCTCTCTTTCAACAATTTCAACATTATGATAGAGGTTCTGTCCAATTTGGAGGTGAGGCCGGAGGATATATTTTTGGCAAAGGAAGTATATCTAATGAAAAATTAAAAGTTGACAAACTTCACTTTGTCAAAAAGCTTGAACATAATTTGTTAAGTGTTTCTCAGTTTTGTGATCAAAAGCATCAAATGCTCTTCATAGAACATGAGTGCATTATCCTCAAACCAGGGTTGACAATTCCTCCAAAATTGGTGCTTCTTAGATCTCCCAAGAAAAGGGATATGTACAAGATTGATATGAACAATGCTTCCCTAATAGGTCAAGTATCATGCTTTCTTTCCAAAGCTGATGGTGATGAGTCAACACTATGGCATAAACGAATGTGTGACATAAATTTTAAGACAATGATTAAATTGGGAAGCGACACAGGGCATCTCATAAATCCAAAGTTGTTAACCCTATCACCACTCCATATCACTTATTGCACACAGATCTATTTAGTCCTATATGTATAATGAGCATTGGAGGAAATCATATTGTTTTGTGATTGTTGATGATTTTACAAGATTTACAGGGGTATTCTTTTTAAGATCTGTAGACGAAAGGACTGAAACACTAAAATCTTTTATTATTAAAATAGAAAATAAAATTGATGATAAGTTTAAGATAATTAGAAGTGATCAAGGGACTTAGTTTAAGAACCTCGTTCTTGACTCATTCTGTAACTTAAAAGGGATTGCTAAAAAATATAGTGCTCCCAGAACTCCTTAACAAAATGGTGTTTCTAAGAGGAGGAACAGGACACTTATTGAGGCTGCTCGAACTATGTTAGCTAATTCCAACCTACCTCTAACATTCTCGGTAGAGGCATTCAGCACTGCATGCTATGTGCAGAACAAGGTTCTTGTAGTTAAGCCACATGGAAAAACCCCTTATGAGCTATGGAATAAGAGGCCACCATTCAATGGCTTTCTAAGGTCTTTTGGCTGCAGGTGTACCATACTTAACACAATGGACAATTTGGCAAAATTTGTTGAAAAGTTGGGTGATGCTATCTTTGTTGGATACTCCTCTAGCTCTAAAGCTTATAGACTTTGCAACATCAAGAATCAACAATTCAGGAATCATCCAACATTTTTGTTAATGAGCACACTCCTTGTGTTAAGGGGAATGGACATGATCATATTTATGGCATAGAATTATTTTCAAAGTATTCTAAACCATCTTGTGAGAATGTTTTAGCTGGAATAGGTACTCAAGGAAATTATGAAGATAACCAACTGTATGAGCTACCCAGACCTATTCCAAGTTCTCCAATGGAAATTCACAGCCAACAAACGATGATGTTTCTCATTCATTCAATCAGTCCTCATTGAATGAGTTTGAAACAACAGCTGGACAAAGTGTTCTAGCTCCTGAGCAAAATATGTCCAATCTGGATTTATCTTTGCAACTGGAAGTGATTTCCCAACTAAGAATTCACAACACTTATCCAGCTGAGAACATCATAGGGGATGTATCTAAATGTGTGAGAACAAGAGGACAAACTCATCATGGGAAGGTCTTCTTGTATTCATGCTTATTATCCCAGATGGAACGCAAGAAGGTAGAAGATTCCTTGAAAGAAAGTAGTTGGGTTGAATCGATGCAAGAGGAGCTGCTTCAATTCAAAAGACAAAAGGTTTGGAACCTATGTCCGCTACCATCTCGTCAAGTACCTACTGGCACCAAATGGGTTTTCAGAAAAAAGAGAGATGACAGAGGCTTGATTATCAAGAACAATGCAAGATTGGTGGTTTAAGGATACACTCAAGAGGAAGGAATTGATTATGCTGATGTCTTTGCACCTGTTGCAAGACTTGAGGTAGTTAGGATCTTCCTTGCTTATGTTGCATCCAAGAATTTCATTGTCTACCAACTTGAAGTCAAGTGTTTCTTTCTATATAGGGATACGGATAGGGAAGTCTACGTGTGCCAGCCTCCAAGATTTTAAGACCCACAACACCCCAACTATGTATACAAATTGGATAAAGCTCTATATGGGGGCTGTACCAAGCACCTCGGCTGTGGTATGAGACTTTGTCTTAGTTTCTTCTGAAGAATGGTTACATTAGGGGTACCATTGATAAGACTCTTTTCATAAGGAAGTCTTAAAAGGACATCTTGCTTGTTCACGTCTATGTTGATGACATCATATTTGTTTCTCAAATGACCAAATGTGTAAAGACTCTGAAAGCACCATGAAGAAGAAGTTTGAGATGAGAATCATGGAAAAAATGGACTTTTTCCTTGGAATTCAGGTAAAGCAAATAAAGGAAGGGTTCTTCATCAATCAATCTAAGTATGTCAATGAATTCTTACAAAGATTTGACATGAAAGATTGCAAGTCAGCCAAGACACCCATACCTAGAAACCATAATCTATGTCCTGATTCGGAGGGGAGGATACTAATGCATATCAGTATAGGGAAATTATTAGTTCTCTAATGTATCTCACATCAAGTACACCTGATATTATGTTTGCAACTTGCATTTGTGCAAGATATCAGGCTGCTCCAAAGGTGTCTCACCTAGCTGCTGCCAAGAGAATCCTCAGATACCTTAAAGAAGCACCTAAATTAGGTCTCTGGTATCCTAGGAACAACAATTTTAATCTCTATGGATACTTTGACAGTGACTCTGGAGGCTGCAACATTGACAAGAAATCAACATCAGGTGGATGTCAATTTCTTGGTGGAAGGATCATCTCATGGTAGTACAAGAAACAATCATGTGTCTCTACATCAACTGCTGAAGCTGAATACATTGTTGTTGCAAGTTGCTATGCTCAGTTGTTATGGATTCAGAACTAGATGATAGACTATGGATTCAACTTTATAAGCACTCCTATCCACATTGACAATAATAGTGCTATGTCCAACACTGAAAATCTTGTGAAGCACTACAAGACCAAGCATATTGGTATGAGGTTTCATTTTGTTCATACATATATGTACCTAGTTTATGTGCTTAATGTAAAAGTCTGTCATGTATTACACATGTGTTATGAATGAGTTGAATGAAATATAATATGTGGTTGATACTTATAATGTTTAATATTTTAATGTATTATTGTGTTAAAGTATAATGAACTTACTATATAGGATTGAGGTTGTTGTGCATATTTCTTAGTCAGTAATGATTGAGAAATGTGTTCAAACTTAGTCGTATGAGTCTTCATGCGAATGAACCATGGTAATGGACCATACGCATGATTATCTCATGCTAATGGACCAGTCGCACGACTAAACTAGGAGACTGGATCAGTCACATGATTGAGACATAAGATTGACTTAGTCGCACGACTGAACCTTCGGTCGTGCGTATGAATCAATCACATGATTCCGTCGCACGACTGAACCATGCTAATGGTTCAATCATACGATTGGAAACTCATAACCAATAAATACCACCTAATTAATGAAAAAATGAAACACTAAAAGAATTTAAACACATACTCATAACCTAGCCGTCCAGAGCGTCCGGAAACCCTACTCCAAGTTCATAGTTCATTCCTGATCAATTTCTAATCAATTCTTAACGTTTGTTTCATCGTTAGATCGATCGAGTTGTCGTTCTCACTAATTGGATCGCCAACCAAATAGGATTCTGCACTATTTGATCTGGTTTCATGCATTATCAGTTAGTACTCCGTACGTACACAGTCCTAACAAGAGGTATCAGAGCTTTGGCTCTTTATTTTGCATGTGATTTGACTGGTTTTGGTGTAAAAATCACATTTTTCATTCAAAAACATCATCTTTTTGAGTAAAACAGTGTTTTCGACGTCTCCAGGTCTCCAAATTTACGTTTTTCGGCTTACGGCAGATTAGGGTTCGTAAAACATCGTATTTTTGTGTCAAAGTGTCAAAAACCTCTTAATTTTCAAAAACATCAGCCTTCCGTCACACGATTGGCTCAATCGCACGACTGAACTCAATGGCACACCGATTCGAACAATTGAACTCAGTCGCTCATCCATTCGTACGACTGAACATCTTCATCCGCTTGTCTCCAATCGCACACTCCATACGTACAACTGAATCCAATCGCACGATTGAATTTACTTGCACACTTCAATGCATACCTTATCCGCATGACTCAGTCATCTGCATTGGTCCTCCATATTTATCCAATCACATGATTAACTCATTTGCATTTGTCCAATCACACAATTGACTCATCTGTATCTGTGCATGTGCACGAGTGAATCAGATTAGTTCTAAAGTTCAATATTAAACAAATGGAAGATCAATTCTCTGCGTTTACTGCCGGAAGGGACTCTCGCATCCAGAACCTACTTCTTTTGGAAAAGGAAATTTAGAATCACAATAAACCACCTAAACTTAAAATGTTAGATGATTACCCATAATGGAAAGAAAGATTTGAAATCTATCTTGGTGGAGTTGATCCCAACCTTTGGGTATCTATTGAGACAGGTTATAGTATGCCAGTCGATGCTGATGGTGTTAAATTAACTTTGTGAGGTATGATTGACAGCCAGAAAGAAAAGTACAATGCTGAAAAGAAGGTGTATGCCCTATTGAATTAGTCAATACCAAAAGACATATTCCATCAGTTTTCTAAGAACAAACAGGCAAAGAAGTTATGGGAATCATTAGAGAAATGATATGACAGGAATGCAACATTGAAAGATTTGAAGGCAAAGGCTCTTAAGAAGGAGATTGATAACTTCTTTTTGATGGGAAAAGAAAGGTTGCATGATGTTATATACAAGTTCTACCATGTGATGAGTGAGTTGCACACTCATGGAGTAACAACATCTATGGAAGATAAGGTGTCAAGCTTTGCAGATGGCTTGCCAGAAAAATAGAGCTCGTTTGTGTTGAATCTGAGACAGAACGATATTCTGTCAAAGTTGGATATAAATGACTTCATATTGAAGTTGAGAGAGGAAGAATTGAGGATGAAATACAAGTCTCGGAAAGGATCCTATGACGAGAATCCTTCACTTTATAACTCCTCTCCTACTCCAACTAGTTCAGGAGCACCTCTTCAAACATCATTTGTGTCTAGTTCTGCCACTCCTTCTCAAACCATATCTTCAGGATCTGAAACATCAGGGTCATCTAGTACCCAATATATTGTGCCTCAAGCAAATGCTACTAAGTTGAAAACTGAGAATCTCGGTAATATTACTGTGGAGGTTACAAAGGAGCACATGGACCTTCTCATAGCGATTGTTCATTCCTATGATGGTCTAGTTGCAGGGAATATTGGCAATTGCCATCTAGCAGATGAAGATTACGAGCAGGTGGATGAAAATGAACTAGAAAGAATGGATATAAGGTGGGCATTGGCAAGTGCTGTCAGAAGAGCGAAAAAGTTTGTGAAAAAGACTGGACAAAACTTGGTAGCCACAAAAGACATTTAAAGAATTTCGACGCATACTCATAACCTAGCCGTCCAGAGCATCCAGAAACCCTACTCCAAGTTCATAGTACGTTCCTGATTGATTTCTAATCAATTCTTAACCTTTGTTTCATCGTTAGATCGATTGGTTTGTCGTTCTCACTTATTGGATCGCCAATCAAATAGGATTCCACACTATTTGATCCGGTTTCACGCATTATCAGTTAGTACTTCGTACGTACACGGTCCTAACAAGTGGTTAAGCCTAAGAAAACAGGTAACAGAAATCCATTCTCAACCTTCAATCGTCAAGACAAACAAATGAGTGGAGCTACCTCATCAGGCAAAGAGACAAAGGCCTTAACTGCTCAAGATGATGAAGGACAGGATTGGACCTTCCGTTTTGTGTCTCGGGTTAATTGAATATTTTGTGTCGAGGGATTGGATGATGACTCTACGAGTGAAGGGAAAATCACTGTTGAACTAGTGATGTCACATAACGAAGGGACTACACATGTGGTAAATAACCTCACTGAAGATGAACTCGGAATGATATGTTCATAATCTCCTGTAACACCCGATTATTTATTATTTTGAAGCCGACGAGAGAAGAAAAGAAATAAAGTCCTCAGTCGAGGGACCAAACTAACCAACGAAAGAAAGATAGGTGAGTGGGGGTATATAAAGGGAGAGGGCAGCCCTTACCCTCTCCCCACACCCATATTTTCAGCCATCAAAGAGGGGAAGAGAGAAAGAAGAGAAAAAAGGAGAAAAGGTTGGTTCGGGTAGATTCAACCGGGCAAAATCGTCGTGTAGCAAGTCAAACCGAAGCTCTACTTCTCGGTGTCATTTGTGTGAGTTCTAGGACCCCTCCTTTAAACGTTTTTGAATGATCTGGGGCTGGAACACATCTAGAAATTGGGTTTTTGAGTAGGTGCATGTTTGAGCCGTTTGTGTATGTGTATGTGTATGTGTATGTGTATGTGTATGTGTATGTGTATGTATGATCCATTTGAGCCTTGTTTGTGAGCTTGTGTGTGCTTGAATGGTGTTGTGGTATGCATCCATAAGGTTTAGGATGGTTGATTTGGGCTTAGAATGGGTGTAGATGAGTTTGGAGGTTGAAAAGTCAATTTGCGTTCGGCTGGAACTGCATTCTGCATCAGCTAGGGTTTGGCGACCGACTAGAGACCGAATGGAGGCCATACGGCCGAATAGGGTGCGATTAGGGTCCATTTGAATGATTGAGGGTCCATTCGCATGATTGAAAGACCAGTCACATGGAGGTCATGCGATTGAAGGTCTAGTGGCATAAATGCTCATCCGCATTAGTCCTATTCAAATGAGGTACATCCGCATTAGTCCATTCGCATGAGTGTTCATCTGCATTGGTTCATTCGCATGATGTTCAGTCGCATGGATATCCATACGCCTGAATAGCGCTGTTGCGCCAGAGGAAAGTGAGTTTGACTTCTGATTTCGAGGGAAAGTGCAGATGTAAGTTTATATGTAAAGGTTCCCGTAAGAGCATGTAAGATGATGATTGAGGCCTTAGAGTGCACGTAGGGCATGATGATGATGATGTTGCATATTTATGCATGATATGTATGTATGATGTTGCCCTGTATGATGTTGATGTCTGTGTATGATATGTTCCTTATTACAATCTATGTTTATCTTTCCTGTGGCTTTACGTGTTATTTTAATGAATGAACCAGAAGTATTATGTAACATAAAGTGAAAGATAATGAAAGAGGAACATGATGAATGAATACATGCATTAATGAACAAATGAATGTAAGAAGGCTTGCAAGCAAATGTATGGAGGTGCACACCCGATGAAGGTGTTAGCTTAACGGTGTGCAGGTTAGCTACTCCGAAGGATGCACACTGGGGTCCAATATTTGTGATTGACCACTGGAATGGGATCCTTGCCTCTTGCCCTAGGTTCTAGAGTCGGCTTCATGCTTAATGTTCGAGGTCTACGAAAGATCTCAGGCTCAGTTACCCGCTTCGTGCACAATGTTCGGGGTATAGCATATGGCATTGATCCGGAACAGAAGAGAAAAGTTAAATGGTGAATTTACTTGCCCTAGGTACTGGAGTCAGCTCCGTGCCCAATGTTCGAAGTCTATGAAAGACCTCAGGCCCAGTTACCCACTTCATGCACAATGTTCGGTGTAACGTACATGTTACTGGAAATAATGAATGAACGAATGAAAGTAAGAATGTATGAAAGAATGAAAGTTAACATATATATGATGAAGATAATAATGATGTTATCTGTATATGTATGATGTATGATTTCATGAAGATAAAGTATGGTTTTTTAACAATAGATAAGTATGTTTTATTTATAAAACTAGAACTCACTCAGCAACGCTGACTTGATGTTTTTCTAGTTGGCAGGTAATGATTATTGAGGATGGCACGAGATGGCTACTCAGCTCTTTTGGGATGGCACCATTTATTTAATGCTTTTGTTATGTAATTTAACAATATATTTTTTAAGTAATTGACGATGTATTATTTGGCAAAAGTTTTTATAATGGAATGAGATGTCATTGTGAATGTTTTCGCTGCAATATTTTCATAAGGCAAATGTAATTATATGTTTATGTGTGATTAGGATCCAGTTGTAAGCGTCCCGGGAACAGGGCCTTACAAGTTGGCATCAGAGCCAGAGTTTAAGTGAAATGGGTAAAATTTTCAAAATAAACCTTAACTTAAACTGAAAATGGGACGGAAAGGGGATGGGATGCCAATTTGAGTAGCTGCGTGCCATTAGGTATTTTCATAATGTTAACCGGTTTTATGTGCGCATGGTATGTGGTTGTGTGTTGTTTTTAGATTTAAATACTGATGTAGTCAGGATAGGTAATGCTCGGGGTGTGAAGAGTAAAGTATGTGGCTAATCACAACTGGCCACTTTAACTAGGGACTTACTATACTTGCCCTAAACTAAGCTGCTCCCATGACCGTGTTGGTGTTTGAATCTTTCAGTGTGCGTGTGAATGGTAGGTGGTAGATCTTCGAGAGCTTCAAGGGGTGGAGGTCACGGTGCTGAACCACGACCTAAGAGAGGGAGACCCAGAGTTGAAAAGGTGGTTCATAAGGAACTCGAGACCCCGCATCTGGAGGGTGGGGATGAGAGTGCAAACCTAAGGGCCTCGGTGAACGAGTAGGTGGTCGAAGAACTTCATCTGGTCATGGAGACGATCTTGCCATCTGTAGTGACCGAAGTTATCAAGGCTATATGAGAAGGGGAAAGAAAGGAGAGAAACATGCCCTCGGGAGGACGGGAGCCACCAGAGCCGAAAACGGTTCTAACTGATGATGAGGAGGAAGAAGAAGAGCATGTGCAAGAGGCGGCACGAGGCTGTAACTACGGGGCATTTATGAGATGCAAGACCTTTACTTTCGATGGAAATGGAACTGCTGCTGCTGCTCACCGATGGATGAGGGAAATGGAGGTTGTTTTTGATATTAGTGAGTGTCGTGAAGATCAAAAGGTGAAGTTCGCTACCCACTCTTTTGTTGATTCAGCTCTGTGCTAGTGGGACAACATTCTCCAAGCTGAGGGTAGCAGGGCCATTGGGAGAATGAGATGGCCTGAACTGAAGAAGTTGGTGATTGAAGAGTCTGTCCTCACCAGGAGGTGGATAAGGTAGAGAGAGTTCTTGCAGCTGGAGGCGGGAACGATGACACACCAACAATGCACCACAAAGTTCAAGGAGATGGCACGTCTGGTACCGGATCAAGTCACACCTCTGTCTCGAAAAATCAAGAGGTATATTCAGGGTTTGTCAGTGGATATTCGCATGCACATGATCGCTGCCGGCCGAGCACGTTTAGGTCGGCGGTGGATTTGGCAGGGAGACTGTATGATTAAAGGATGGCGGTGGTGACTAAAGGTGGCAAGAAGGGCGGTGGTGATCGAAACTGGCAAGGAAGGAGGTTTGGTCGGGGTGATGCCTCGACGGGTAACAAGTAGGCACGGGTGGACGACCACTTTGTGGTCACAACGGGTGCTGGTATAAAGAAGTGTGGCAAGTGCGGAAGGAGCACGGTGGTGAGTGTAGATGGGGGTTGAATGTTTGTTTCAAATGTGGGAAGCTTGGTCATATGGCTTGAGATTGCAGGGGTGTGAGGTGTTTTAACTGTGGAGAAAGTGGTCATATGCGTAAAGATTGTAAGAAGCCAAGGGCTAAGGGTCCCGGGGCGAAGAAGCCGGGAGGTGAAGGACCAAGGGCGAGCACTAGGGCATTCACCATGACACAGGAGGAAGCTAGGATGGACCCTGATGTCGTGTCCGGTATGTTTCCAGTGAACCAAACTTTAGCTTCTGTATTATTTGATTCGGGTGCGAGTAAAAGTTTTATTTTTGCTGCTTTATATGCTAAGCTGCCTGTTAGTAGTAGATGTGTTGATGCGCCCTTTAATGTAGAAACTGCCATAGGTAAGTGTACCAGGATTTCTAAAATGATAGAGAACTGTGATGTGGAACTTCAGGGTCATAATTTTCCCGCTAGACCGTTTGTGATGACCTTAGGTGGTTTTGATTTGGTCCTTGGGATGGATCGGTTGGCGGACTCCGAGGCGAACATTGTGTGTCGCAAGAATATGATTCATTTGATAGCGCCTGACGGTAGTTCAGTGACGGTTTATACTACTTGGCCTATGTAAAGGATGTAGATACGCCAACACCACAACTGTCTGATGTACTGGTTATGTGTGAATTCCCAGACGTGTTCCCGGAGGACTTATCAGGAGTGCCACCTAACAGAGAGATTGAGTTTCAGATTGATCTGATACCGGTGCCCAACCTGTTGCCAAAGCACCGTATCGATTGGCTCCGACTGAGATGAATGAGTAGATGGAGCAGTTGCAAGTGCTGCTAGATAAGGGGTTCATTAGACCGAGTATCTCTCCTTGGGGTGCCCCGGTCCTGTTCGTGAAGAAGAAAGACGGTAGCATGAGGATCCGCATTGACTACCATGAGTTGAACAAGTTGACGGTGAAGAACCGATACCCCTTACCGAGAATAGACGATTTGTTCGATCAGCTTAAAGGTGCCAGTTGGTTTTAAAAGATAGATCTTTGATCTAGGTACCATCAGTTGAAGGTGAAGGAGCAAGATATCCCTAAAACAGCTTTTCGCATGAGCTACTGCCACTAGGAGATTCTCGTCATGTCTTTTCGTTTGACCAATGCGCCAGCTGCTTTTATGGATCTGATGAATCGGGTGTGTGGGCCGATGTCGGATAAATCAGTGATTATGTTTATTGATGATATCCTGGTTTATTCAAAGAGTGAGATTGAGCATGCCGGTCACATTCGGGAGGTTCTTGAGACATTAAGGAGGGAGAAGTTGTATACAAAATTCTCCAAGTGTGCGTAATGGTTGAGCAAAGTTGAGTTCTTGGGTCATGTGGTAAATCCTGATGGATTATGGTTGACCCGGCTAAGGTAGAGGCAGTGATGCAATGGAAGTCTCCTAAGACGCCATTCGAGATTCGTAGCTTCATGGGTTTGGCGGGCTATTATAGATGGTTTATCCAAGACTTTTCTAAGATCGCTTCTCCACTAACCAAGTTGACCCGAAAGGATGTAAATTTTATATGGAGTTAAGCTCAAGAGAAGGCGTTCGAAGAATTGAAGGCGAGGTTGACTCAAGCTCATGTTCTGTCATTACCCGATGGAAGTGAAGATCTGGTGGTTTATTCTGATGTTTCCTATATGGGGTTGGGGTGCGTGTTAACGCAAAGAGGGAAGGTTATAGCCTATGAATCCCAACAGTTGAAGGTTCATGAGTTCAATTATCCTACTCATGACATGGAGCTAGCAGCCGTGGTCTTTGCACTAAAGATTTGGAGGCATTATCTTTACAGGACGAAGTGCACCATTTTCACTAACCACAAGAGCTTGAAGTTCTGAACATGAGGCAGAGATGGTGGTTGGACCTTATAAAGGATTATGATTGTGAGATCCACTACCATCCGGGCAAGGCCAATATGGTGGCTGATGCCCTTAGCAGAAAAGAAAGGCCCGAGCCGATTCGGGTAAAAGCATATCAACTAATCATTACCTCCGATGTGATGAAGCAAGTCAAGGGGTTTCAAGATGAGGCATTGAAAGAAGTTCATCTTAACTCGAAAAGAATGAGAGGTCTGGTTGGGGAATTGGGTGAAAACACACTCGGTGTTAGAACCTGATTTGGTCGTATGTGGATTCCTCATTTTGGGGATCTACGGGTGAAGATTATGGATGAAGCTCACAAGACTCGATACTCCATTCATCCTCGTGCCACAAAGATGTACCAAGACATGAAGAAGAATTATTGGTGGCCGGGTATGAAACGCGACGTAGTGGAGTATGTGAGTAAATGCCTTGCTTAGAGGTGAATGCCGAGCGTCAAAAGCTGTATGGGAAGATTCAACCTTTGGATATACCGCCATGGAAGTGGGAGCACATCACCATGGATTTCATTACGAAACTACCGCGTACCCCAAAAGGGTACGATACCATATGGGTGATAATTGACCGTTTGATGAAGAGTGCTCACTTTCTACCGATGCGCGTGACATATTCATCTGAGAGGTTGGCTGAACTATTCATGAGGGAAATTGTAACTCATCATGGTGTGTCGGTGTCTATTGTGTCTGATCATGACACTCGGTTTACATCTAAATTTTGGAAGAAATTCCATGACGCCATGGGAACGAGGTTACATATTAGCACGGCTTATCATCCCCAAACTGATGGTCACTCAGAAAGGACCGTTCAGACATTGGAAGACATGCTTCGGGCATGTGTGACTGATTTTGGGGGAAGTTGGGATGACCACCTACCGCTAGCCGAATTCTCATACAACAACAACTATCATGCCAGCATTGGTATGCCACCATATGAGATGCTATACGGTAGATAAAATGACCCAAATGACTCTCGATGAAAACAAGAATCTAGCATCAAAAGGTTTTGGTAAAATGTCCCAAATGATTTTGATATACCTGTATGATTCCATAATGAATCGTTCCAGTTATGATCAAATTAACTTGAAGTTGTGCTGTCCAGAAAGAAAATTCTATTAGATACGTGTCTTAAGATTTCAATCTACCTCAAATCAATAATACAAAAATGTCTTAGTTTTGTTTATTAATTTCTAGTTGTTTTGTTTATTAATTTTTAGTCATTTTGTAGGTAAAAGTCGGACTGTGCATTTGGATTCAATATGTAAATCACCCATTAAAATGGGTCACGTCTGAGGTGACCAATCGGGCTTTAAGTTAAAAATCAACAGGTTTTTCAAATTCAAAAGGTCATGTTTGAGATGATCATCGCTCATAATGTTTTATCTATAGTTTAAAGGATAATTTTTTGAAAGGTCATAAGGTCAAACTCATAAGTATGAGCCATTCGCACGACTAGACCATAAGTATGGACCAGTCGCACTATTGGATCATACCTATGAGTCCAATCGCACGACTGAACCACATGTATGGTCCAGACGTATGATTGGACCATAAGCATTGGTCAATCCATGCGATTGGATCACCAAAATGAACCAATCGCAAAAATTGAGGTGAGCGACTGAGTTAGTCGCACGACTGAAACCTAGTCGCACGACTGAATGTGACCGACTGGGCCAGTCGCACGACTAAGCCCCAGTCGGGCGAATGAAGCGTGCGAATAGGTCCAGTCGCACGACTGAAAGTACACCTAGTATAAATAGAGTAGAGTCAGTCGCACTTTGTCACCAACCTAAATCGCTCTTTATTTGTACGACTACACCCAAACTCTACCAAAATTTTGTTTGACCATTTTTTTACTTGTTCTCATTGATTCTAACGATTACTACTTGCATCTACATGTAATGTACGAAGATCCTGACTTAAACATTCCATTAAATCAAGCCCTAACTAACAAAATTTAATCAAAATAAGAACCAAGACTAAGTTGTCAAAATAAACCTATTAAATGAACTAAACCGCGAACTTAAAGAGCATTAGATGTTATTTAGAGCGTTTGCGAGTCTAATGAGCCAATCCATAACGTTGTGTATTGAGTTTAGCCCACAATTTGAATTTAAATTGAATAAATAGAGAGTTATGCGAATGGACACGCTGATGAACCTCAATCACACGACTAAGCTCGGCGAATGGCTCAATCGCACCAATGAACAATGCGTATGAGTTTAGTCGCACGACTGGTTCAGCCGCATGGTATCGCATACGAGTAAGCTCAGTCGTAGGCTCAATCGTATGACTAAGCTCAATTGCATGACTAAGGCTCAGTCGCACTATCCATTCGCACGAGTGAACAGAATGTTTCTAGCTCAATAAAGTACAAATGTCATTTACTTAACAAAATTCTAATGTTTATGTGTCCTGTGTTACAGCAACATGGCTAGTAGGTGGACGATGAGCATGAAGCACAACATGTGTGCTCATTTTGACGTCACGTCCTCGAACGCTTCTGAATTCGCGGGTATTATTACCTTCTTACGGAGATCGAGGATCTTCAAGTCTATCTCGACACCGTGCACGCCATACAGGTCGATTCAGCGGGCTTTCTGGGAAGGCGTGGTTGTAGACAGTCCTCTGAGCCACACTGTATTCGAAGTTCCATTTTGGACAAGATATTAAGGTCAGCGAGGATGATATTAGGAGAGTGTTAGAGTTGGAGAGGATGAAGACTGCCCGACCAGGCTATATCCCCTGACAATGCGGGGATGTTTTCTAAGGATCAAGTACTCTAGGGACATAAACGCTAGTGTGCTCAACAAGAGCAATATGTGTCCTCAGTTCAAGTACTTGGCGCATGTGATCCTCAAGTGCATCGCCTCAAGGAAAGAGGGTTTTTTATGAGCTTTCAGATCAAATGCATAATGCATATGTTGCCCTGGTACTGAACCATCCGTTCAGTTTCTCATGGATGATCTTCATTTACTTGGTCGAGAATATAAAGGCCAAAGGCAAGGAAGGATTCTAAATTTACCCTCGATTCCTTCAGATGATTATTGACCAGATGCTTCCTTTACTTCCAAAGGAGACTGATGATGTTATGACCCCAGAGGTTATGGATGATACTACACTGGGTAGGATGAAGGTGTACCTGGGCAAGCAGGTGAAGCCCCTGGTGAGACGACTGTTTGGACATCTGGCCCTAGAGGATTATGTGGCACCAGCTCACAAGAAGTGGTGTCACGATGATAGTGATTCAGATTCTGAGCCAATTGTTCTACCCACCGACGACACCGATGAGGATGATAGGAGTGATGGTGGAGATACATCCCCCACTACATCTAGGGCCACTACAACTGATATACCATCTCCACCATCCACCTACGGTGGAACTGAGACTGTTGGATTACACCAAGACTTCCATCCTGACGAGGAGGAAGATTCGGATGAAGAGCCTCTAGTGAGGACAATGGGCAGCAAGGTGGTTGCCACTGAGAGGGGGATTACGGCGGTTGGTCGACGCCAAGGTGAGTCTAGGGATGCTGCTACCAATGTTACTCATCCTTGATACAACCCGGACCATCCCATGAGCCCAGGGGGAGCATCCTCTTCCAAGGGATCGAGGAAGAAGAGGATGGCTCAGCCCCATGGCATGAAGGGGAAGAGAAGAACGATTACACTAATTACCACCTCTACCGCGGCCACGATTACCACTACCACAGCTACCACCTCCACTACCACACTTCCTACTACCACTACCACATCTCCTACTACCACTATCACACCTCCTACTACCACTTCCATACCTCCTACCACCACCACCACAACCATTCCACATATCGCACTCACACTCCACCTCCCACATTCACCACATCCATCACTACCACCACCAGCCACCAAGCAGGTCCCTCAACCCACTCTACATTCACTACCATACCAACTCTAGCCTCCATCGGGGTAGAGGAACAACTAGCCAACCTAAACCGGATGGTGCTAAAGCTGCTACCTATCGATGAGCAAAGAGCTACATAGCTAAACCAGCTGTTGGAGCTCAATGCTGCTAAAGCTCAGCAGATTACACAGCTTCAGGAGAAGAATGCTCATTTGGTGAAGAGGATTGAGGATTTGGAGGCAAAGAACAAGAAGATCATGCTCAGGCTGAAAGGAACAAAAGATGAGCCTCTAAAGATCAGGGAAGGTGAAGGTGATGATGGAGATGATGATGATGGTGATGATGATGATGAGTTTGGTGAAGAAGATGAAGGTGATGATGAAGGACCGAGGGGTAAGAGGAGAGGAGATGATGATGAAAAGGTGATGGTGTGACATCAGCCTCTACTCAAGGTCAAGAAAGGTGGACTATGAGAGCACAAGATCAGGGAGCATCATTCTCAGCCCCTGGGGTTAAAGAAGTGACAAATAAGGAGAAAAATCAAACATCACAGTAAGATGAATATGATGTTGCTCCCCTGCAGCAAATCAAGTCTCAATTTACCATGATTCTTGAATTGCAAGGGATTGTCAGACAGTCGGTGAGCTACAATCCCAAAGAAGGAGAAATCATTCCCGATCTGGGTGACGAGCAACTCGCTTAGATGTTCAGACTGAATCCAGAAGAGCCCGTCAAAGATGCTCCAAAGGTTGATGTTATGAGTGATGACGAGCTGAATGATGTTGACGAAATAGAGATTGAGGATGTTATGTCTGAACACTATCCAGAGTACACTAACCGAGAGGGAAATGTGATCCCCGACTTGGGTGACATTCTTGGCAGTGCTACAATTGAAAAACTGGAAGGGATGGAGAAAGAAAAATAAAAAGAAGAAAGCACTGCCCAAGCCTCGGACGCAGAAGTTGATATAAAGAAGGCTGAATGGGTAGCTTGTGTTTGCAGAGATGAAAGCCCAACGCGCGTTGCCAAAGCAGAATGCCTACACAAAGCTCTACAGAGTCAAAAGACATTAAAAAGTGTCAGGTGAGATTATAACATGGGAGTATTTTGAAGATCTAAACGTTTATGCTATAAAGAGGGAGTAGGGAATAGAGTACTTTAGATATCCACATGATTTGAAGACTCTCCCAGGTTTTGAACTCAACCAACTCGCATGCTTAAATCTGCTTATGTTGATCCTAGAAAGATGTCAGGTTGGTTTGAGGCTGCCCTAAAGAAGAAATACCACACGAGATGGGTAAACTTCAACCTTAACAACCGAAAAGGTACATTCATAGGTCTGAAGTGGATCCTATATCTGGAAAGCCTAAAGTCGTGTTGAGGTGGAGTCCCCCACGTATAATGTCCAAGATTACCTTACGGGAAATGCCTTTGGACTTCACTCCACACTTCAAATGGTGGTATTACGATTGGAGGACGGGTGAAGCAGTCATAGTTCTAAATAAAAAGGGCAAAATGGAAACTATTCGGGTATCGACCCATTGTGGCTTTCAAACTTGTCTGCAGAAGATGTCTACACTTGATACAAGTGGTCACTATTCTAAGATCCACAAGATATTATACAAGCTCTCAAATTCCATAATTTCATAAGACTCTACTTTGCATTTGAAATACATGCAGGAGTCACAAGAGAGGAGAAGTACAAGAAATTTAAAGAGCTTATGAAGAACGTCAGACAATAGATTAAACTAGGTCCAATGGGGAGTTTATTGTTACATATATGTACCTAGTTTATGTGCTTAATGTAAAAGTCTGTCATGTCTTACACATATGTAATGAATGAGTTGAATGAAATTTAATATGTGGTTGATGCTTATAATCTTTAATATTTCATTGTATTAATGTGTTAAGTATAATGAATATACTATATAGGTTTAAGGATGTTGTGCATAGTTCTTAGTCAATAATGATTGAGAAATATGTTCAAACTTAGTGGTATGAGTCTTCATGCGAATGGACCATACTAATGGACCATATGCATGATTATCTCATGATAATGGACGAGTTGCACGATTAAACCAGGAGACTGGATTAGTCGCACGATTGAGACATAAGATTGACTTAGTCGCACGACTGAACCTTAAGTCGTGCGTATGGATCAATCGCATGATTCCGTCGCACCACTGAACCATGCTAGTGGTTCAATCGTACTATTGGAAACCCATAACCTATAAATACCACCTAATTCTTTGAAAATGAGACACTTAAAGAATTTCGACACATACTTATAACCTAGCCGTCCAGAGCGTCCAGAAACCCTACTCCAAGTTCATAGTTCGTTCCTGATCGATTTCTAATCAATCTTAATGTTTGTTTCATCGTTAGATCGATCGGTTATCGTCCTCACTAATTGGATCGCCAATCAAATAAGATTCTGCACTATTTGATCAGGTTTCACGCATTATCAGTTAGTACTCCGTACGTACACGGTCCTAAGACATTTCATCAGAGATATTCATGATAAAAATCTAATCAAGCTAATCAAAGTTGTTTCAAATGAACAATATGCTGAGTTGTTCAACAAAGCGTTCGGTGAACAGAGATTTAAGTATCTCATTACAGCCATTGGGATCATAAACATTGATTAGTCTACCTCGTTTGAAAACCTTTTTAATATGTAATGTCTTCTGTCAATACAGTCTAAGCCCTGTTACAAAAGGTCTCTCTCTGAAAGATGTTGACTTCTCTAAAATCATTTCCTTTCTTTCCCAATCATCTTATTACACTGCCCTAACTGCTAATCCTACCGTGTACTCAAATCATATGGTTTAATTTTGGGAAATGGTCAGATTGAAACCCTAAATGGGGTTCGTGTAATAAGATTGAGCATTTGTGGCCGGGAGTTGGTCATTCTTGAACAACTCATCAGGGAGCATCTCGAGCTTCATGATGAGGGTGCCCCCACAGAGTTCCCCAAAGCAGGTTTCAACACCTACATCCAAATGGGATATGGTGGAGACATCAACAGATCCATAGTCTACAAGTTCAACTTCTTATACAACTGGAAGTTCCTGCTGCATGTCGTTCTTCATTTTCTGTCCAACAATCAACATAAGAACTAGCGTGCCTAGTTCATGGAATGGTGAGAAGCCTTAGATTCAACTATTCAAGGTTTGTGCTGACCAATCTAATGGGAAATCTCCAGCGGAAACATTCTTCATGTATCCTAGATTTCTCCAGCACATAATTAACTGTGAGTTGGACCAGATTTAGCTTGTCTGTGCAGCTTCTCTAACTGTCCCTCACATGAGGCTGACCATCTTCAAGACTTTGAAGAAAGTGTCCACCAATTTCACTGGAAGATACACTACTATGCTTCCAGGTATGACCGAGCACATAGCTCCCAGTGACATACCTGTTAACGCCACAGGAGATGAACCCACACCAACAATTGCCATCACATTGCGAAACCTACCTTCTCATCCTATCACCATCACATATCAATGATGCCCCAAACGACCCTTGTTCAATCTTATCTCATTGAACAAGCTCCTCCTATTCAATCCAAAAGGACTAGAGTGGAACAATGGGCTCCCACTCAGTCTAAGGTCTCACCATCCCTCACATTTGACCTTGTAGAGAATTATGAAGAGGCTGATGCAACCTAAACATCCAAAGTCTGTCCTGCATGCTGCACAAGTGCAATGATGAAGAATGCTTAGGAAGTTTCACACATGCAACAAAAATATTCTAAGTGTGAAATCTTCCAAAGCCAAGACCAATATCTTCCGAAGCCAAATATGAAGTCTTCCAAAGCCTCAGAGACAAAGTCTTCCGAGGCCTCAGAGACAAAGTCTTCCGAAGCTTCAACTTATGAAGATAGATTTCTTCTGAAGACTTTTGACACATGATTTATCTGATGTACTTTTCCATAAAGTTGGACACCTTTCCACTGCATCTCTGTAAGGTCACCAACTTGCATGAGTTGGTGAAAAGGTCCATGCTTTTGGTAGTAGTACATTGAGGTCTTGATTCTGTAACTTTCTACTTCATTACTTTATCCTTTTTGTAATATATAAGGATGTGAACTATGGCATGTCATAGTCACTAGTCAAAAGGAAATCTGCCTTTTGACTCTACAATTGATTTTGTTTGTGTCTAGTCAATTGTATCTAGATGCCATTCAAAGTATAGCCTGCTATAAGATGTAGTATAAGTATCTTATGTTCTTGTATCTTTCTATTATCTTTGTAACACTTGTAATATAACATACAGAAAGCAATATACTACATTCTTGAAAACCATACACTTGTGTTCTCTTGTTCTGTCTCTTATGTTACTTGTGTTCTTAGTGTCTCATTTGTGGTTAAGCCAGTTTACTGTTTGATTAAGTTTGATTAATCTCTTCTTTGTTGTGTTGTGTTGTAAGTGACTCCCTTCAACGGTCCTGCATTTGGTATCTGAGCATTCCAGGCTCTTGATATAAGATCTCACCATCTTAAGATCTCTCACACAAGCACGATGGATGGGATCAGATTCTTGAGGATCTCTCCTTCATCATCCATGGAATGATTCAGGGGGTCAAGTTTAGGTATTCTCAGTTTATTTATACCAACTTGCTTGCTAACTTAGACTCCTTAGAATATTACCTGTTTCCTAGATATGTCCGGTACATTTTAACTGTGAACGGGGCTCATAGTTAAGGGAAACACGTAACATTCTTAAACTGGGACAGATGAAGCCCGGCATCTTTAAAATACTGAAGAAGCCCACTATTGGCTTCTCTGGGGTAGAAACAGCCTTAGTCTTGGACATACACCACAAATCCAGAAAATGGCATGTCATTAGAGATCAAGGCACTGAAGACATTTACACATGGAAAGATATGTTTTAGTTGCCTTTGCATGATCTTTTTGACATGAGAAGATTCTTTGACAGTCTAAAGGATCCTGATCACCTTATGAAGAAAGGAATAGTGATCATCCTAATGAGGACTGTTGACTTATAAAGTCTACTAAGTGTTTTGGTAGCATCAGCCTAGGGGGAGCTTGTAGAGAATTATGAAGAGGTTGATGCAACCTAAACATCCAAAGTCTGTCATACATGCTGCACAAGTGCAATGAAGAAGAATGCTTAGGAAGTTTGCAAAATGCAACAGAAATATTATAAGTGTGAAATCTTCTAAAGCCAAGATCAATATCTTCTAAAGCCAAATATGAAGTCTTCCAAAGCCTTACAGACAAGGTCTTCCGAAGCTTCAACTTATGAAAACAGATTTCTTCTGAAGACTTTTGACACATGCTTTATGTGATGTACTTTTCCATATAGCTGGACACCTTTCCGCTGCATCTCTGTAAGGTCACCAACTTGAATGAGTTGGTGAAAAGGTCCATGCTTTTGGTAAGTGTATATTGAGGTCTTGAGTCTGTAACTTTCTACTTCATGTACTTTATCCGTTTTGTAATAGATAAGGATTTGAACTATAGCATGTCATAGTCACTAGTCAAATACAATTGACTATGTTTGTGTCTAGTCAATTGTATCCAACTGGCTTTCAAAGTATAGCTGGTTGTAGGATGTAGTATAAGTATCTCATGTTCTTGTATCTTTCTATTATGCTTTGAACACTTGTAATAGAACATAGAGAAAGCAATATACTGCATTGTTGAAAACCATACACTTGTGTTCTCTTTTTCTGTCTCTTATATTAATTGTGTTCTTAGTGTCTCATTTGTGGTTAAGCCAATTTACTGTTTGATTAAGTTTGGTTAATCTCCTCTTTGTTGTGTTGTGTTGTAAGTGACTCCCTTCAACGGTCCTGCAGACCTCAATATGGGCATTGAGTCTCCTCAGTCTCAAACCCATGGGCCCAAAACCCAAACTAAAAGCCCTCATGGTGAGTATCTATACTCCTCTGAGCAGCCAAAAAAGGACAGCCCCACCATAGGCTTATTGCCTATAGACATTGATCAAGGTCCCGTGTCATTAGGTTTAAGCTCTCTATCCTTTACTGACCTTCTCCTTAAAACTGATGAAGAGATTACGTCTCTTCATGGCAATGAAGTTGATCTACAACACTCTATCAAAGATCAACAGAGCCTAGAGATACCTCTTATCTCTAGCCCCCATGAGTAAACCTTTACTGAGGTGAGTCCCACTGATGTGGAGGAAACTCATGCAAATTCAGCTGCCACTACAGTAGATGCCTCAATGGACCTTCTAGACAGTAGTAACATTTCTGAGACTGAATCCATGCCAAGCATGCCTTTTGATGACTCTAAAAGAGACATCACTAAGGGGAAACCAGGGTGCCGAGAAACCATATCTGGTGGTGAGGATGAACATACTAGGTATGTTACCTCATCTCCCTATGATTCTTCCAAAGAAGATGAGGGAAGAATGCAACTCCTCATTAAAGACCTACTGTCTAATGTCTCCAATCTTGAATCCAAGGTTAGGACTTTAGAGGATAGGTCTGCCACTTAGTAGCTTATCATTGATAGTCTTAATGCTCAACTAGCTTAGAAACAGATTGAGAGATCTGTTAGGCGTGTACCCATTCAGGTCTCCTTGACCTCTTCCTCCAGCTCATCTAGCTCTCAAGATGATGCTTCCAAAAAGGGGAAGAGTTTTCATTGACAAACATCTGAGGAACCACTGAGCCAAACTTCAACTTCAAGATATTCGGCTCCCATTACAACTACATTTCCTGAGCCATCCCATGTTGTACTGCAAATAGACCCAAGGATGCTCAGAGATCATTATAAGCTCTTCTCCATGTTCCTATTGAGATCCTCTCTAGATCAGCCTAGCCCTGATATGGTTATGATGTACATTGGAGCTAAAAAGCTTTAGATGATAAGTGCACCTTCTACCACTACCGAAGAAGTTAGTTAACCTAATGTCCAAGAGAAACCTGAGATTAAATTCAAAGGGGAAATAAGGAGTGATGGCCCAACAACCAAAACAGTTGAGACAAATATTGCATTCTCTCAAACTTCCAAAGCTGAAGTCAACGCCTCGGAAGAACTAACTGAATCTTCCGAACCTGAGATGGAAGTTCCAGAAGGACTGTTCTCCTTGTCCGAGGATCTAATCATCACAGATGCAATTCTAGAGTTAGCATCTGAGGTGAATAGTGAGGACTTTCTCAATCAGCCTTTAGATAAGATACCTTCACTACCTCTTTTACAATCTAAACCCTCCTTCCAAGAACCACCAAAATCAAGCACTTCAAAAGATGATAACAGAAAGAAGAAAATAACTGTGGAAGAGCTTGAGGAGGAGGAGAGGATTGAAAAGCTTAAAAGAAAAGGTAGACTTCTAACTGGGAAGTTATTAGCTGCCAGTTCCCAAGCTTCTGCAGCGGCAGTCAACAACAAGAAGAGGGTAGAGATCATTGACAGGCTCATTAAGCTTGGAGCTGCAATGAAGACATACTTACCATTAGAGGATTAAATAAAGCTGGAAAAGGCAACCAAGCTGCAGAATGAACAACAGAAGGAAGCAACACGGTTGGCCTTAGAGGAAGAAAGAGAAAGAGAAAAGAGGGAAGCTGATCTGCAGCTCCAGAGGGGAAGGATATCTTTCCTAATCTCCAGAGGTTTCTCTCTTCAAGAACCATCTCCAGATAATGATGATACGATCCTATAGCTCTTCAACAAAGAGCAGGATCAATTGGAGAAAGAGAGAAACAAAGCTGCAAGAGAGAAGTTGAGGGAAAAAAGAAGAAAGAAGAAAAAGCTAGGGTCACTACGACCAAGAAGATAGGTGAGAAAGCCTGGATGAAAGACTATCTCCGGGCTCACGGCTTCTCTCACAGGCAGGTAGGACCCATGTCTGAAAAGACACTTCAACGAATTGTCAGTGAAATCAAGACTGACATTCTTATGGGTAAAAGGAAAGAGATTTATACAAGGGTACAGGGGATGATCTTCAAGCCAACCACTTACCCCAACTTGAACCAATTCCCTCTCCACTCCGTATCAAAACTGAATCCTACAAACCTGAACCTACACCACTATCCTTACCTACTTCCTCACCTCAACCACCCAAACTATCCAACCTCTAACCCAAAACACTCTCCAGAACCACTACACCACAACCTTCCAAACCATGCCCTCAGCCTTCCAATCATCTATCCTTAGAAGAGTTCAAGGAAATCAACACAAAGCTCATTAATTGCATAACCATTAGTGACATCTCTTATGAGGAAGATTCTGTCAAACTGACTTATGTTGATAGATCTTCATGTTCCCTCAAAAGAGATCAATTTCTTGATTTGCCCAGAGGAACACTGGACCATGCTGCTAGACTTCTTGGTATCAACTCTGACTCCTTAAACAATGAAGAGAAGAAGTTGAGAAGAACGCTGGTGACTTTTCTAAATACAAAGAAAGGGGACAAGATTCCTAGTCAGCCTCTTGTGCCTAGAAAGAAAATTATCCAGTAGAGGTTCGATGAAGCCTCTTATAACTTTGTTTTGGAGAGAGAATGGTGAAAGCAACAGGCTAAATGCCTTCTCTTTGCTACACTCCAGCAGATTTGACATTGCTAAGTTAGCAGAGAAACCATTCTCCAATCCCTCCAACTCTGAAACTCCTACTCACATCAGAAATCATCTTAGCAGCCTTCATCTTGCTGAATTAACTGCAAGAGCAAAGATTGAAGAGGAGTTGAAACTGAGAGAGAAGGAAGACAAGGAAAGATCAACGACCAAGGCACAGCCTTTCTACAGATGGTGGAAGGTCTTGAATTAGAACCCATAGTTAGATGGGAGTACGATTACAGCTCCCGTCAACTAATTCTTTTTTCAGAGGGACCCAACAGAGGGTGCACATCATTCAGAGTGAGAGACTGGATCTCCTGTCAACTAATGATTTGTACAAGCTTCTCAGCACCACTTCTGGGAAGAATAAAGAAATAGATAAATATCTGCTCTCCCTAGTGCTGAAAGTTTTGAGAAGCAGAAACAAGTGAGGTTTTGGTAGCATTAGCCTAGGGGGAGTTTGTTGGATCAAGAACAAGGCTGGTGCAATCAAAACCAAATCACTTAGACTATTTTGGTGCACCTAATAAAACTTCCGAAGCTAAGTGTGCAACTTCTGAAGGAAATAGAGTTCTTCCGAAGACAAAGTGCAAGATTAAATTCCGACGACAAACTCTACTTTCGAACCAAAGTAGATCAAGTCGGACAAGAAAAGATCAGAAACAACTTCTGAAGTGTGAAGAAAAGAAGAAGTCCTAAAACCTTGGAAGAAGTAGCCTCTTCTGATGTATTAGTGGCTCCGAAAGAACTTATTCTTCCAAAGCCAATTATCCTTCGGAAGACACTATTATCAACTAGTGGACATATGTATGGTGTCTCTGACACTCCGCTGCAGACCTCTGAGATACTACATGGCGTTTTCTCAAAAGCCATGTAGTTGACCATACTTTATTGCACTGTTCACCTTATTACTTAGCATAGTTGCCAACATTAGTTGGTGACAAAAGGTAAGTCATGGACATGTCTTGACTACCATATCTTAGATAAGACATTATCTAAGATACCTTAAACTATAGCTTTGTAGTAATTGCTTTAGTTAGAGGACTCCAGCTGGTATCAAAGTCTATCCGGCTGTAGGTAGTATTATATATAGTTTTTCATTGTAACTCATGTAATATGCTTGTAAGATTCTTGTAATACTTTGACTTGAGAAGCAATATATGCAAGTACCTTGAAAATTATCTTTATGTGTTCATTGTTACTTATTATATTATTATCAACTATTAGCGAGACTCTACTTCATCTGAGTGTAGTAAAAGTGAGTTTGGAGAAAAATCAAGTGTTAAGTGACATAAACCGATCCTGCAATACGCATTTACCACTCGCGGAATTTTCGTATAACAATAGTTACAACTCGAGTATCAATATGGCACCATTCGAAACACTTATGGTCGTAAATATCATTCACCGATCTGCTGGACCAACATTGGTTAAAACTTCATCACTGGTCCTGAACTTATACAAGAAATGACAGATAAACTCTCTATAATTCACAAGAACCTTGAAGTGGCAAGAAGTCGACAAAAGAGCTATGCCGATAAGCGACGTAAGCCATTGGAGTTCCAAGTTGGGGATATCGTCCTTCTTAAGGTATCGCCATGGAAGGGCGCTGTTCGCTTTGGAAAGAAGGGTAAATTGGCTCCAAGATTTGTAGGACCTCTCAAAATCTTGAAAAGAATTGGGAAAGTGGCTTATAAACTGGAACTACCTTCCAACCTTAGTTGAGTTCATCTTGTGTTCCACGTCTCAAATTTCAGAAAGTTCTTGGCTGACGAAGGTCTGCATGTTCCATTGGAAGACATTCAGATCGATGAGTCATTACACTTTGTTGTGAAACCCATTGAGATCATGGATCTCATTATGAAGAACACTAAAACACACCTACTCTAATTGTCAATGTTCATTGGGAGAATAAGTGTGGAGCTGAGTTCACTTGTGAGCATGAGAACCATATGAAGGAGAAATACCCGCACTTGTTCGCTTAGTTTCATTCTTAATTTCGGGATGAAATCCTCTTATGTTGTGAAAACTGTAACATCTCATATTTTTGTTAACTTTTTAAGTTCTTGTAAAGTATTTATGCCTTTTATGAAACTTGTGCTATTATTTACGATTATTTGATAGTATGTTTACTAAATTGAATAATAATAATCATAATAATAATAGTGATAAGAACAATAACTACAATTATAATAATAATAATAGTAATAATTTGTAAAAGTTTAAAATATTATAAATTATAAAATTAGTTCAAACTTAAAGTAATTAAGTGTAAGGGGCCTTACTGTTAATTTAAAAACCTTAATTATGAAGTTTGTACATAAAATAACAATTATCAAACCACAGGGGCTAACACTGTCAAACTATAAATCCTAATCCATTTACCCTCTCTCCCTCCCCGGTTTTCCGGCCGCCGGCCGGCCAAACCGGCACGATGCCGGTGAGACCTCATAACGGTCGAAACGAACCCTATTTTAAAATCAAAGGACACCAAACAAGTCGTGGGATAGTTCTAACTCAAATACAATGATTAATTGGGATAAACTCGATTATTAAAGAGGTTTGAGCATGAACCGAATGTTTGATCGACTTCCTACCCGTTTCAACTCCTGAAGGTGACCAGATTAATCAACTAGAAACGTTTGTATAATCATTGCAAAGCTTAATGTGTAGTTTAATTTGAGTTAAACCATAAGTTAAACATTTAATTGTAACAACAACCAACGAATTAAAGGCGAGACTTGTTTGAGACCAAATCGTCTGAACCCAATCTATATAATAGAGGGGTATCATCACATTCGATCCCTTTAAACTTCTTACACACTCAATTGTGTGAAAGATCCAACAAAAACTCGAAAGCAAATCCACTGTTCATTGCAAAAGAACCGAGGATAACCATAGTAGATCGTATCATTTTGCACATAATCGGGTAAGTAGAACACATCCACACACTCGTCTTAACATGGGGAACAAAAGCCCCATGGTTAATTTGAGTGATAACATAGAATCGATCTTCAATTTCGGGATTGAACAAACTAGGGTTCATATGATTTGGGGGTGTTTTGTATCTAATGTTTTTAAGTTTTTAAAAATATCCCTAACACGGCCAAGATCCTTAGTTCACTAGTAACACACTTGACCCACAAGCGGAGGTCCCCTTTTCGAATCCGGGGAACCCCACATTTTTGTTTGGGGGCATATTGGTCTTTAAAATAAATCCAGAAAATTTTTACAAATTATAAAAAGATTGTTTTGTGAACTTTGATCATTTTAGATGACACTTAATTAAATTCTGTAAATTATTTTTCAAAAAATAATAATAATAAAATACATTCGTATTTTATTAAATACGCTAAACTAATGTTATAATTAGCTTATTTTATAAGAAATTTGACTTAAATAATAGTTTAAATTATTATTTGCTCAACCATTATCTAATATATATTAATGTTTAAATGATGATTATTTTAAAAATTACCAATATTTATCTAAACTTATAATTAAAATTTTATTATAAATGATTTCTGTTATTTTTCTTTATACTAAGATGCTCAATTGGTATATTTTATGAAACATAATCGATAATTTTATTTTATGTAATTTTGTTAATAAAACCCCCAAACACCAAATTGAAACCCTAGTCTTCAATTAATTCGTTGAACTTATTATATAGACGTTAAACCTTATAAATATATACTTAGGTACCTTGTGACGGTTTATGTTGGAATGTTGTTTATTTTATGGGCATGACAAGCCTACTTAGTTAATCCAAGTACACTTAGCTAATCGTATAATCTTGGAAATTGGAATCTTCAAAACTATCAACGTTTGATTGTTACATCTGTTATACATCCCTAGTTACATTGCTCACTAACATATGACATGAATTGACATCTTTTATATTTGTATGTATGAAAACTATGGAAATATCACGAGCATTATGTCAACCTTTTATTTTTAACATGTTTTAGGAAACACGCAAGTTTTACCGTCCTCTTTGAAGCTTATTCACATCTAGGATTGGGCCTAGTTAAATAAATGAATTGTCTTGGACTATTTCATGTTACGTTATGTTGATTTCTTATTTGAGACTCATGGTTTTAATTTACCTTTGAAACTTATGATTATAATATTTGGATTAAATAATAGCATTATGTGGTTGTGAACAATCTTAACCCTCATATCTCGACATTTCTGCCATCAAGGTTGGGGTGTGACAGGGTTGTGGAGGTGGTAATAGGGACTACGGTGGTGGTGATGGTGATAGGTGGCCGCAATTGTTTTGATAGGTTTGTGGTAGTGGTGATGGGGGTTATGATGATAGTGATGGGGCTATGAAGGTGGTGATGATAGGGGTTGCGGTGGGGGTGATAGGGGCTGCGGTGGTGGTGATTGAGACTGCGGTGGTGGTAGTGATGGTGATGGGTGGCTGCGGTGGTGGTGATAGGGTTACGAAGGTGGTGATAGGGTTACAGAGGTGGTGATGGGGCTGCGGTGGTGGTGATGGGGTTGCGGTGGTCATGATAGGGTTGTGGTAGTGGTGATGATATGGGCTCTGGTGGTGATGATTGGGGTTGCAGTGGTAGTGGTGATGGTGATGGGTGGTTGTGGTGGTGGTAATGGGGTTGCGGTGGTGGTGATGATTGGGGTTGTGGTTGTGATAATGGAGGCTACAGTGGTGGTGGTGATGGTGATGGGTGACTGCGGTGGTGGTGATGGGGTTGCGGTGGTGCTCATGGGGCTGTGATGGTGGTGATGAGGGTTGTAAAAGTGGTGATGGTTAGTTGTCATGGTGGTGATGAAGGTTAGTTTAATCTTTTTAACAATAATTTTAAGAGGAAAATTAACGGTATTAGTTATCTGTACTAAAATGGAAATAAAAACAAAACAACATAAACTCAACTGAATATAACATGGAACGTCAGGGTCGGATGCTAATTTTGAAACCGAAGTGATGCAAATGGTAATTTACTCTATGGAAAATGAAATTTGTAATTTTCGACCATGATTATTTTCATTTTTATTATAATCAGAAATGGCACCTAACGTATAGCGACAACATTTAATTTAATAATTGTAAGGTAACATGTACCACACATTTATAGTGTGGACTTTTTGGATTTGAAAAGACAACTTTATGATGAAAAGAAATCTATGTGATGAGAACATTTTTAGTGACAAAATATTGTTCATATAAGGTTATATCGACCATAGGGTCTAAATGCTGCACTTCAATATAATAACCAACAAATCAAACTTGGAAATGATTAATAGTTAAATGGTAAGTCTAGATGTTGAGCTAGCAAATGATCCATGTTCAAAGCTTAGTCACAACATATTTATCTTTTTTTATACTTTTACAACTCATATGTGTCTTTCTTTAGTGGTTTTTATTCAAGTTCGTTTTTAAAAAACCTATGGGCCTTTTTTTAGGTAATTAAGTGTTAGATTCTTTATCATCTTTAAAGTTGAATTCTTTAATGAAAACTCTCTTAAATCACATAAATGTTGGATGTATATTTGATACTATATTCGGATTGCTAAATTTGATCCAAATTTAAATTGTAAAAGAAAACAAAATAGTTGATCTCAACATAGTGGCTTGCATACAGAAACCAATCGAGTAACTATATGAAAATACTGGTGTCATTGCAAAGGAACCAAGATCTAATCAGAGCACGAGGCATATACTTTTGAGATTTCACTATAATAGGGTGACAATGAAGCATGAAGACATCATAGTAAGCAAATTTCACTCAGATCTGAATCTTTGATGTTATTTGACATTGAATAGAACCACAGGAGCTAATCCCAGTTGAATTAAAAATGAATGAATGAAACCTAAGATCCATATTTAGAGACAATAATGTTTTTGTTAAAGAAACACCAGGATCTCTTGGGATTTGGAATTGTTTGTGTTAAGGAATCACTGGATCTCTTGGGATTCGCATTACTGCCTTGTTGAATTGTAACACTTGTATTATTTGAATACATGTGTTTGGACTTCGCAGGAAAATTGTCTTCCGTAGATAATTGTTCTTCCGTAGGAATCTTGTCTTCCGCAACTAAACTTGTTCTTTGAAGGTATCTTGTTCTTTCATCCTCAGACCTAGTTGTTCATCCGCAAATGATCTACGGATGTATTTTACTTGTAAGAAACATATCTATGGAAGAACAAGATGTTCATCCGTAGATGTTTCTTACACTTGGTCGATTTCAGAAATTCACCAATTATAATTTTTTTACGTGCAAACATACATAAATCAACACACATATATATGGGTTAACTTATACATTTAATGCATACATAATAATGAATTACAAGCATTCATTATATATATTAATTCAAGTTCTAAGACTATACGAAATGGACTAGATCTATTGATACCAGACCTAACAATACTCCCCCTTAGGCTTAGACACTTGTAATCAAATCTTCAAAACTAAAAGTTCTTTCAATCTTGTCACCATCCTTTTATTGAAGTAAGATACTGCATCCTTTTGATCATCATACTTATATTTGATCTCCATTCTGCATATCTTTTTAAGAGTATCAAAGCTTAGTCCCAAAATGACTTCTTCTGTAGTCAGAGTTTCCACCACACATTAGTTATTGACTATTTCCAGCTCATCTTCTTCTGAGATTCTTAGTTATGATACATCTTCAATGTTAGCTCCTTTTAGTATCCCAACATTATATCTTCTTCTCTTGTATGCTTTAGCATGCAGTTTATCCACAACTTGAATCATGTGCACATATAGACATAAGTCATTCTGAGCCCTTTCATCGGTTAGCTTTGAGAACAATTTGTCATCAAGGTATGACGTATAGCTAGGGTGGAGCAGTTTGATCTCTACTTGGTCAAAAATTTTGATTTTTTATGCTTTCTTTCCTTCTGCATTCATCAGCACCACTAATTCTTTGGTTTTCTCTACATATACCCATTCTGGTATAGGATATGTATATTGATTCCCATCTATTCTTTTAATATCGGCTGACTTCCTGCTTTGACATCCAACCCTCTTATGAACTCATCATCCACCATTGTAAAGGAGTTCGATTTTTATCTTTTCATTCTTTGTGACCTTCTTCAATGCTCATCATCTTCTCTCTTGGCTTCTTTAAGCACATCATCTCTGAATTTTGTTTTTATCTTTCCCACTAACAAAGAGAAGTATCTTCCTCTTCGGTGAACTGGATAGTTAGAGATAATCAAGCTTTGTAAATCATTGAGATTACATTCGGGTAGGCACAACACTGATGCTATATCATTGAAGTATTGAACCCTTCCAGATGTTCTCTTGATGATAGCATAATCCCATTGTTGATCATACTTCCATGCCATGATTCTGTTGTCTTCCATAGAGTTTGAGCTTATGATGTGGTCAAATAATTCTCTCAATGTAGAGTTTTTCTCTCTGACTACCCTGACTGTTGTCCCTAATAGCCACACTATTCCAGGTATGACTGCACTTGGTTGTCCAATCAGTTTGTCTTTTCTTTGTGTTGAGATGTACTTTCAACTGTTAGTGGTTTAGCAGGGGATTTGTGTAATGATCAGCATCAGGTTTTAGGGCTTTAGTTCTGAATCTGACTCTAGTATCAAGCTCAACAACCATGATCTTTATTGTTTTTCTGAATGGCTTGAAAAGTTATGAATGCTTCATAGTCAGAATTTTGAATTATAAATTCTGCAAGCTCAAACTCTTGCAGCATATTCTTCATCTCAGTCAGATTCATCCTTTCAATAATGTCATATGGAAACCCATGGTTGATTAGGGTCATGAACTTTGAGGATTGAGGCCTTTCATCCAATATATCTTTGGATGTCAATAGGTCTTCATCCTTTGCTTCTTTGTCTGTTTTTGGGGAATCATCTTTGGTCAGCTCATCCCATTCAACATCACCTTCAGCTTCATCATGAGTGATTGACTTTAATGTGGACACATCCACCGAACGAATGTGCTAAGGAAATGTAAGCTTTGCCTTTTTAGAATCACCTTCAACCTTAATTACCTTTTTCTTTATGGAACCCAAATACTTCCTCTTTCATGAGTATAGAATCAGTGGCTTGGAAGATTCAGCTGGTTCCTTTTGTTTGTTTGATTCAAGAGCACATATTTTCATTTTTAGTAGCTCAATCTCTTCTACTTTTCTTTTCAATAGAGTTGAGTGATTATAGAGAGACTTAAATCTTTAGCATCAGTTTCTCATTTTCATCCTTCCCAGCCTCTACTGATTCTTTGAGCTCAAAATCTTGTTGAAGTAAGGCATCAACCACTTCATTATTGCCCTGAGCATCTTCTCTTAGTCTTTTGATTCTTGATTCTTGCTTTATTAGCAGCTCATCCTTTTCTTTGATTACCCCTTTCAGTTCTTGAATTCTTTCCTTTCTCTTGTTAGACTTTACAACTAGCTGTTGTATTTAGCTGCGGTGGTGCTCATGGGGCTTGATGGTGGTGATGAGGGTTGTAAAAGTGGTGATGGTTAGTTGTCATGGTGGTGTTGAAGATTAGTTTAATCTTTTTAACAATAATTTTAAGAGGAAAATTAACGGTATTAGTTATTTGTACTAAAATGGAAATAAAAATAAAACAACATAAACTCAAGTGAATATAACATGGAACATCAGGGGTCGGATGCTAATATTGAAACCAAAGGGATGCAAATGGTAATTTACTCTATGGAAAATGAAATTTGTAATTTTCGACCATGATTATTTTCATTTTTATTATAATCAGAAATGGCACCTAACATATAGCGACACCATTTAATTTAATAATTGTAGGGTAACATGTACCATCACACCTATAGTGTGGAGTTTTTGAATTTGAAAAGACAACTTTATGATGAAAAGAAATCTATGTGATGAGAACATTTTTAGTAACAAAATATTATTGATATAAGGTTATATCGACCATAGGGTCTAAATGTCGCACTTCAATATAATAACAAACAAATCAAACTTGGAAATGATTCATAGTTAAATGGTAAGTCTAGATGTTGAGCTAGCAAATGATCCATGTTCAAAGCTTAGTCAAAACATATTTATCTTTTTTTTATACTTTTACATCTCATATGTGTCTTTCTTTAGTGGTTTTTCTTCAAGTTCGTTTTTACAAAACCTATGGGCCTTTTTTTAGGTAATTAAGTGTTAGATTCTTTATCATCTTTAAAGTTGAATTCTTTAATGAAAAATCTCTTAAATCACATAAGTTTTGGATGTATATTTGATACTATATTAGGATTGCTATATTTGATCCAAATTAAAATTATAAAAGAAACAAAATATGTTGATCTCGACATAGTGCCTTGCATACAGAAACCAATCGAGTAACTATATGACAATACTGGTGTCATTGAAAAGGAACCAAGATCTCATCAGAGCACGAGGCATATACTTTTGAGATTTCACTATATTAGGGTGACAATGAAGTATGAAGACATCATAGTAAGCAAACTTCACTCAGATCTGAATCTCGTTGGCCCCCCTTTATTAAGTGTTTGCCTCAAGCTAAAAATATGGGGTATTTTGAAAAGATAGGGCTTAGAATTGCTAGACAGTGGATATGATCAGTAATTAGTATTGATGTTTTTCGAACTCTAATAGTTACATTAATATTTATTTGATTCAATGATTAATTGCACTCTTTAAGGTATGTTACTGTGTTCATTATTTGTACATTTAAATCCTTAAATAAGTGTAATCCATATCCCCATAGTCGATCCAGTTACATGGGAATGAATTTGGATGTAAGACAATTATAAATTGAATTAATTAGATTCATAAGATGAATAGCTCAAGGGTTTGAGAATCAATATTCACATATATCGTTATGGAAATGATATTGGATGTAACTCGTTTCATAATGATCTTCATGGATCTATGTCATGCGATGTTTTGATATTCATATATTGAATTTGTCCTTCGACCAGAGCCACATATTGGAACTCCATTTGCCATGGACCATCTTTGATGTTATTTGACATTGAATAGAACCACAGGTGCTAATCCCAGTAATATTAGTAGAAATTCAAAACTAAGTGGGAGTTGTATGATGCTAATGAAAAATTTTACTTCTATAGGATTAGAAGTTTAGACATTCTGATGCTCTTGCTGATTCAAAATAGAGTAAACGCATGGCCACGCTTGAGATAAAAGTTGTCTCTTAGATCAATTTGAATTAGAGACAAGAATAAAGAAGAGTTGTTCAACACATAAGAATTAATTTTGATCCACGTCTTATGATCAAATGTTATACACATAAGGGACTTGTTAAGAAGATTGTCATGGCTGTAGTATTGGTTAATTAAAGTGTTACTTGAACACAAAGAAATAGTTATCGACTGTATAATGTCTATGATGCAACTAGGTGTCCAACTTGGCACATGTCTACTCACTTAATCTAAATCATCCAAGTGGGTGATTGTTGGAAGATGTCTCAACTGTTAATTAAAGTCAAAGTTAATGTTTACTAACTCGATACGATATTGAATGTTACATATTGGTAAACGAAATAAATATTAAACGGTTTAATTACTAAACGTTTATCTTTATGTTTATGTTTATGTGGAAATAATTATTTTATAATTAATTATTGATTATTATTTAATAGGTGGATTATTATTGGTCAAATAATAATAAAAATAAATTTATTATTTGAATTGATAAGTAAAATATTAATAGTAATAGTTATTATAAATATGTTATAATTAAAGTTATGAATAAAAGTTAATTAAGGGTGATTAACATAAGAGTTTATTATTAAACAAAATCTAAACCCAATAAGCTAAGAAGTATCTATAAAATTCTAATAAACCAAAGTTCCTTAAGCCACATGTCAATTTCTTAGACTTCTAAATGACACATGACAACTTCTTCTCAAAACTTATTCATTTATTCCCGCCCAAATAAAACACGCGCGGATCTAAAAAAGCATGGGCTAAACCCAGATCTTTCACATTATTCAACAAAACCCTACAGCCACCACTGAGTTCATCAACATTTTCTCTTCCAAGTAAAAATTTGTAGATCTAAGGAGTTTTCCAAGTCATTATCCACAATCTTTGTTTCGAATTTATTTACCAAGGTTAGATTCTTCAATAAATTACAAAATCATCACGGTAATCTTTGTTTTGTGAATCTTCACAAAATGTTTCTCACACTAATCTTTGTTCCATGAATCTTCTTTTTGTTTCTTTGTAGATTTGTAACTTGTAATGGATGATAGTGCATGTATAAGATAAGATCTGGTGGTATGGGGTTTTCGATGCTTTCTTCATATACTTGTAACTTGTAATGGATTTTAGTGCTTGTATTTAATCCAGTTGGATCTTGGATTAAATAATGGATGTTGATTTACTTATCGTTTGATTTAGCAGCTGACTTTACTAATCATCGATTATAGAGGCGAAACCTGCTAGTAATTTTTCGATTGAGTTATTAATTTTAGGAGTATACAATGCTCAACAATAAAGCAAAATAATGAAAAAACGCTACTACAGAGCATTAGGACATTTTAGAGTAAATTTAAATGTGACCTAATTACAATTTATAAAAAATAGGTGGATTTTTGCTTGAAAAGCATTGTGTGCAGTCCCTGTTTTTATTGACGACTAATGTATCGTTGATTGTAAGTAGGCTGCACAAATCAACAAGGTTGTTTGCAAGTTGTAACATAATTTGTGTCTCTAGATTTATCTTGGTATGGTTTTCACATTATTAGCACATGTTTTATTTGTCCTCTCCTGTAGGTGAAGACTGTACTGGGATTAAGTGATATGTGAAGCTTCTTATACTCAATTTAGTGGATAAGTCAGTTCATTGTTCATTTTCATTTCAAAATATGCAGTTTTATACATAAATATGGAATTTATCTCTATAATTAATGAAAAGTTTATGTAAATTATGGCCAACATGATATTTCTAATACATTAATATGTTCAAATTCGAAACTAATGTCGAACAGGTGGTTTGTGTTTATAATGCTAATTTACATTCCATAAATTCATCAATTTTTATAGCTTCTTCAGTATTAGCATCATAATGGTATATGTAATAGGTAAAATCTTTTATTTATATATTGTTAGGTGGACATAAAAATGTTATGTCACTCTAAGATTGCTCTTTTGTCTTCTTGAAATGTTGAAGTTTGCCTTTGTTACCTTTGATCTATGTGTGTAGTAGATACCAAAGTTGAATTAGTTTTGCTCCCAACCTTTAGTTTCCTATTCTTTATGCGTGCAATCATGATTCCTTCAATACAAAAGGTTTAATTAACACCTACATCAATCAAAATAAACACAGAGAAATCAAATTTGAAACTTAAGTTAAAGCTTATAACATCATCTATGCTACATGATTCATAATTATAATTTTGTTATGTGGATCGGCATTCAATGTTACTAATTTCTTGTTGTATGGCCTTGTGCATATCTTCTGTTAGTTCGCTTAATTTTAAAATTGAAGGTTCTTCAATTGTATTTGTGCTATTAAAGGTTTTTTCAGATTAGTTTTTTGCATATATTTTTATGCAATATTGAGGTTAGTTCTTTTTAGAACCAGCTTTTGTCTGATTGAGTGCCTTAATTATGATTTTTTGATTAATGACTATAAATAAACATTCCATGATAAATTGATGCCTTACTTTGAGTAGTTATGTGTTAATTTTCTAAATTTCTTCTATCGAAATATTGAGGTTAGTTGTTTATTTTGTGTTTTTTTTCTTGCAAACATTGTGCATTCGTACATATGGGTTGCTATCGAAATCTGCCTTAGATATAAGTGATTCTTTTTCTAATGATCTCAATACTTAGTGGTGATGCTATGAATAAATCTCTAGGCAAAGGCAACCAATTAATTAACATACTTTTATTAATAATTTGCACATTTTAGTATAGTTTATTTTTTGTCTCTCAATAATCTATTTATTGTTTTGTTTTCCCACATCTAAAGTGGAGAAAAGACGATGCAAATAAAGTAAACAATAGTTTGAAGAAAGTGAATACTAACATGTTACGCCGGTCGACTGGCTAAAGAGGGAGAGGAAGATCGTTGAACGCCAAGCCTATTTAAAAGCTTTTGTACTCCCAAACCATTGTTAGTTGGAAATGTAAGTTGCTAGAGAATCCGTCTTATTGTTACAATATCTTTTTGAATTCAATTCAAATGCTAATTAGTTTTCACACTTTCGTATCAATTGATGCAAGGCTAAGGCATCCGGCATAAGGATATTACTGATCTTTTTTCTTTATCCATTATTATCTTTTGAGATGATTTAATTCTATTATGTCTTATTGAACAACAGTTTGATGATGATGTGTTATTAATTGTTGTTACACAATTTTAGACTTTTGTTCTTTTCACTTCTTGAATAATTAGTCTGCAGTTGAAGTGTATTACAAAGCTTATTCTGTTGCAATTTTAACATCCACAATTGAAGGTAACATTTTTAATTATTGTTACTATTAATGTTGCTATTTAATGTTGCTTTACTTTTTACTTTTGTATGTCTATAGACGTGAAATTGCCCTTACAAGTATGCAAACTATACTACGGGATAGAGGCAAGGTATGCTCTCATCTCATTTTTTCAGACCCTACTACATGAATGAACTTATTCGTATGTATGTTTGTTTGTTTATTAATATCGGAAAATGAGCCCATTTGAAGTTAAAATTGTTAGTTATTTAAGAACTGATTTGATCATGATTGTTTTTCAGTTTTTTCTTTTAATTGATTTTAGCCTATTTCAAATCATAAAATCATCGAATCAATCCTAGCAAGAAAAAATGATATATGTTTCTTGCTAAACCACTAATGATCAAGTTCAGCCTTTTATATTCTTCCAACTAAGATTGTGTGAGATTATAAATCATAAAATATATAGATATATGCGTCTCATTTACTTGATTTGAAGAGAAACATTATGAGATCCATAAGGTAAATGGTGTGAAAAATTAGTACATGAATGTTTGCGTTAACACTTGTATAATATTTGAGAGTGACTGTAATATCTTCTTGCCTTGGTCTTGGTTAAAGAAACAGAACAATCCTTTGACTCCTAATAAACAACAAGCGGGAGAATGGCCTTATATATGGAAAAGGGGAGGTAATGTTACAAACTTAAGGATAGACTTTAGCAACACTATCATTCTACTAATAGTTACTTTGCATTTGAGGATTAATCTTTCATGGATTCTTTTGGTACACAAAATAAGAAATATGGAATTATTTTTTTCTTTTGGAGGTCAAAATTTTGAAGTCTCAAATTCAGATGTGACAGGATATTTTTCACAACTTCATGTCCATAGTATTTGTACCGGTAGATTTCATTTTAAGTTTATTATGGTCATTAGTATAGACAGAAAAATTTTAAGAATGTGAATCAGTACTCAGCTGTAGCTTAAAAGGCAAATCATTTGACCACTAAGTGAAATGAATATTTGTTAATTCTTGTATAGTTCTAGATTTTAAGTACATTTAAGAATATGTTTTTCATGCATTTTTTAAGAAAAATACAAAAGAATTCTGGATGTTTGACTTCTAATTTCTAAATTGAGTTCTCTAATCCAACATAGAGAATTTTTACTACTATGATGGTAAAAATAGTTTCAATGTGAAGCATTATTATTAGTTCTATGTGTTTATCAAGTATAACTTTATGAAGAAAATGTAAGAACTCCATATTTGAGTTGAAAATCAATCCATTTAACCTCCAAGTCAGATGTTCTAATATTTCTACTATAATATATAAGAATTATTATTACTTATTTCTTTTACTTAATTTCATTATGATTTTTAACCTTTTGCTTTTTAATTTGCATGTGCATGCTTCTTAAGTTACATTTGATTACTTGTGTATATTGTAACACTCAATTCATGTGAATAACAAAACATGCTGACTTTATTATTCATAATTTTTTTGCAGGGCATCATGAAAATGAGAAACTAATACGACATTCTTTACATAAATGTAAGGTAAAAATATCTTATATACTTTTGATAACTTTGACTTTTAAGGTCAAAGCTTGTGCTTATTGAAAATTTTTGTGAACTGAACTCCATGATGCAACTTATGAAATACAGAACATAATTCATTTTTGGTTTATTTTTATATAAAAAATACAAGAAGCTCATAAATTATATAAGCTTATATATTGGGACAACTTACTTATATTGGAGTGATATAAAAGAATGATAATTGAAACCTTTTTATGTTGTTGCTTTTTATATACTTTTCCTTTATATTGTTTAAAAAAGACATGGTTTAATGTAGGTTGACTATGCCCCGCATTTACTCATGTACATTTGTGAGTTGTTAACCATGCGTCATTGAGCAGGAGCGGGTTGTTAGTTTTATCAAGCTAAAGGTCTTGGTCTATCTTGAGATCCAAAAACACATCACTTTACTTTCAAAAAAATTCAGTGTTAATGTGTTATATATTACCTTTTCATTTAAAACAATTTTGATAAAAAGTCAATGTTTGTTCCCAATATTATCCGTGAAAATTGGTAACATTAAGTGTGATGTGTATAATTGAAAGGCCCCGTTCCCGGGACGCTTACAGCTGGTCGATCATCGCACATAAAATATATATTTACATTCGTATTTCATAAACATTGCAGCGGAACATTTAAAATAATCTTTCGTTTTCATGTAAATGCTTTTGCAACTTAATACAACATTCATTACCAAACAGTTTGTTGGCATTACAATGCAAAAACATTAATCAAAAGAATGTCGTCCCAAAAGAGCCGAGTAGCCACCCGTGCCATCCTCAGCAATCATTACCTGCCAACTGGAAACACATAAAAGTCAGGGTCGCTCACCTTATTAGCATTCCCAACGATTGCACGCTATCCGAGTCTTTTACAAGCATAGAGTTTCTTACCTCATTGCCAATCTCAACGATAGCACGCTATCCGAGTCTCTTGCAACAACAGGGTTGCTCACCTCATGGCAATCTCAACGATAGCACGCTATCCTAGTCTCTTGTAACAACAGGGTTGCTCACCTCATATATATGCTTGCAAGCCTTTCCTTCGCAGCATGCATTCTTACTTCATGTTCCTCTTTCATTATCTTTCACTTTACATTATATAATACTTCATTCTTTCATTAACACGACACGTAAAGCCACAAGAAAGATAAACATACATCATAACATGGAACATATCATACACAGTCATGATCATCATACAGGGCAACATCAGACATACATAACATGCATAAACATGCAACATCATCATCATCATGCCCAACATGCTCTCTATGGCCACAACAGTCAACTTACATGCCCTTACAGGAACCTTTACATCAAAACTTACATATACACTTTTTCCCGAAAGTCAGAAGTCAAACTACACTTTCCTTCGAGTGCAACAGCCCTATTCAGGCGTATGGACACCCTTCAGTCGCATGGCCTCCATGCGACTGAACATCATGCGAATGAACCAATGCGGATGAACACTCATGCGAATGAACACCCAATCGTGCGAATGGACTAATACCGATGGACCTCATGCGAATGGGACTAATGCGGATGAGCACTTATACGACTCGACCTTTAACCGCATGACCTCCATGCGATGGCCCTTCAATGGTGCGAATGGACCCTCAATCATACGAATGGACCTCAATCGCACCCTATTCGGCCGTATGGCCTCCATTCAGTCTCCGGTCGGTCGCCTAGCCCTAGCTGATGCAGAATGCAGTTCCAGCCGAACGCAAACTGCCCTTTTCGACCTCCAAACTCATCAAAATTCATTCTAAGCCCAAATCGACCATTCTAAGCCCAAATCGACCATCCTAAACCTTAGGGATGCATACCACGGCACCATACAAGCATACACAAGCCCGAAAAGAAACTCAAAACGCATCACACGTAACACACCCAAATGGGCAAACACATACACATACTAAAACGGGTTTTCTATGCTTTCCAGCCCCAAAAACATTTGAAAACAAACAAGTGGGGTCCTAGAACCCACACAAACAACACCGAGAAGTAGAGCTTCGATTTGACTTGCTACACGATGATTTTGCCCGGTTGAATCTACCCGAACCAACCTTTTCTCCCTTTTTCTCTTCTTTCTCTCTTCCCCTCTTTGATGGCTGAAAATGTGGGTGTGGGGAGAGGGTAAGGGCTGCCCTCTCCCTTTATATACCCCCACTCACCCGTCTTTCTTTCGTTGGCGAGTTTGGTCCCTCTACTTAGGACTTTATTTCTTTTCTTCTCTCGTCAACTTCAAAATAATAAATAACCGGGTGTTACAATATTTTTTCCATGATTTTTTTGGACCAACATTTGCATTGATTTGAGGAATACCTCATCTAACAATCCTGATTTTTGGTCTCGGGATTTTTATTTAAGAAATTAAAATGGGTTAACTATATTAGGCTTAGGCTCACACATAAACACACGTGCCTTAATAGGCATGGACCCATCAAAGCGAATGCGTTGTAGGGCGAGAAAGCTTATAGTACTTTTGCCCATAAAAAATAACACGTAATTGGGCCACATTGTTATTATGTTTTATAACCTACCGACCTTGACGAGCATTGGTTTATATTTAAAAGAATCAGCTATTACTCATTGATAGTTATATATGTGGCTTTCTTAAGGGCAATGTTTTTATAACCGGATCGGACGTCGACCCGAACGCCTTACTAGTTAAGTGGTCGGACCGGCTGGACCGGATTTAACTATATTTTAATTATATTATATATGTAGTTAAATATAAGTAATTTATATATGATATATATATATATTATAGTTATATATAAAACTTAACTATATTTGCATATATAACACACTAATTTATGGTTTGACACCCCGTTTTTACCCATTAAAATAAAAAAAATCAAAAACTGGTCCAAACCGGTCCGGTTTCCCGGTCTGACTAGCGGTTCGGGAAGAACCGCCGGTTCGACCATTCAAAACCAAGTCTTAGCGAACTGGACCGGCCATCAGACCGATCCCCGGTCGGACCGGCCGGTCCGAACGGTCAAAAAAAACAGTGCTTAATGGTGAAAACTACAAATGGGGTAAAATTACTTATTTTAGATTAAAATGGTAACACTATTAAAGAGACACAAAACATCATATACAAAGAGGTGTTTAGATATTTTTGAGAAACTTTTGAAAGGATGAATATACTTTTAATTGTATTTTTATTCTTCTAAATTAGTTTTGTTAATTTTACATAATTCTTATTTTGTAATCAATTTTTAACAAAAGTCTGATTCTTTAAATCAACTGTGTATCACACGATTCTAACCTAGTTATATTATATTATAATACATATTAAAGTTGTTGGTCGGCAACTACAAGGTGCAGGCAGTGAAAACCTACTTTACCCTTGCCAACCACCTCTTTTCCAACAGTTTTCTTCTAATGATTAGCGTAGAGAATGAGACAACAGAGAGAGCGGGAGTGATTCTTCAACCTATTATGAAGTATAGTTGATGAGATGAAAGAGGTACAACGGTTGCCGGGTGAGTCTAGTGGGATGAACAATTTATCAGCTTCCATCGGTTCTCTACGACTGCAAGGCGTGAGAGTTTATGGGTTGTGTTAGTAGAGTTAACGAAGGGTTGAATGTTTGTTAGAGAAACTGATAAACCCAATGAATGTGTTTAATAGTGGGTCGTGTAGTGATTTGAAATTTGTGATAGTGAAAGTGGTATTTACAGAAATATTCATTTTATAAAAACCGAAAACTGAAAAAAACCAAATACCGATCCGTATTCGTAACCCGAAAACACCGAACCGAATATGAACTCAGTTCGGTTTGTAACCGAAACCCATTGGAAATTCGGTTTTCGGTTAGGTGTAAAATTTGAATTTGGTTTGTTCGGTTTAACCGAATTCAATATGTATGTGTGTGTGTGTACATATATATATATATATATAATATATATATATATATAGGAGGGATCAAATGAGAACTAGCTTTTTTGTGGCAACTCTAGGAATCAATCTCAACTACTAGTTCTCAATGGCAAATTTGTAATTAATAAAAACTAATTTAAAAAAAACATAAATAAAAAAATAACATAAAAATAGAAAAAAATAAAAACAGCAAAATGTTCCCCTACTTTTCATCTTTCATAAAAAAATAAAAATATTTCCTATTTTTAAGGAAATTAATTTTACACATGTATAATATCAGATTTACACATGTGTAAATCTAGTACTACACATGTGTATAACTAGATTTACACATATGTAAATAACGGATTGACGATTTTTTTTAAAATTATATCAATGTGGTAGGCGTTGAAAAGATAAAAAATACTGATTTTTAAAAAAAAGTATATACATATATATATGCACATATATATACATATATATATATATACATACATATATATATATATATATATATATATATATATATATATACATACATACACATACACACACAAACATATATATATATATGTATGTATATATATGTATGTATATATATATGTATATATATAGTGAATCCAAGCATCACAATCAAGAATTATCAGTGTTGATTGAAGTCAAGTCAACGTTTGTGGAATCAACGCTAACTTGGTTTAATTGTTTATATTAATTTCAATATGAATAATGACTAAAGAATAAGGCGAACACAATGAATGAAACACAATTAATTATCAGACAAATATTTAATTCAAACGTATTTCATTAAAAACAAGTTAATGATTACAATTGAATAAAAAATGAATGAATGAATAATATTGATTTTAGTGTTTGATGATGTGACGGCTAGGGTTTTGATATGTGTTATTTGATGAGATGTCTGGTGATTGTAATGTTGCTGCTTGGATGCTTGTCGTCGAAGCCATCTTAGCTGTCTACTTGATTTGAAACTTAAGATCCATATTTATAGACAATAATGTTTTTTGTTAAAGAAACACCGGGATCTCTTGGGATTTAGAATTGTTTATGTTAAGGAATCACCGGATCTCTTGGGATTCGCATTACTGCCTTGTTGAATTGTAACACTTGTATTATTTGAATACATGTGTTTGGACTTCGCAGGAAAACTGTCTTCCGTAGATAATTGTTCTTCCGTAGGAATCTTGTCTTCCGAAGGTAAACTTGTTCTTTTGAAGGTATCTTGTTCTTTCATCCTCAGACCTAGTTGTTCATCCGCAAATGATCTACGGATATATTTTACTTGTAAGAAACACATCTATGGAAGAACAAGATGTTCATCCGTAGATGTTTCTTACAATTGGTCAATTTCAGAAATTCACCAATTATAATGTTTTTACGTGTAAACATACATAAATCAACACACATATATATGGGTTAACTTATACATTTAATGCATACATAATAATGAATTACAAGCATTCATTATATATATTAATTCAAGTTCTAAGAGTATACGAAATGGACTAGATCTATTGATACCAGACCTAACAATACTCCCCCTTAGGCTTAGACACTTGTAATCAAATCTTCAAAACTAAAAGTTATTTCAATCTTGTCACCATCCTTTTGTTGAAGTAAGATACTGCATCCTTTTGATCATCATACTTATATTGATCTCCATTCTGCATATCTTTTTAAGAGTATCAAAGCTCAGTCCCAGAATGACTTCTTCTGTAGTCAGAGTTTCCACCACACATTAGTTATTGACTATTTCCAGCTCATCTTCTTCTGAGATTCTTAGTTATGATACATCTTTAATGTTAGCTCCTTTGAGTATCCCAACATTATATCTTCTTCTCTTGTATGCTTTAGCATGCAGTTTATCCACAACTTGAATCATTTGCACATATAGACATAAGTCATTCTGAGCCCTTTCATCGGTTAGCTTTGAGAACAATTTGTCATCAAGGTATGATGTATAGCTAGGGTGGAGCAGTTTGATCTCTACTAGGTCAAAAATTCTGATTTTTTATGCTTTTTTTCCTTCTGCATTCATCAACACCACTAATTCTTTGGTTTTCTCTACATATACCCATTCTGTTATAGGATATGTATATTGATTCCCATCTATTCTTTTAATATCGGCTGACTTCCTGCTTTGACATCCAACCCTCTTTAAGAACTCATCATCCACCATTGTAAAGGAGTTCGATTTTTATCTTTTCATTCTTTGTGACCTTCTTCAATGCTCATCATCCTCTCTCTTGGCTTCTTTAAGCACATCATCTCTGAATTTTGTTTTTAGCTTTCCCACTAACACACAGAACTCTCTTCCTCTTCGGTGAACTGGATAGTTAGAGATAATCAAGCTTTGTAAATCATTGAGGTTACATTCGGGTAGACATAGCACTGATGCTATATCATTGAAGTATTGAACACTTCCAGATGTTCTCTTGATGATAGCATAATCCCATTGTTGATCATACTTCCATGCCATGATTATGTTGTCTTCCATAGAGTTTGAGCTTTTGATGTGGTCAAATAATTCTATCAATGTAGAGTTTTTCTCTCTGATTTCCCTGACTGTTGTCCCCAATGGCCACACTATTCGAGGTATGACTACCCTTGGTTGTCCAATCAGTTTGTCTTTTTCTTTGTGTGGAGATGTACTTTCAACTGTTAGTGGTTTAGCAGGGGATTTGTGTAATGATCAGCATCAGGTTTTGGGGCTTCAGTTCTGAATCTGACTCTAGTATCAAGCTCAACAGCCATGATCTTTCTTGATTTTCTGAATGGCTTGAAAAGTTATGAATGCTTCATAGTCAAAATTTTGAATTATGAATTCTGCAAGCTCAAACTCTTTCAGCATATTCTTCATCTCAGTCAGATTCATCCTTTCAATGATGTCATATGGAAACCCATGGTTGATTAGGGTCATGAACATTGAGGATTGAGGCCTTCCATCCAATATATCTTTGGATGTCAATAGGTCTTCATCCTTTGCTTCTTTGTCTGTTTTTGGGGAATCATCTTTGGTCAACTCATCCCTTTCAGCATCACCTTTAGCTTCATCATGAGTGATTGACTTTAATGTGGACACATCCATCGAAGGAGTGTGCTAAGGAAATGTAAGCTTTGCCTTTTTAGAATCACCTTCAACCTTAATCACCTTTTGCTTTATGGAACCCAAATACTTCCTCTTTCATGAGTATAAAATCAGTTGCTTGGAAGATTCAGCAGGTTCCTTTTGTTGGTTTGATTCAAGAGCACGTATTTTCATTTTTAGTAGCTCAATCTATTCTTCCTTTCTTTTTAATAGAGTTGATTGAGTATACAGAGACTTATTTGCTTGATCAATCTTTAGCATTAGTTTCTCATTTTCATCCTTCCCAGCCTCTACTGATTCTTTGAGCTCAAAATCTTGTTGAACTAAGGCATCAATCACTTCATTATTGCCCTGAGCATCTTCTCTTGGTCTTTTGATTCTTGATTCTTGCTTTATTAGCAGCTCATCCTTTTCTTTGATTACCCTTTTGAGTTCTTGAATTCTTTCCTTTCTCTTGTGAGACTTTACAACTAGCTGTTGTATTTAGGTACGAGATAGTTGCTTAATGGAATGTCCTTATCACTAATGTCATCTTCATCATAGGCAATTACTTTCTCATATTTTTCTTCTTCTACCCTTTCTTCTTGTTGGTCATCAATCTCATCTTTATGTTCTTTAGTATGAGCCACACTTGCTGAACTAGAGCTTTCCTCTTTTGCTTGAACATGCTTATCATGATGAGGTTGTGATTCAAGATTCATGCTAAGCACTAAAGGTTTTGTTTGATTGGAGGCAACTAGTTTTTCAAAGTTGGAGAGTGATAGAGGGACTGTGCTTGCTTGAGAGATCAACTCAGTATCACTAGTGTGAACTAATTTTAGAGACTGAGTGACAGAGATGGTTTAGTATGCATACTCTCAGATGATTGATGAAGAAGTGGACATATTGGCTAGTGTATTGGCTTGGTGATGGAGATTGTTGAGACTGAATAGAGTGTATGGGTGAAATGTGCAGAGTGTTTTGGCTTGATAGTGAGGGATGTTATGGATATTGATGTTGTTGGTGAATGGGTGACTGATAGGGTGAGTGAGAGGCTTGTATAGAGTTGGTTGGAGAGCCCTCCTGTTGATCTTCCCACACAAGTTCTTAGGGAACGTTTGCATTAGGATCTGACACGTGTGCAGACATAGGCATGTCTCCTCCTTCATACCTTCCACTGATCTTGTTCAAGACTGATCTTCCTAGATGAGCTTGCATAAACACACCTCCATCGCTTTCTATTCCTGGCAACTCTCCATTGATGATAAGTTGCAGAAACCTTGGAACATGTACATCTTATCAGCTTTTTGTACTCGAATGTGGTCGCATACACAGTTGAAGATGTACTTTGAGTAATTGTAGGTTCTTCCCTCAAATATAACAATGATGCCAGATGAAATATGCCTAGAGAATCTATCAAGTCCAGACTTTCTATTGGACATGCACTTTAGATAAGTGTGACATAGAAGTCTATATGTCTTGCATAGTCTCCCTTTCTTTATTTTTCTCTTGTAAAAGTCACCATCATACCCCATTAGTAGAACACTTTCTCTATGTATTCATTGTCAAATACATCAGGGTGCCCAACTTCTTGCTCTGCTAGCTCTAATACCCTTCTGATGGTCTGCTCATCTATCCTCGGTCTTTCATTCTTTACATTGGCCATAATCACTTCTGATTCTCCATCTTGCCTGATTCAAGCTAAGTTCTAGAAAACAACTATGTGAACTTGATGAATCGCAGGCTCTGTCGTTAAGGCAAGAAGATCCTGGATCGTTGTAGATATCGGATTATGTCTTTGCATCCTTCCAACACGCGGGCAGTTGGATTTAAGAATGCATAGACATTATGCTCTCTCACAAATCGATTAGCCATCTTTTCATTAAAATAAAGAAGATCGTGTTAGACTCACCAATATTGACATAAGAATATGAACAGTTGTGAGAATATCCAAGAATCAAATAGTTCATTATTGGACATTATGATATGTTTTACCTTGAATACATTAATTTGAGAACAAGGTTATGTGTTTATTTGATGTTTTGGTTTAGAAAATTTTAATGTTAGAGAAAGGGGGAAAAGTTTGTTGAGTGCGAGTTTCTTGGTCTGAAAAAGTGTTCTGAAAAAGTGAATAATGAATATTGAAGTAAAAGAACATCATTTATACTCTTTCAGATACATTTATTTTATTTATTTAATGATGTGACCCTCAACAATTTAACTTATCCGCAGTTCTTGGTTCTTCCGCACATTATCTACGGACTCCGTATATCATCTACGGATGACTTAAAAACTTATGGTGATTAAGTATAACTCAAATTTTCATAGGTTACCTAACTATGAAATTAGATTATACATGTACTTGCTCATCCGTAATTTACCAATCTACAGATAGAAAATTTAATAAAGTTTCTACACTGTAGCTTCTGCTCATGCTTAAAAAGGCATGTAGCTTCTGTTGATGCTTAAAAAGCACTGTGAGAAACTTATTTTATTGTATGCTCCATGCCACTGCTTAGAACTATTTATCGCTTTTGGACCTTGTTGACTTTGTATTCATGACAATTATGCACAAGAAATTTTAAATTTTAAAAACTTCATGCATCCAAGATCCAAGATGGTGCTCAGGATCCAATTCCTTCAAAATGATAATGAAATAGACAAATCTGTTGATGGATTAACTTAACTTCATGATTCTACTCCCCCTAAATTTTTTATTAATGACGATAGAATGCATTTATCATAAATTTCTAAGAATGTTATCCTAAAGAACATGTGGCAGTGTGTTAATGCACAAGCTTATATATATATATACACACATATAATGGGATCATACTATAACACTAAGCCTTTTTCTCATGAGTTATTTTGTTTAATTGATACCTGAACTTAATTTTGATTGCAAGTATATTGTCCACTTAAGTCCATACAAGAGTTAATGTATCAAATATGCATGCTGTTTATCATGTTTTCACGTCTGTTAGGAAATAACTATTGTGGGCTTCACATTCAATTAATGAAGATTTTTTCCTCCCTTTGTGAGTCAAATCATCACTTTTCACACTTAATAACTATGTACTTTAAGTTATAAGTTCTATCTTGAGATGCATTGGACATCTCATTAATGCATTGATATAAAACCTCTAGATTAATATATAGTTGATCACATAGGATTCTTTTGAGAGCTTAGATATGATCATTGTTACACCCTGAAAGGATCATACATGCCAACTTAATGGGTGAATTGATGATTGTTCAGCTGGAATCCCACAAGTCCAAAAAGAAATACGGATGAAGATTTGCAAGGAAATTAACAAGTGTTATCTTCCGCATTAGTTAATGCGGAAGACATAACTCTGATGCGGACAAGTGTTTACTCTTCCACATTGACTAATGCGGAATACAAAATACTAATGCTGAAGAACAAGTTACTCTTCCGCATTGACTAATGCGGAAGACAAAATACTAATGCTCAAGAACAAGTTACTCTTCTGCATTGACTAATGCGGAAGAACAAAAGAAGATGCGGACAAGACTTTGCTCATCTGCATTGACAAATGCGGATGACCAACCAAATGTGCATAAATATTTGTTCATCCGCATTAACCAATGCGGATGACCAACTTACTAACGCGGATGATCAAGTGGAAATGCTGATCAAGATTATCTCATCCGCATTTGTTAATGCGGATGAACAAGCATAGATACAGATAAAGACTTAGACTAGTTTCTGATGTAATAAGTCAGGAGTAGTTTAGTCATTTTGTAACGGCATCTTGTCTGCTTATAAATAGAATTGTTGACCTCATACTGAGGTGATGGCTGATAGATAGATAATTTTTGTTGTAATTACTCTGTGTAATTTATCAACTTTCATATATTAATACAAACAGCATTTATGAGTAATTTCTGGCCTTGAATATTCTTTGATTGTTTGTTTCCACCACTCAATCATTGACTTTATTATCATATTCAATTCTCAGTAAGAATATCACTCTTACTCAACCCCAGTCAATTGGTATCAGAGCTTTGGCTCTTGATTCTCTTTCTGATCTGCGCACAGACTGAATAGAACTCGATTGATCTGGTAATCAAGTTGCTAGTAGTGGATATCATCTTCTCTACTTAGTAAACAACAAGAATACTCCTATCAAATAGCAAGAACATCATTACAAGAAGTCATTCTGAACCTCGAAACAACTGCTTGAACAAGTTGGACTCATCAAACATAATCAATCTTAATCTATAGTCACAAAAATCAACATGGATTCTAATAGTTACTCTAAACTAGGTCATACACCTAAACCTCCCATGCTTAAACACAAATCTGAGTTTAAACAGTGGAGAATAAGGTTTAGAAATTATATCACAGGTGTAGATCCTGATTTTTGGATCTCAATATGTAAGTGTCCAAATATTCCTGTTACTCTATCAACAGCTCAAGCTGCACTTTACAAGACTGCTAGAATAAGAATTGAAGACTTAACTTGGATGAAGATGACTATAAGAAAATCAAAATTGATCTCAAAGCATACTCAATTTTGACTCAAGCACTCAAGATGGTTGTGCTGTAAAGATTGGAAAAGTATGGAACTGCTAAAGCTGTTTGTGATGCACTCAAAATTATGTGTGAAAGAAGCAATCAGGTTGCTGAAATTAACAAAGACAAGTTGTTCAATCAGTATGAAACCTTCCATCACACCAAAGGAGAATCCATATCAAAACAATTGCATAGATTTGTACAGTTGGTAAATGACTTGGAAATTATGGGTGTTTCTTACAATACTAAAGAACTTAACAAGAAAATGCTTCACACTCTACCTGAAAGTTGGAAGCAGAATGTCACAATGCTGAAAAAAACTCTTGATCTTGAGAGTACCACTCTAGAGATTATGATAGCCAAGATTGAAACTTTGGAACTTGATGAACGAAGAAGAAACCTAAGTGGACCAAGAGTGATTGAGGCCTACAAATTTCCTTCAGAATCTCATTCTGTTGAAAATGCTTTCATCACTGAGGAAGATGATTTCATCTCATCAAGAGATCAAATGAACAATACTGGGTTCATTGTAACTCCACCATTCAATCATCCATCAACTTCAGCTCAAGCACTTAAAGTCTCCACTGCTCCTCAAACCTCTCCTGAAGAATCAAGATCAGAAGAGCAAAAGGCAACTTATAATACCTTTGTTGCTAGCTTTGAAGCCTACTTGGGAGGAAGACTCAGTTCTGCGCACCTAATTCAGGAAGATTTGGAAGAAATGGATCTGATGATGTTGAGGAGATGGTTCTACAGTGGCAAATAGCAATGATTGCCATGAGAGCAAAGAAATTCTTCAGAAAAGGAAGAAAGTTGAGCCTGAATGAGAACATAAAACTTGGTTATGATAAATCCAAGGTGACATGCCTCAATTGTGGCATGACTGGCCATTTCTCAAGAGAGTGCAATGCTCCCAAAAGAAACAACTATCCTAGGAACTCTCCAGGCCAATCATCATCACAGCCTAACTCAAGCTATCACTCCAACAATCAACAACAACAGTATCATCATTCTCATCATCAACAAAGATACCAGAATCAACCACAACTGACAAATCAAGCCCATGCAAGCAGTCAGCCTTCTGCCAGTGCCCTTCTGATTAAACAAGATGGGATATGTGACTGCAGTGTGTATGCTAAGGAAGTCAAGCCTTAATTCCCGAATCATGCCCTTATGGCTCACATCAATGATGGACCATCTTCAATGCCTACTGAGGTAAAAACTAACCTTTGTAGTGAAAAATGCATAAATGAATTACAAGAGTATAGAGAACATAACCATAAACTGGCAGATAAAATTAAAGAAGAAAAAGTGAAGTTAGAAATGATAAAGAGAGAACTAAAAAGTTTTGAAATCAAAATCAAATTTCTCATTTCTGACATAGAAAAATTGCATGGTGAGAAATACAATCTTGCAGGTGAAAATGAGCTACTTACTAAAAAGTTAGCTCAAGCTAAAGCTCAACAATCTATGACTGAAGTGAAACTTGAAAAGTTTCAAATGTCTTCAGTCAAGCTGCAAGAGATGCTGGATTCACAATAGGATCCAAAGGACATGTCAGGGATTGGGTATAATTCATGTCCTCCACCATACAATGACAATTACTGTCATGCCTAACTCTGTCTCACTCTCTAAATCAATTGAACCTAAAACTATGGAACCTAAATCAGTAGTAAAACAAGTGAAAAATCCTCAAAACAAACCTGATGTTTATTTTGAAACCAATGAGGATAAAATCAAGTTAGGTCACCCAATCAAAATCAAATAGTGTTCAGACAAGACAGTGAGTGTCATGAAACCCTCAAGCCCTATAAAAGCAATTGTACCTTTTATAAAATTCATACCATCTATCAAGACAGTGAAACCCACTACTGAGAGTAGTTCTGATAATGAGATTGTATCTCCACAAAATTCAAGCAAATCAGAAAAAGTTTCACTCAAAAAGAAACGAACTGTAAAACTGAGTTCAACACATAAAACTTCATCAGACCCTCAGTCATCAAGGTTAAGGCAGGGAGTTGGGTTTGATATCTGTAACAAGGAACATGTTGACCTGTTTGAGAAAGAAGTGAGGAATAGGTTAAAGAAACAGAAACAGCCCAGACAACTGAACAAAAGTAGTGTTGTGAAGCAAACTACAAAAAGGGCTGATTATCATTCATCACCTAAAGAAAAGAAAGTGACTCATCAAAAGAAAGTATCAGTTGAGTCACACAAGGAAAAATCTAATTCTAGAAACAAACAAATGTATTATGATATTTGTGACATGTTCAATCACAAGACAGATAAATGCTTTTTTAATCAATATTGTTCTATATGTGATATGAATAATCACTCCACCAAAAATTGCTATTTCAACAAGTATTGTTTAATCTGTGACATGAAAAATCACAATACATCTGATTGTTACTTTAATCAGAACGGGTTGAGAATTCCACAACACAAGCCCATCTCAAAAACATCTACTGTGATAGACTCTGTCAGACCTCATCTTCATAATACTCAATCTAGGACACCTAGATCAACAAATGACATAAATAACTTGAAGGATTTAAGAAAGGGTCAAAGAAGTCATCTCATAATGAAACACAAACTTAACCTTCCAAAGCAAAAACCAACTTTTGATAATGAAACTCAGGCTAAATCTTTACAAAGAAATAGAGACCAACGATTTCATTATTCATCTGAATCCTCAGTAGATGTTGATGAGATGACTCGACCAATTCATCATCAAAAGTCTCCCAGAAGACCTCCATCCAAATCACTATTCAGAGGGAAATACCAGAGGTGACTATCATGAATAGGAACAGAAAACCCAAGACCATCATGGCTTGGGTTCCTTATTCTAATTAGTTCCTTTTGCTTATAGGTTCATCCACACAGGTCTAATAGCCTATGGTACGTAGATAGTGGATGCTTTCGACATATGACTGGAGATCGTTCACTCCTTCATGATTTCAAGTACATTGTTAGGATCTTGTATTTAAACAAAATACAAACTGATTAACATGTAAACCAAACCAAATAATGCGGAATCCTATTTGATTAGAGATCCATCAGTGAGAACGCACGTAGAAACAATAATGTATTGAATCTAACATTAAGAATCGATTAGGAATCTATCTGCAGCGTTCTATGAACTTGGAGAACTAAATTGGAGGCTTCTAGACGGCTAGGATACGTCTGGAGTCGAATAGGAATGAATTCTTACTTTTTTCCATGAATTAGGTGGTATTTATAGGTTAGGGTTGCTCATTCGGGCGACTGAACCATTTGTATGGTTCATTCATGCAATTGAGCCATGCGTTTGATCCATTCGCACGGCTGAGTGTTCAGTCGTGCGACTGAGTCAGTCGCATGAACTTGTTCAGGCGTATGGACTATTTAGGCGCATGGACACTCAGTCGCATGGCCATTCGGACGCATGACCACTGTTGGGGTGCATGGTCCAGTCGGACGCATGAGAACTTCACTTCATCAAGTTTGAGTGTATTCAATATTATAACATTATGCATAACACTTCAAACAATCACAAACCTATATAATTACATCAAAGTGCGGAATGCTATTTGATTGGCAATCCAATTAGTGAGAATGCACGTAGAAACAATAATGTATTGAATCTAACGTTAAGAATCGATTAGGAATAGATATGCAGCGTTCTATGAACTTGGAGAACGAAATTTGAGGCTTCTGGACGGCTATGGTACGTCTGGAGTCGAATAGGAATGAATGCTTTAAAGAGTTTACTTCTACTTCTAAAACTGCTTTTTGTTTCTTAGTGTCTTCTAGGGAGTTAAGATAGTACCTAATGTCATTAGCTTGGTTAAATGCTACTACTTCAGTTTCCCTAAGCTGTTTATTCAAAAGGTCTATCTTTTTTTTGTAACTATACTCATTTTGTTCTAAAACTCTATTTGCCTCAGTCCACAGTTGCAAATCCTTTACTAAGCTGTCATTATGATCTAATAACCTAGCAAATTTCTGATCTATGCTTTCTCTAAATTTATTACAATCAGAACAAGCATGATTTTTGAAAGGTTGGTCAGTAGTACTTACATGAGGAGGTTCTGATGAATTAGTCATCAACGCAGCATCAGATCTCTGGTTTTGATTATTTTTTTTGTTGTAGACGTCCCTTCTTCCGGCTTGTAGCTGACCTTTATTGCAGTCTCTTCACTGTTTGACATCGCTATCTCAGCTGCTATATCTCTTTCACTCGCAGAATCATCATCTAAGTGATCCACGCTCGCAATATTTGATTCTCCCGGAGATACAAACCTAAAGCTCCAGTGTTGTCCTTCATCATCATGGGCGGTCAAGGCCTTTGGATCCTTGCTTGATGAAGTAGAACTGCTAGCTTGCTTGTCTTGACGAGTTAAAGACAAGAATGGATTCCCGTTTCTAGTCTTCTTTGGCTTCTTACATTCTCTTTTGAAGTGTCCTTTTTCTCCACAGTTGAAGCAGGTCACCTTGCTCTTGTCAAAGCCAAACATAGTGTCCTTAGTAGCAACCAAGTTTTTTCCGGTCTTCTTCACGAACTTCTTTGCCATCCGGACAGCACTTGCTAAGGCCCACATAATATCCATCCTCTACAGTTCAGTCTTATCAACCTGCTCGTAGTCCTCATCTGCTAGATGGCAGTTTCCAATTTTCCCAGTAACTAGTCCATCATAGGAATGGACCACTGCTGCCAAGAGATCCATGTGCTCTCGAGCTACTTCTACTGTCACGTTTCCGAGATTCTCAGTCTTCAGTCATGTAGCATTTGCTTCAGATCCAATATATTGGGTACTAGAAGACCCTAAAGTTTCTGATCCTGAAGGAGAGACTTGTGAAGGACTAGATGAGCTTGACACAAAGGCAGTCTGAAGAGGTGCTCCAAACGTCTTAACTTGAGGAGTGGCATTGTACAAAGCTGGATTCTAAGTGTACGAAGACTTCTGAGCTCGATACTTCATCCTTAGTGCTTCTTCTCCCAGCTTTAGTATGAAATCATTTATGTCCAACTTTGATAGCAATCCATTCTGTCTCAGATTTGAAACAAAAGAAGCCCATCTTTCTGGCAACCCGTCTGCAAAATTTGATACTTTATCTTCCATGGTAGTTGTGACACCATGTGTGTGCATCTCGCTCATCAAATGGTAGAATCTATCAATGACATCGTCTAAACTCTCATTTCCCATTGATGAAAAGTTGTCAAATTCTTTCTTCAACTCCTTATCTTTAATGGCCTTCAACGAAGCATTCCCATCATATCTTTTCTCCAGCTCATCCCATAACTTCTTGGCTTGCTTATTCTCTGAGAATTGGTGAAAAATATCCTTAGGGATAGACTGTGTTAGCAATGCATATACTCTCTTTTCAGCATTATATTTAACTTTCTATGCATCAGTCATTCCTCCTAGAGTAAGTTTCACCCCATCGGCTCCCACCGGCATACTGTATCCCGTCTCAATAGCTACCCACATATTTGGATCCACTCCATTGAGGTAGATCTCAAAACGTTGTTTCCAGTGGGGAAACTCATCTAATGTGATAAGCTTCGGGGGTTTATTATGATTCCCCACCTCACTTTCCGGTAGCAGTAAGTTCTGAATCCGTGAGTCCTTCCCGGCTGTAAACGCTGACAACTCATCCTCCATCTCGATTAACTTTAAGTCTATTAAACACTCTGTTGACTGGTGCGAATGGAGCGATGCGAATGGGCTACCTGTCCGAATGAAACTATGCGACTGGTTCAATCGTGCGGCTGAACTAAGAGATTGGTCCAGTCGTGCGAGTGAAACTGATGCGTATGAACAATGCGACCGGTAGGCTTAGTAGTACGAATGAAGATGCGAGTGAGTCCAATCGTACGTCTGGGGATGCGAATGAAGTCTAGTCGTGCGATTGGGTCAATCGTGCGACTGAAGCTGCTGTTATTCGAAAATTCTAGGTTTAACGTGTTTTGGCCGTAAAAACTCGAATTTTCACCAACCCTAATCGCCTTATGCCGTAGAAACCAAAACTTGATGAGCAGGGAACGTCCAAGACAACTTTTGACACAAAAGATTGCTTTTTTAGTGAAAAAACACAACCTTTGTATCCAAATGGATTGAATCACACATAATCAAGAGCCAAAGTTCTGATACCACTTGTTAGGATCTTGTATTTAAAGGAAACACAAACTGATTAACATGTAAACCAAACCAAATAGTGCGGAATCCTATTTGATTGGTGATCCAATCAGTGAGAACGCACGTAGAAACAATAATGTATTGAATCTATTGTTAAGAATCGATTAGGAATCAATCTGCAGCATTCTATGAACTTGGAGAACTAAATTGGAGGCTTCTGGATGGCTAGGGTATGTCTGGAGTCGAATAGGAATGAATGCTTACTTTTTTCCACGAATTAGGTGGTATTTATAGGTTAGCGTTGCTCATTCAGGCGACTGAACCATTTGCATGGTTCATTCGTGCGATGGAGCCATGCGTTTGATCCATTCGCACGGCTGAGTGTACAGTCGTGCGACTGAGTCAGTCGCATGAACTTGTTCAGGCATATGGACTATTTAGGCGCATGGACACTCAGTCGCATGGCCATTCGGACGCATGACCACTGTTGGGGTGCATGGTCCAGTCGGACGCATGAGAACTTCACTTTACCAAGTTTGAGTTTATTCAATATTATAACATTATGCATAACACTTCAAACAATCACAAACCTATATAATTACGTCAATATGCGTTAATCAACTCATTAATGAAATATTAAACATTATAAAAACAACCAACCATTCTATATTTCATTAAGTACCCAATAGTTGTGGATCTAGGTATATACTACATTCAGATGAGGATCTAGGTACATATATGTATCAACATACATACAAGGAATAATTGTGGCATTCGGTGGAGATTCAGAAGGTGGTAGATTTACAGGAGAAGGATCTGTGACAAACAGGATGCTGAGTTTTGACAGAGTGAATTTCTATGAACAACTGAATTTAATCTGCTAAGCGTGTCTCAGATCTGCGACAAAAAATATTCTACTCACTTTACAGACACTCACTGCTACATTCTGAAACCTAGATTTCAGATCCCTGAAGAATGGGTTGTCTTAAAGACTCTGAGGAAGAATAATACATATGTCTTAAACCTGTGTTCTGCATCACCTAGGGAAGAAACATATCTTTTGTCTAAAGCATCATTTGATGAGTCACAGCTTTGGCATTGACGTTTGGGGCACACTAACTTTAAAAATATGAACAAGTTAGTCAAAGGAAACCATGTCATTGGTCTTCCTAAAAAAGAATTCAATTTTATCGATCAATGTTCAGCGTGCCTCAAAGGAAAACAACACAAATCGTCTCACAAAACCAAGCTGCTGAACACTAAGAATACTCCATTGAAGTTACTTCACATGGTTTTTTTGGACCAACTCATGTAATGAGTATGGGAAAGAAACAGTATTGTTTAGTGATCATTGATGACTTTTCTCGATTCACATGGGTGTTCTTCCTACTTCATAAAAACGAAGCATCCCATATCATTCAAGAGTTTATCATTAAAATTGAAAATCAACTTGATCTTAAGGTCAAAATAATAAGAAGTGATAATGGTACAGAGTTCAAAAATGAAAATATGAGTTTCTTTTGTGCAACCAAAGGCATTGCTCATCAATTCAGTGCAGCTAGAACTCCTCAACAAAATGGGGTAGCTGAAAGGTGAAATAGAACACTAATTGAAGCAGCAAGAATGATGCTAGCCGATGCTAAACTGCTAATCACCTTCTGGGTAGAACCAGTTAACACATCGTGATTTGTGCAAAATCAAACTCTGATTGTTAAAGAAAGTAACATGACACCTTATGAACTGATCTTTCATAGGAAACCATTTATTGGATTCCTTAAATCATTTGGTTGTCCAGTCTTAATATTAAACACCCGTGATCATTTGGGAAAATTTTCATCCAAGTCTGATGAAGGATTCTTTGTAGGTTATTCTTCTGTTTCAAAGGCTTATAAAGTGTTCAATTCTAGACTGAACATTATTGATGAATCTACAAATGTTCAATTCAACGAACATTCGTTTCCCAAATCTACAAATGGTCCTGATTGGTTGTTTGATATTGACACTTTTACAAAATCATTTGACCAATTTCACTTGTCTGATGTAGGATATATACATTCACGTGATACTTCATCAACTGTAGAAAGAAGAGATAATTATCCATTGATTCCACCTACATCTGATGAACATATGAATGAAGATGTTCCTTTTCAAGCTAATCCCATCAGACAACTGTCTCAAAATCTTAGTGTTTGTTCTAAAGAAGGTCCCAGCCTGGTACCATCTTACTCAGATGACTTGTCAAATGAGATCAGAAATCAAAAACAGGCTTCTCATCCAGTAGAAATACAAGGTACATCAAATGATGCAAGCAATCTCAATGCTGCTGAAGATGTAGCAGTTACTGAAATAGAAGTTGACAATCTTCATAATTCAATAACAATACAAGATGAATGTGCCTCTGACCATAATGAACTGAATGTCTCCAATCTTGATGTAACTATTGATGGTGACTCAATTCCAACCACAAGAATACACAAGAATCATCCAGTTGAAACCATTATTGGTGATCTTAATGAGAGGGTGACAAGAAGCAAGTCTAGTATTGCAAACATCTGTTTGTTCTCATGTGTTCTATGTCAAACAGTACCCAAAAACATCAAAGAGGCACTTCAAGACAATAGTTGGATTGAAGCAATGCAGGAAGAATTGCTCCAATTCAAGAAGCAAGAAGTATGGCAGCTGGTAGATCTTCCCGAAGGACAATACCCTATCGGTACCAGATGGCTGTACAGGAACAAGACTGATGATAGAGGGATAGTCATGAGAAATAAAGCAAGAAAAGTGGCACAGGGACACACTCAGGAAGAAGGAATCGACTATGACGAAGTGTTTGCTCCTGTTGCCAGATTAGTAGCAATCAGAATCTTTCTTGCATATTCTGCATCCATGAAATTCACAGTTTATCAAATGAATGTAAAGTATGCCTTCCTGTATGGAAAGATTGCTGAAGAAGTCTATGTGAGTCAACCACCTGGCTTTGAAGATCCAGATTTCCCTCACAGAGTTACAAGCTTGACATAGCTCGGTATGGTCTTCATCAAGCACCAAGAAAGTGGTATGAGACTCTATCATCCTTTCTTCATGAACATGGGTATGAAAGAGGAAAGATTGATCAGACTCTCTTCAGAAGAATAAGAGGAAAAGACATGTGTCTGTGTCCACAGCAGAAGCTGAGTATATTGCTGCATCAACACGTTGCTCTCAAGTTCTCTGGATTCAAAACTAGATGCTTGATTATGGTTTTAACTTCTTGCACACACCAATCTCTATTGACAACACCACTGCTATCTTTATAACTAATAATCCAGTTCAACACTCAGAAACAAAACATATTGGGATTAGATATCATTTTTTGAGAGACTGTGCTGAAAAGGGTTTAATCAAATTGATTCAAGTACCAACTGAAAATCAATTAGCTGATTTGTTTACTAAGGCATTTGAACCTAGTAGGTTTGAATTTCTGGTTCAGTCAATTGGCATGATTAACCTTGAGTAAAAACTATGAAAAACATTAGAAAAACCACAAAAACAAATCAAGTTTAATGAAAAAAAGAATTATGTGGGAAATGATATAATTACAGTCATTATATCATTCACTGTGCTTAATTTCAAAATGTAAAAGACTAAAATGACTTACCACATATGTTGGTAGTCTCAACTTTAAAGAAAAGATACATGCTGTGATGAAATAAAGACATATTCAATTGTGAAACACTCATCACAAAGTACAGGTATGTATTGGCTTATTTGAATGCATGTGTGTGTAGTAACCTAAACACACCAGGTAATGATACTTTATGAATGTTTTTCACCACATCATGTTTCATCTTTGTTTTGCTCAGCATAGGCCTGATGAAACTTGCACATAGTGCAGATGTCATGATCCAAAAGATTCCCAATGTGGAACACATCCAAAAATTGGATGAATCAACATAGTAATACATTCCAAGTGAATGAACAAAATAATCCTATCATGGATCACCTTCCAAAGTGAAGTGAAAAAAATCCCAGTATGGATCAACATGAAAAAAGATCAAATTAAAAGAATCCCAATGAGGATCAATGAAAATGAGATTTCATGACTTAAGTAACCTGGTAAGAAAAGTTGTGAAAAGGTTCTACCATGCATTGTATAAGGAGGGTTGATCATCCCATGCTTATGTGTGTGAGGTACACATTGAATAATAAATCAACCAAAACATGATAAAAGTCATTTGCATCAAAATATCAACCAGGTATGGGTTTAAGAGGACAAACATACCTTCAATCTTCAAGTTCATAATCATGTCCATTTAATCATAAAGGATGCACACGTGTAATGTAAGACTGATATGATCCCAACAAAGAGATCTTTCTCTTCATTATTAATATTAATCAAAATAATATTGTAAAAGTTTTAAATCTTTAAAGTTTCTCTCCAAATGTGGACATAAACTTTAGGGGGAGTAATTTAAATTTTTGAGTAAGCCTAAATTTTTTATTATTAACTTAATTTTGAAAAACATAAAAAAAAAGAATTTTAGTTGGTGTTGTTGCAATAAGTTATACCATTATATTTCAGCTTATGCAGATTCTTAGAAGCATGATAAGCCCAAGATCTGTCAAAATTAGGAAACTTGTATTAATTGTCACATACAAGTCAATCCAAGCAAGAATTGACAACTTCAACAACCAACTTCATAAGAAATATCAATCAAGGACACCTCTTCATAAGATGAATAATCAATTCGATCACATTAACTTTTGATTAAGTTCAAAAGCTAATGCAGGTAAGTGCATTAGTAATGCGGGTGAAGGTAACCCATGCATGTAACTAATGCGGGTAACAATACTTTTTCAAGTGCAACTAATGTGGACAATGATTTTACTCTACCGCATTAGTGTGTGAATTAAATGTGGAATTTACTCTACCGTATTTGATACAGTTAACAAATGCGTATGAATAGGTCTCTATCGCATTTGCTACAGTGCAATGTTTGACTTGTCAACCGCATTTGATATAGTTGTACAAATGCTGATTGACTTTGTTCTATCGCATTTGCTACAGTGTACAAATACGAATAGGATAAAACATTCTAAGCAACTCTACCGCACTTACAACACAAAGGCGGACAACCAAAGGTTTCAAGATAAACTTCCGCATTTGCAACAGTAGTGGAATGCGGACAGTCAATCAAAAATTAACCTTCCGCATTTGTTACAGTCAACAAATGCAGATGACCAAAAGTAGCCAAATGCGAACTGTCAGTCAAAAATTTGTCTTCTGCATTTGCTACAGTCAACAAATATGGATGACCAAAAGTCAAACAAATTAACCTTCAGCGTTTGCTATAGTGGTGACTGTATATGCTTTTAAACTTGTAAAATTGTTCAAATTGTATTATTTGACTATTTAAATGAATTCAAATGGGTCATTTAATACTTTTCAAATTTGAGAGACTTTATAGTGAGACGAGCGCAAACATACAATACACCATCTTCAATCATCATCATCATCATCAATAGTCAAAGATTTTTTTGTGATTCTTCTCAAAACATTCTTGTCAACGATTCAGAACTACAGTTATTTCGAAGATAAGGTATAAATTCAATAAAATTTTGAAACCAAGATCTGAGTTTCAGACTATTAACCTAACTCAAACAATGAACCAGATAATAATGAAGAACACCAAAATCAAACTTATTAATGTGATGTAATATACATTTTCAACTTCAATAAACATACAAATTGATAGGAATTCAACTGATATTGAAAACCTTGATAATCATGTTTACTGTGAAAAACAGAGCAAAATGAAAAAGAAAAATGTGTAACAAATCAAAGTCACATCATCTATTGAATGGTTCAAACATTGAAACTGTGATTGTTAAATGACAAATTCACCATTTGCCATTACAGAAAATCAACAGAAATAACAAGTAGTCTTCGTTGTTGATTTAAAGTCAAAACTGATAACAAACACACATGTCTCTTGTGCAGATTACATGGCAAATCTTACATGGAGCAAGCTCCATAACGTCAACGGTTATTTAAACCCTGATGTCCCAGAAGTAGAAGGACTGAGAGACATCATTAGATCCATCAATACCACAAGGATAGCATATGTCATCACAGTCAGACCAACTATCTATGAGAATCTCATAAGATCTTTCTGGAACACAGCTGAGGTTGTTGACGCTAATGGCATTAGAACACTTACTGGGAGAATTAACAGTGAACACACACTGATCATCAGTGAAGAGTCGGTTAGAAGATGTCTAAGGTTTGGCGATGATGCAAATACTCCTTTGGAACTGAGTTATGAAGTCATAATCACATTTTTTGCTGAAATTGGTTATGAAGGAGGTTATGAAGCCAAGCTGATTTTTAAGGGATTGGTTGATTTACCATGGAGGTTCATTATTCATATGTTCTAGCATTGTTTGTCAAAGAGAAAGACAGGATGGAATGACATTCGAGTCCTCACATCATCAGCTATTTGTGCTCTATGTACCAACAGACCACTCAATATGCCTGCATATGTATTCAATGGCCTGGTTTCAAACATTAGAGAAGGATTAAGATACAAGTTTTTGATATATCCCAGATTCATTTAATGTCTAATGAATGAATCATTCCTAACACTGCAACTGAAGGATAGTGCTTGACATTCCACATTGTGATGCAAGATCATACAAGTATATAAAGAAGAAAGACCCTAGAAACTTTTATAGTGGGGCTCACACTCCTCTTCTACCTGGATGTTGCAACAGATAAATCAAGAAGCACAACCATCTCCAATACAATCACCACAACCTGCTGCTCAACCATTACCAATACCATCACTAATACCATCACCAATACCATCACCAATACCATCACCAATACCATCACTAATACCATCACCACAATCACCACCACTTTCAACACCACAACCTTCACCACAACCATCTGCACAAACATTACCACAACCAACAACCACTCAACCTACACCTATACCACCTCATCATCACTCCAATATTACCACCACAACAATCACCTATATCCCCTTTTCAACCTGTGCCATCACAAGATTACCCTGCTGATGTAGGAGGATCAACCAGTGCTTCTAAAGCTTCCAAATCTTCTTCTGATGAGGAGGATCATCACACTCATATGACTACAACAACAACAACTTCTGAGCCTGCTCCCTCAGAAAGTTTTGCTCATTCAAATGTTAACAGACCAGATGAGAAGGATGAATTGATCGCTGAATTGATGCAAAAGATTGAAAGAATGGAGAGAATTCTAAACACAAGGGCAATACTCATAGATGATAGAATTCTAGAACTAGATGAGAAGGAACTGGAGATGAAAGATCTTAAAGATAAACATAAGGCTAAATTGACTGAGAAAGATAAGGAAATTAAAGTTGTAAAGGCCGCACTTAAGCATTCAAGAGAAGAAGTCAATGGACATTAAGACACTCTTGAAATTCAAACAATAGCAATAGAGGAACAAGAAAATATAATAGAAGAACAAGCTAATATCATCTCCAAACTTGAAAAAGAAATTGATAGCAAGAACAAAACGATATCTGAGTTTGAAATGATGATTAAGATCCAAAGAAATGAAGTGGATGATGATGATGAGAAAGAAGAACAAGAAAAGGTGATGTTGATGACAACCAGTCAGTTGATGAAAATGAAGAACAAGAGGATAATACAAGTCAGACAGAGCATGAGGAACAGAGTTTAGAAATGGTGCTTTATTCTGGAGAAACCTCTGCTCATCACACTGAAAAAGCTGAGTTTGAAGAAATTTTTAGCACACTAGACAACTTTACTTTTGAAGAATTCAGTGTTGATAGTGATTTCTAGGACTTTTTAAAAAACCTAAAAGCTGATTCTGATCCAATTGTGCTTATTCCGAAATCTCAAGAACCTTTGGAGAAAGAGCTAAACATGTAGATTGTTCTGTAGTGTCTCTAACTAAATAGCAAAAAGAAAGAATAAGAAAAATGGTTGAACAAGAAAGAGAGAAAGAAAAAGAATCAGAAAAAGAAAAGCAAGAAATGAATGTGGATGAACAAGTACAAACAACACCCAAAAGAATGCCTGAAGTAATATAAAAGGGTAAGAAACCAATAGTTAAAGAAGAACCAGTCGTGAAACAAAAAGATGACCCCAAAAGTCTAGCAGCAATTGCTGAATTTTTGGAAGAACATAAGAAAGCAGAAGCTCAATTGAAGAAATTGGCTGGTGCAATTGATTTGGAAGAAGGTGAGATTGCTGGTGGATACGAAGCTGAAGAGTATGTTCTTATGGACAGTCCCATCGAAGCAGAACAAGCAGTGGAAGACATGGTATCCAAAGCACAAACTGATGACTTGATGATTAAAGCCATGTTTCTGATCAATCAAGGTTATGATCCTGATGAAGTGTTTGGAATGACGTATGAAGGCATGAAGGAGGAGGAAGAGAAAGTAAAAAGGCTGCTTGATCCAACAATTGAAACTGAGTATGAAAACACAACCTTCAAAGATACTACTATGCATAAGGTTCTTCTGTGAAGAAATCATCTAGGTATGATAGACCATTGCCAAGACAGAATCCTCCATCCAAGCTATCATCAATGAAAAGGTCATCCCCAATTCATAAGCCACTATTTCCTGATCCTTATAGTATGACTGATAAGGAAATGAAGGATTACCTCACAAATCAAGGCTACACCAAAAGAAAGTTGGCTAACATGAAGACAAATTCTTTAAGAGCTGCTACTCTCATGATGATAAATGAGAAGAAAGAAAAATTAAAGCAGTTAGAAGTAGAGGTGCTTAACAAGAAGCCAAGAGGAAAAGTGTCTGCACATGACATGAGTCTTACTCATAAAGATCAAGATTATCTTGCACCTGCATTCATAAATATCCAGAGTGGTTTGCTGAATCCTCTCAATTGAAGCTTCAAGAAGGGTTGACCACTGCTGAGATGATTAGAGGAATATCTACTCCAAAAGGCAAAACAGATCAAAAAATTATTGCCTGGAAGTATGATAGTGCATGGAACATGTTTATGGTCAAAAGGATCTCTGGCTTAGTGCAATTCTTTACTGAGTACTCTGCTTGGTAAATGCACTTGAGATTCATGACTTGAAAGAACTGGCTAACCTAGAGCTCATCAACCACAATGCCATGTACAGAGGTTATGAATTTGAAGGAATACTCAAAATGTTCAAAAGAACAAACAACTTCAACACTTTGAAAGCTACATGCATGATGAAAGAAAAAACATTCAAGAATCCAATGGAAAAGAAACAAACAAAACTAGCAAAGGAAGTTGTATTCCCTGAACTTAAAGTCAAACCTACTGAAGCCTTGAAAAGAAAAATGGTAGCTCGTACACATTCCTCAATTCCAATTTCAAATGTGTTTTATGATGAGAAGACATATGAGTTAGTGATTGAGAGGAAATGGGGAGGAAAAGAGGGTGCTGAGATTAGACTATTCAGTGATTATGAAGTGAGATTATTGGATCAATCATACATTCAATACATATATACAAGACACTTTAGAGATATATCAAACAAACTGGGTGACGAAGATCTACATTTCATTCTGAAATGTATCAAACTACTAAAGATGGCCTATGATCAGATCAATGCAAAGAGAGAGAAAAGAAAGAAGAAGAAGACACCATTCTAATTGGGCAACATTGTCAAGCTTGATGTTGATGTTGATGGTTCCCTATTAATTCACAGAGATGGACTTTCAACAGTTTCTCTTTAGGAACCTATCTCTTTGAAGAAGCTACCACTTGAAGCAATCCATAATATGAACAGAATGAAGATTCATGTACTGAGCAAAGATAAAATGTCAGAGGCTCAAGACTTTGTTAACATGATCAAAGCAATTCTAGATCCAAGACAAGCTACACCTTTTGTATCATCACAAGACACAGCTGAATCATCACAACATCAATCACCTCCTAAACATTGAGGAAAACTAGGTTGTATAATCCTTAGGGGGAGTATTGTTGCACCCTGAAAGGATCATACATGCCAACTTAATAGGTGAATTGATGATTGTTCAGCTGGAATCCCACAAGTCCAAAAAGAAATGCGGATAAAGATCTGCAAGGAAATTAACAAGTGTTATCTTCCGCATTAGTTAATGCGGAAGACATAACTCTGATGCGAACAAGTGTTTACTCTTCCGCATTGACTAATGCGGAAGACAAAATACTAATGTTGAAGAACAAGTTACTCTTCCGCATTGACTAATGCGGAAGAACAAAAGAAGATGCGGACAAGACTTTGCTCATCCGCATTGACAAATGCGGATGACCAACCAAATGCGCATAAGTATTTTTTCATCCGCTTTAACCAATGAGGATGATCAACTTACTAATGCAGATGATCAAGTGGAAATGCTGATGAAGATTATCTCATCCGCATTTGTTAATGCGGATGAACAAGTAGAGATGCGGATCAAGACTTAGACTAGTTTCTGATGTAATAGGTCAGGGGTAGTTTAGTCATTTGTAAAGGCATCTTGTCTGCCTATAAATAGAATAGTTGACCTTGTACTGAGGTGATGGCTGATAGATAGAGAATTTTTGTTGTAATTAGTCTCTGTAATTTATCAACTTTCATATATCAATACAAACAACATTTATGAGTAATTGTCTTGCCTTGAATGTTCTTTGATTGTTTGTTCCTGCCATTCAATCATTGACTTGATTATCATATTCGATTCTCAGTAAGAATATCACTCTTACTCAACCCCAGTCAATCATCATCAGGTCACTATGTCTTTACTCACGTAAAACAGAGGTGCCTTCAACCCAGGTCTTTGTTTACACAAAACAGAGGGATGATGAGCATCATGCTCTTTTCACCATTTGGTTACTCATATACAGCATGGTGATCATACACCTAGATCTTTGTTTACACAAAACAGAGCGACTATGATTTGCAAAGAGGGATATTATAAAGTGTTGGTACATAGTTTGCTTAGATGAGAGATTTGATCACATCAGAATAAGACTCACTTTCTGTATCCTCAAAATGAAGTTTCCGACAAACAATCACATTACATTATGTTTGGCATGCGCTAAGTGTAGTTTCCACTCAAGATGACCTACTCACATATCAAGTAACTAGCTCAGATTTTAATGATATTTAAGAATTCAGGAATAAGCAAAGATATAGTGTACTATCATTTCCCATGCATATCTCATGCTAAAGCATCATTGCATTCTTCAAAAGATACTTTAGAAGTTTCTTCCAAAGTTAATATTCTTTCGGAAGAAAAATTGTACTATGAAAAGCATTTCTTCTCATGGTAATATATTTATAACTAGTTACAGACACATGCTTATCTTTGTTAGTTCAAAATGATTAAATAAAGTTAATCATTCCTAGAGACTCAATTAGAAAATTAAATCTGTCTGAATCGAAGGCTTTAGTGAATAAATCAACAAGCTGATTTGTTGTATCCACTTTGACTAACTTAATCAAACCGTTTTCTAAGCAATCTATGAGAAAGTGATATCTTATTTCAATATGTTTTGTTTTACTATGTTACATAGGATTTGCAGTTATAAACATAGCAGTAGAATTGTCTATGTAAATTGAAGTTTGAAGCAAATTATAACCATAGTCAAGCAATTGCTTTTGCAACCAAAGGACTTGAAAGCAACCAGCTCAAGCAGCTATGTACTTGGCCTCAACTGTGGATATAGATACATGGTTTGCTTCTTGCACTGCCATAATACTAGCCGTGGTCGAATGAATTGATATCCACCAGTTATGGAATTTCTGTTGCGGTTGCATCCACCATAGTCACTGTCTAAATATGAGTAGAGTAAAAATTCAACATCTTTTGGATACCAAAGACCAAGTCCTTGTTTTCTATTGAGATATCTGTAGATCCTTTTCATAGCCTTTAAATGAGATTCTTTTGGATCAGATTGGTACCTAGCACAAACACACACAACAAACATAATGTCAGGTCTACTGCCAGTTAGATACATAAGGTACCTATCATTGATCTATATAATCCTTGGTTAATAGATTTTCCTGAAGGATCAGGTACAATCTTTTCAATTGTTGAGGTTGGTGTTTTGCATGAATATGCATGAGCAAGATTGTACTTCTTCAATATTTGATGTATGTATTTTTCTTGATTGATGTATATCCCATCTACCTTTTGATGAACTTGAAGACCAAGAAAGAAAGTTAATTCTCTTATTGAGCTAATTTGAAATTCTAATTTCATCAATTCTTCAAAACTTACACATAATCTCTTATTAGTTGATCCAAATATAATATCATCAGCATATATTTGAACAACTTAGAGATCTTGATGTTCTTGTTTGAGGAAGAGAGTCTGATCAACGGTTCCCCTTTTGTATGCATGCTTAAGAAGGAAAGATGATAGTGTTTCATACCACTTTCTTGGTGCTTGTGAAGACCATACAAGGCTTTATCAAGTTTGTATACCCAGTGAGGTTAATGAGGATCTTCAAAACCAGGGGTTATGACACATAAACTTCCTCATAAACTTTCCTATATAGGAAGGCACACTTGACATCCATTTGATACACAGTGAACTTCTTATATGATCCATAAGCTAAGAATACTCTTATGGCTTTAATTCTTGTAACTGGTGCAAAAACTTCATCATAATCTATTCCTTCTTCTTGTGTGTATCTTTGAGCAATCAACCTTGCTTTATTTCTTACAATAATCCCTCTATCATCCAGTTTATTTTTAAAGAGCCATATAGTTCTAATAGGATGTTGGCCTTCAGGTAAATTAACTAGAGACCACACTTTTTGCTTTCTAAATTGTTGAAGGTCTTCTTGCATAGCTGCAATCAAGTTATTGTCCTTAGAGCAGTAGTGATGTTTGGAGGAACCACTTGTGAAAGAAAACATGTGAAAAGACAAATGTTGGCAGTACCACTTTGGCTTCTTGTAGTTCTTTTTGCAGGATCTCTAGTGATGTTGTTGACTGAATGAGTCTTATGGATTCTTGTTGATGGAGATGACTCAATTGGAATGGATGATTCCAAGTTAGTCATATCCATTGATGTAGACTGATCCAAACCAGATTGAGAGTTTAAGAAGTAGTCAAACTGTTCAACATTTGGTGTTGATTGGTGTTCAGTAGATTGAATATTAGTAGCATCATGAGTGTCTTCCGTAGGAGCTTCTCCGGAATCATTTTGCTCTTCCGTAGGAATTATAGGAACTTCTACAGATGATAAGTGAGGACTTGAAACATTTCTAATGCTTGTTGCATTCCCTTGAGAGCATGGAGCAGTTGCAGGGACAACATTTGCATCTCCGTATGTACAATGTATATCTACCAATGCAGTGTCAGCAGCTGCTGCTGAAGTGTTTCCATCTAATGATGTGTGAATCCTTGGAGGATCAGCATATAATGTAACTTCATTCATATTAGGTGGAACAAATGGATAACATATGTCATCAGATCCTGTATTGTTCAAATAATCATAGTTAAATGACTTTGTTAGAGCATCTACATCAAACAACCATGATGATCCTTTAACAGATTTAGTGAATACAGATTCATCAAAAGATACATTAGCAATTTCTTCCACAATTTTATGTTGTGGAATATAGATCCTATAAGATTTAGATGTTGAAGAATATCCAATAAAGAAACCATCATATGCTTTTTCTGAAAATTTTCCCAATGATTCTTTTATGTTTAAAACTGATACATGACACCCAAAAACTCTAAGATATCCAATGTAAGGTTTTCTTTTAAATAAAAGCTCATAAAGAGTTTTGTTTTTTTCTTTGACAAATTAATGTTCTGTTTCAACAATGCATGCATTATTCACTGCCTCAGCCCAAAAGGTGAGAGGCAATTGTGAGTCAGCTAGCATTATTCTGGCTGCTTCAATAAGAGTTCTATTTTTTCTTTCAGCAACTCCACTCTGTTATGGAGTTCTTGGTGCACTGAATTGCCTTTCAATACCTTTGGACTTGCAAAAGGAATCCAAGTAAAAATTGACAAATTCAGTACCATTATCACTCCTAAAAATTTGAACTTTTGCATCAAGTTGATTCTCAATCTTGATTACAAAGTCTATTAATGTTTATGATGTTTGACTATTTTGTTTTAAGAAAAAGACCCATGTAAATCTTATGAAATCATCAACTATCACCAAACAATATTGTCTCTTTCCAATGCTCATCATAATGGTAGGACCAAACAGATCCATGTGAAGCAATTTAAGAGGTGTAGTATTAGTATTGATAGTTTTGGATTTATGAGACACTCTATGTTGTTTTCCTTTGTAACAAGAAGAACAATGAGTTGAGAAATGAAACTCTTTCTTTGGCAGTCCCATGACTAAGTCATTTTCACCAATTTGTCATGTTCTTCATGTTAGAATAGACAAGCCTTATATGCCACAATTGAGATTCATCTTCTAATGACTTAGATAGAAGGCATGATTCATGTCTTGTGAGTGAGGTGTTGTTCATGTCCAAAACATAAGTGTTTCGTTTTCTTGACGCTTTAAGAAGCACCCAATCTTCTAGAACTAAAATACCTAGCTTAAGAATGTAACAGTTAGTGTTATCAAATAATGTGGTATAATTTTGATCACAAATTTAAGACATACTCTATAAATTATGTTGTAAACTTTCACAATAGTTTACTTTCTCAAACTTGAGCACACCATTTGATACCATTTCTTCACCAACAATTTTACCTCTCTTCTTATCCCCACCAAATGCCACACAAGAAGCATTTTTATGTTTGAAATCATGGAGAAGTGAATAGTTTCCTTTCATATGCCTGGAACAACCACTGTCAACATACCACTTGTTGTTAGCTCTCCAATATTGTTCCTACATTCAGAAATAAATCAGTTAGAATAGACAACCCAAGCCTTGATGAGCTTGGGTCTGTTAACAGTGTCTAAAATAATAACTCCTTCATGAATAAGTGTTTAAGTTTCAATTTTAGTTTTGCGTGATTCATTCTGAGTTGTTTCAGGTGAGGATGATTCTGTTGTAGGAGATGTTGATAAAAAAGGTTCTTGTTTCTCAATTTCTTCTATATTCAACTTACTTTTGTTGATTTGAGGCATTGGTTTTGATAATGAATCTTGATTATTAAATGTTTAACTATCTTTTGTTTTTGAATGAGGTATATGAATTCCCTTTTCAAAATTATCAATAAATGCATCATCAACCTTTGTTTCCTTTTCAATCAAATCTACCCTTTTATGGGGTGTTTTGATGGCTGGAAAGTTGTTCTCTTCTTCAAAGGATGAACATCAGTGGATGTCTTTTCCTTTGATTTTGGCTTTGGTTTTGTTTTGATTTCTTCAGTTTAGAATCCTTTTCACAATCAGTAGATTGAGTGTCTAATTCAAATTTATCTGATTGTTTCTTCTTTGTGTCTTTTGGCTTGTTCTTTTGTTGAAATAACATTCGTGAGTTGAATGGTTATTTTTGTTGCAGATAGCACAATATTTGTTGAAGTAGCAGTCAGATGTCATGTGATTGTTCATATTGCATATAAAACAATAACTACTCAAGTAACAATCTTTAGTTTTATGGTTTTTCATGTCACACAATTTGTAATACATCTCATCTGATTCTTTGTCAGGATCATTTAACTTATTATTATTTGCCAACTTTGGAGGCTTTGCATTCTTTTTTAGCTTTGAAGTTCATTCTTTCCTTTCTAGTTTGTGCAGCTTTTGCTTGTTTATTGCTAAATTCCTCTTCCATAGCTCATCTAATGAATCAGTATTAACTTCTACCAATGAGGTTTTCTTCTTCCGTAGATCTGGTACTGAAGAAAGGTTCTTCTTCCGCTGATGATCAGCTGAAAGCCTTTTCTTTTCCTTTTCCAAGGATGATTTATGCCTTTCCTCAGTACAAACACACTTCTTATTCACTTCATTGGAAGATTTTGTTGATTTAGTTCTTGAAGTCCTTCATTCAATTGAGCTATTCTCTTGCAGATGGTCTTCAGCATGTTTTTTTGTTTAAGAAGGTATGGTAGCTTTGTTTCTTTAAGCACTTTTTGAATATTTATTTCAAAAATAATATTCTTACCCTTGTTTAGTAGATCATCATCATGTTCATCAAAATCATCCAAGTCATCACACTCATCAAAGTCAAATTCTGACCATTTGATTAATCTTGTCTGATTAAGAAGACTCAATTTCATTCACCTCAGATACATTGTTAATGTTTTGTTGATTAGAACTTGTTTCTATATTAGTGCTTGGCACAAAATGATTTGACAAGTTATTTGTCATTGATTCAGGGAAATGAACATTATTATTGTTAATAGGAGGTGCCACAACATTATATCCCAACCCAATCCTGTTCTTTGATTCAATATGAGAATTTGATAATTTCTCATACTACTGAAACGAAAGTTGAAACTTCTGAAGTTTCACTTTGGTTTATGCATGATCAGCCATGGATTTAGTTAAGAAAGTGGTCAGATGCTCAACTTGTGCTTTTAAACTGTAATTTTCATAAACAATTTTATCTAAATCCTTTTGTAAAGAGTTAATTTTTATTTGATATAATTTATGTTCTCTTACATGAGATTCATTCAAAATCATTGTTTCTTTAACTTTGTCACGACCGTGTACGTATGGAATACTAATATTCTGTGTTTATACCGAATCAAATAGTGTGGATCCTATTTGATTGGCGATCCAATCAGTGAGAACAATTACCCGATCGATATAAGATTGAAACTAAACGTTATGAACGAGTAGAGATCAATCAGGATTGATCCATGAAGTTGGATAGGCTTCCTTGGACGTTCTATACAGCTAGGGTTCGTAAGAGTATCAAGTGTTTTGAATTCTTCTTCAAGTGTTGTGTTTTTCGAGGAATTAAGCGGTATTTATAGGTTATGGGTTTCCAATCGTACGACTAAACCATTAGCATGGTTCAGTCTTGCGACTGAATCATGCGATTGATCCATACGCACGACTGAAGGTTCAGTCGTGCGACTGAGTCAATATTATGTCTTAACCGTGCACTTGATCCAGTCTCCTAGTTCAGTCATGCGACTACTCCATTAGCATGATGTATTCATGTGTATGGTTTATAAGCATGGTCCATTCGGATAAAGACTCATACAACTAAGTTTGAACACATTTTTTAATCATTATTGACTAAGGACTATGCACACCAACCTCAACCTATATAGTAAGTTCATTACACTTTAGCACACAATAATACTATGAAATTTAAACATTATAAACATCAACCACATATTATATTTCATTTAACCCATTCATTACATATGTGTAAGACATGAAAGACTTTTATATTAAGCATAAAAACTAGGGACATAAGTATCAACAAACTCCCCCTTGGACCTAGTTTACTCCATCGTCTGACATCCTTCATATGCTCTTCAAACTTCTTGTACTTCTTCTCTCTTATGAATCCTGCATGTATTTCAAATGCAAAACAAAGTCGTATCACATTTTGGAATTGGAGGACTTGTACAATATTATGCGTGTCGTAGAACAGTGGCCACTTGTATAGAGTGTAGACATCTTCAGCTGACAAGTTGGTAAGCCACATTGGATCAAATACCCTGATTGTTTCCATTCTGCCCTCTCTGTTCAGAACTATGACCGCTTCTCCTGTCCTCCAATCATAATACCACCATTTGAAATGCGGAGTGAAGTCCCGAGGCATTTCCTGTAAAGGAATCTTTGGCATTGTGTGCGGAGGACTCCACTTCAGCATTACTTTCAGCTTCCCAGATATAGGGTCATCTTCAGATCTACGGATGTACCTCTTCGGTTGTTGAGGTCTGAAGTTTACCCACCTAGTGTGGTATTCTTTCTTCAACGCAACTTGAAACCAACCTGACATCTTCCTTGGATTTGCATACAACAAATCTAAGAATGCCAGTCGGTTGAGCTCAAAACGAGGAAGAGTCTTCAGATCATGAGGATACTTGAAGTACTCGATCCCCTTCTCTCTCTTTAGCGCATAAAAGTTTAGGTCCTCAAAATTGGCCCATACTATGATCTTTCTTGACACCTTCTTATGTTTCTTGACTTTGTAGAGTTTGGTGTAGGCATTTTGCATTGGAGTCGTGCGCTAGGCTTTTATTTCAGCCAAACAAGCTGCCCATTCAGCCTTCTTGATATCAACATTTGCATCCGAGGCTTGGACATTTTTTCATCCTTTTCCTTTTCCTTCTGCATTTCATCTAGCTTCTCAAATGTAGCATTGCCAAAAGTATCACCCAAGTTGGGTATCACATTTCCCTCGTGATCAGTGTACTTTGGACAGGGTTCACAAGTGACATCCTCTATCTCTATTTCATCAACATCTTTCAACTCATCGTCACTTATAACATCTACCTCTAGTGCATCTTTGACAAGCTCTTCAGGATTCAGTCTGAACATCTCAGCAAGTTGCTCGTCAGTCAGATCATGTATAATTTCTTCTTTTTTGGGAGTGTAGCTCACTGACCTTCTGACTATCCCTTGCAAATCAAGAATCATGGTTAATTGAGATATGATTTGCTGAAGGGGAGCAACATCATATTCATCCTGCTATGGAGTTTAATCTTCTTGATTAGGCATTAATCACATCACACATAAGTCATTTTATAAAACAATAAGACATAAACGATAAATAATTACCTTAATGTAATACATAATTCAAGTACAAAATTTTTAAATACAAAACATCAAGTCATTACTTTTATTTTGAATCGGATGTTCTTCAGCAGGAGGAGCGGAAGAAAAGCCTCCTTGATCTTGGCTATCTTTGGTACGCCTGTCTGGAGCTTGAGTAGAGGCTTATGCATCAGCATCACCTTCCTTATCATCATCATCTTCTCGATCCTTTCTACTCCGTCCAACCTCTCCAACCTCCTCCTCAGAGTCATCTTCATCCTCTTCATTATCATCATCATCATCAGCAGCATCACCGTCCTTGATCTTCATAGGCTCACTCTTTGACCCTTTCAGTTTTTTCATAATCCTCTTATTTTTCTTCTCAAGCTCCTCAATCCTCTCACCGAAGCCAACACCAACTCATTTTTACTAGTTAGTGCATGGTGGGCTTGGCTTAGAGCTTTCTCATACCGGTCACTCTTCTCACTGAGCTCCTTGATCTCCTGAGCTTGAGTTGCATTCAACTACATTAGCTGGTTGAGCTACTCACCTCTTTGCTCATATGTGGCAAGCAGCCTTAGCATATTTCGCTTGAGGTTAGCCAACTGTTCCTCTAACCCGATGTGGGGTAGAGAGGGTCCAGTTGTTAAAGGAGAATGTGTGCATGGACCTTTTTGATGAGTGGTGGTGGTAGTGGTGGATGTGGTGAATATGGGAGGTGGAATGTGTATGGGCTGTGGTGGAGTGGCTGTGGTGGAGTGGTTGTGGTAGTGGTTGTGGGATGAGAGATAGTGGTAGTGGGTGGAGTGGTGGTGGTAGGACGTGTAGTAGTGGGTGGAGTGGTGGTGGTAGTACTAGCTATGGGGGTGGAGATAGGAGTGTGGTTGTGGTAGTGGTCGTGGGAGTAGCGATTAGGGTGATTCTTTGCCTCTTGCTCTTCTTCTCGTAGGGTTGGGCCATTCTTTTCTTTCTTGAGCCCTTGGAGACAGAGGCTACCCTGAGCCGAGTGGCTGGTCTGGGGTGTAAGTAGGATAAGTGTCATCTCTAGCACTACCCTTTGACCCAGCCTTGCGTCCACCAACCGTCCCCTTACCTCTCTTGGTGGCCACAACCCTGCTCCCAACTATCCTTACGAGAGGCTACTCATCAGACTCATCATCTTTATTAACCCGAAAATCGGGGTGGATTGGAGCCTGCTCGGATCCACCAGGAGCCTCACCGCCTTGACCATCACTATGGTTGTCATCATCATCGCCTGTATCATCAGTGGGTAGCTCAATCAGCTTGACATCTGAGTCACTCTAATCGTGACGCCAATTCTTATGAGAAGGCGCCACATAATCAGCACTAGCCAAGTACCCGAACAGTCTCCTAACAGGGGGCTTCACCTGCTTCCCCCTATATACTTTAATCCTACCCAAGGTGGTATCATCCATCACCTCGAGTACCACATCATGTTCTTTCTCCTATGGCGAAGACGGAAGCTTTTCATCAATAATAAGCTATAAGAACCGAGGGTACATGCACAAGCACTCTTTACCCATGGCCTTTAGGTTCTCGACCAAGTAAGAGAAGATCATGTTGGAGAAGCTGAAAGGATGGTTCAGCACCAGTACAACGTATGCATTCTGGATTTGGTAAGATAAATCATCAAATCCTCCCCTCCATGATGCTATGCACTTTAGAATGACATGGGCCAGGTACTTGAACTGGGGACACAGGTTACTTTTGTTGAGCACACCTGAGTTTATGTCCCCAGTGTACTTCATCCGTAGAAAACAACCCTTTACTGTCAGAGGATGTAAGTTGGTTGGGCATGCATCATCATCACCTAGATCCAGTACCAGTCTTAGATCAGCTGTAGTAACTTCGATCTCATGACCAAAAATGGAGCTTCGTATACAGTAAGGCTTAGCAGATCTGTCAACTGAAGCACCTTCCGAGAAGGCCTGCTGTAGAGATCGGTAGGGTGTTCAAGGAGCAGAGATAGCTTTGTAGATCCTTGACCTCCTCATAAATGCAATAATCCAAGCAAACTTAGCTGTGTACCGAGCGGTCGCATCAAAGTGAGCATAGATGTTGTGCTTGGTGTTAATAGTCCACCTATCTGCCATGTTTCTCTATAACACAAGACACACATATGTTAGATCTGTGCATAATAGATGACAGTTCAAATTAATTTGTTTTGAGATCAGTCTAGTTCAATCATGCGATTGAACCTTACGACTGAGTTCAGTCGTACGATTGAGCATGCGGCTGAGTTCAGTCATGCAATTAAGCTTGCGACTGAACTTAGTCGTGTGTTAGGCCATACGGTTGAGTCAATCATGCGACTGAACTCATACGCCTGGTTCATTTGTGTGATTGAGTCATACACCCAGCTCAATTGTGCGATTGAAGTTCGTCAACACATCCATTCGTATAACCCTCTGTTCGACACTTTAAAACCAATTATTGGTCAAAACTTGATGTTAAACATTGAGTATCAGCTCATTAGACTCGCAACTGCTCAAAATAACACCTACTATTCTTTAAATCAACGATTATTTCCATTTAGGTGGTCTATTTTGAAGAGTTTGTCTAAGTTCTTGTTTTGAATGATTTCGGTCATTAGGGCTTTATTAACCGGGACATTGAAGTCGATTTTGGTCTCACATTACCTGTAGATGCAGAAAGTAAACGTTATAATCACAATCAAAATGCTAAATCAATCAAACGAAATATGAGCAGAGTGTTGGTACTTTCAGGCGACTAAGGGCGATTGAGGGGTGATGAGAACATGCGACCGACTCCCCGCTATTTATACTAAGTTAACATTCAGTCGTGCTCCTGGACCCATTCGCATGCTTCATTCGTGCGAATGGGGTTTAGTCTTGCGATTGGCTCATATGTATGGTTCAATAGTGCGATTGGCTCATACTTGTGATCCAATCGTGTGACTGGTCCATACTTATGGTCCAGTCGTGTGATTAGCCCATACTTATTGTCCAATCTTGCGATTGGTCCATACTTATGAGTTTGACCTCATACACTTTCAAACATACATGTGTAACTATTGATAAGACGTTATGACCGATGATCATCTCACACATGACCTTTTTAATTTCAACAACTGTTTGATCACCTAATACGTGATCCTTTTAATTCAAAAACCCGATTGGTAACCTCAAACGTGACCACTTTTAGTGAGTGATTCATAGATTGAATCCAGATATATAGTCTTACTTTTACCTAACAAATAACTAGAAGTTAAATATAACACCTTGAAATTTAAAATCGAAACAAGATATATTTTTGTATTTTTTATTAGAGATGGATTTAAACATATTAGAGTACATCTAACCGATTTTACTTCTTGGACAACAGAACTTTAAGTTAATTTTATTATTTCTGGTATGATTCATTAGCGGATCATACAGGTATATCAGAATCATTTAGGACATTGTAATAAACTCTTTTGATGCAAAAATTCTTGTATTCACTAAGAGTCAATAGCAGTTTTAGGAAATCATACAAGAGCCATAAGATGCACACAATGATTTTGACTTTCAAGAACTGCAGCTCATGATAATTGTCAGTATACTTGTACTCTTAAATCCATACATAGATTTTTGACACACACTGGTGATGAGTTGCAGTTTAATTATTTCAACAAGCATTTGTGGATCTCACGCTTACATGGTAATCGATGTTCCTCAGGAGATTTTTGAGCGGTCTATGGGTATTTTCAAGAAGAAACTATTCTAAGAGCTTTCAATGAGATGCCAAGCATCAGGTCAGTGCCATGACACAACAAAGAGGCGCAAACAACAATAAATTCAAGAATATTTAGCTTATGTTTATCCTCAGGTCAGTGCCACCGCACAGCAGAGAGGCACACAACCTATCTTCTTGTTAGAGCATTTATTTTCTTTTTGCACATAATGCACCAACAACATATGTTATTAGCTTGATTGCATTTAGCATTTTTCCATGTGCTTTTCTTATTTTTATGGTCACCCGCACACATTTGTGGCGTTTATTTTGCTCTTCACCCCTTATTAGAACTGTGTTGATTGTGTTAACCAGGGAAAAGATGGGAACCCATAGCAAGTTGAACAACTTAGTTTGAATTTTAAACCACCAATGAGGTCTACTCATCTGTTGTGTTGAATCTACTGACGCATCATATACTGAACTGGCAACCTCTAGGTCTACTTTCTCTAAGTTAGCTAAGTAGCATACTAGTTTTACTATCATTTTTTCCTTTTATTTTGCTTAGACTTCTCAGACTTATATTTTGAATTTTGAATCTTAATCATTTAAAATCTTTTAAAGTCTCAAACAATTTGTTCCCTGTATGCAATAATTTTCCATAAACGTTAGAATAAGAATAACATATTTGATTTCATTTCTTTTAGCTAAGACGTCCTCCTCCCTCGTTTTTTAAGTAATTAAATACTGCAAGAAATTAATACTAACTTAACCTATTCTCCCCCTAAAATTCTAAAACCTAAAATATTTTTGTGTTTTAGGATTTTTAAGAGATAGAAAAATAAGTAAAATAAAAAAAAACTAACTACACAAGTCGGACTACGAACTCTCGTCTTCTGAAATCACTTCACTTTTCTTTTTCACGCCATTGACCTCTAACAGATATAAAAACCTCGGTTTATCAAATGATTTTGTGTAGACGTCGGCGCATTGAAAATTCGTATTAATTTTAACCACATCGTTTAATTGCTCTTCAAAACAGTCATGTATAAAGTGATATTTAATACCGATGTGTTTAGTATTAGGATGTTGGACATGATTTTTTGTACGGCAATAGCAGCAGAATTATCAACAAAAATTCGAGTGTTAGAGAATTGCAAATTGTACTCACGCATTTACTGATGAATCTAGATGATTTGTGAACAACATCTTGCAGCATCAATGTATTTAGCTTTACATGTTGGCAGAGCAACGGAGTTCTGCTTCTTACACTGGCAGGTGACTAACCGTCTGCCAAAGAACTGACATCCCACTGATGTTGACTTGTAATTCATTTTGCAACCGCCATAATCTGAGACACTATACACTGTAAGCTCAAAGTCATCATCATGATGATACCACAACTCGAGTGTTGGAGTACCCTTCACATAACGAAAAATCCTTTTGACGCCTATGAGATGCTTGACTTTTGGTTTCGCCTGATACCTGGAACAAAGACATGTTGCGTACATGATATCAGGTTGTGAGGCTGTGTGGTATATGAGAGATCCAATCATTCCTCTATACATAGTGGCATCAACCAGATCACCATTTTCATCGGGTGCCACGTCAAGGTTTGTAGCAAGTGGAGTTCCAGCTGCAGAAGGGTACTCCAACATACTTGGTGTCTGATCCACCTATAACCTGAGAAAGAACTTCAATACCCCCATGGCACTCATCTCAAATTCTGCCTTCATTACATATTCAAATTCTTTACATAACTCTTCATTTTGGAACCAAAGATTATGTCATCAACATAAATCTATTCCAGCAGTAAGTTGCCATCTTTTTGTTTGATGAACAATGTACAATCAATAACTCCTCTGTGAAAACCATGTTTCACCAAATGAGTTGAGAGTTTCTCATACCATGCTCTAAGGGCTTGATGGAGCCCATAGGAAGCCTTATCCAGCTTGTAATCTCTATCTCGATGATAAGGATCCTCGAATCCTTTGGGTTGACTGACATACACTGTCTCACGGATTCACCATGAAGGAACACACTCTTGACATCTAGTTGATAGAGTTTGATCTTTATGTAGGATGCATAAGCTAGAAATATATGTATTGCTTCCATCCTTGCCACTGGTGCAAACACTTCATTGTAATCTATGCCTTCAACTTGTCGAAATCCTTCATCTACAAGTTAGGCCTTATTCCTGATTATTACCCATTGGTCATCCCCAATGACATTGTCCAAGGGATGATAAATGTTTAGTCGAGATCTAGGAGTTGTTGGAACAACCACCTCATTATCCAGATTGTTAAACTCAGGTTCAGGTTCTATAGCTCTTGGAGTATGAGGTTCTGATATGTCAGAGGCATCAGAATTTGATGCTTGTGTACTTTCATTGGTAGGAACATGTTCCTCCTGGTCCACCTATTCAGTCCCTACTTCTTCATCATCAGAGGAGGAATCGCGTACATCAAGTGATCCCCCTAAAGGATTAGAAGATTCACCTTATGGAGTTGATGCTGTCGAGTCTACCGGTTGTGTGTCTAGGACATCGTACATCATTCTGGTCGTTAACTCATCATTCAAAAGGGAGAGAGGTATGTTGAAGGTCTTAAAGAATCCCTCATAGTCAAAGAAGAATGAAGGTCCCTTTCCAGTAGGGGGTGGTGTATCTTTGAACATCAACGTTGCACCACACCTCTACCTAACCCGTTGAGTTGTTATAAACTCTCTTGTTTAGTATATTGTATCCAAGAAAGATCCTTTCTTCAGCATTCTCACTAAACTTCCGAGACTAAGTTTTCTTTAGCAAAGTACATGGTGCACCAAATGGTTTGAGATACTCCATGTTAGGTTTACGTTGCTAGAGCAACTCATAACATGTTTTACCATGTCGTTTTACCACTAAGACTCAATTGAGCGTGTAACACGCATTTGCCACTGCCTCATTCCAAAATTGGATAAGCAGTTTCGAATCGGCTAGCATCGTTCTTGCTGCCTCTATCAAGCTCCGATTCTTTCGCTCAGCAACTCCATTCATTTGTGGTGTGTTGGTAGACGTAAATTGATGTACAATCCCTTTCTCTTTACATAACACCTCCATCCACTAGTTCTTGAACTCTGTGCCGTTGTCTGATCGAATCTGTCTAACTTTGAGCTTGTAGAGTGATTCCAATGTAGTTACCAGATGTTTGAATGATTCAAAAGTTTCAGATTTGGCTTTCAGAAACATCACCCAAGAGAATCTTGAGTAATCATCTGTTACTACATAGCAGTACAAATCACCAGCAATACTTTTAGTGCTAACGGGACTAAATAGATCCATGTGTAGAAGCTCGAGAGGCATATCTATAGAGTTAACTTTCTTTGTCTTATAAGCCTTCTTATTCTGTTTCCTTTTCTTGCAAACTATACATAAGTCAGGAAGCTGGAAGTTATTAACATTTACACCATTCACTAGATCATTCTGAATCAAGTGATTCATCTTTCTAGGATTGATGTGTCCCATTCTCTTATGCTAGGAGATTGCGTCCCTCTCTTTTGCTTTTGACAAGAAGCATTGAATTGTGTGATCAGTTGTGGATGTTTTTGATAGATCCAAGACATACAAGTCATTATATATTAAAGCTGACATGAGAACCTTATCCTCCTCGATCACATAGTCCTTCTTCAACACGTAGCACTTCTTGTTGTGAAAAACAACTTTGAATCCTTTGTCATAGATCTGAGAGACTAAAAGAAAGTTGTTCAGTAGCTGTTGAATGTAGTGACCTTATCAAACTTGACTTTCTAGTTTCCCACTTCGCCCTGAGCAGTGATATATCCTCCTTTATTCCCAGCAAATGATACATGTCCTCCTTTAATTTGTTTGATGTCGAAGAGGAGAGACAAGTTCCCGATCATATGCCTAGATGCCCCACTATCAACAATCTAGGTATTTGTGATAGCACTATAGCGAACACCCTGCACATTCAAAGAAAATGATCATTTTAGGTTTGGGACCCAAGCCTTAACTGGCTTGGGTGACCCAGAGGAATCACACATCATAAATTCAATGCATTGTCCACTTGAGGATGAGGGCATATCGTTCTTCTTATTATTCTCATTATCTAAAAACTTATTTGACTTTCCTTTCCATGAGCTAGTTTTGTGTAAGGCCTGTTTGTGATAAACAGATGACTAGCTTAGTGTGTGAACTTTAGGTTCATTAGTTGTCTTAGGAGGAATAATAAAACTCCTTTTTGAAGAACATTGTTTTGTATCTTAAAGTTCAATTTTCTTTCTGGGAGTCTGATAATAAGGACAATTAGAAGAAATATGTCATCTTTTTCCACAATTGTAGCAAGATCTTCCTTCCACATGTTAAGGAAACTATTTATGTGGGGTTGACTGTGATACAGGTGCGGAACATGAGTCTGGTTAGGTTTAGTCACTTCTTATTTAGATGTATACCTTTATTAACAAAATTAATTGTTTTGACGTTTTAAATATCTTTAACATGCCCTTTGGTTGGACTTTGATGACTAACACATGTGTGGTTAACTGGTTTAGTCAGTTTGGGTTCTGAAATAGACTTTGGTGAACCTGACCTTACATTAACCCTTTTAAATGCATCATCTTAATTCTCACCGGGCATCTTGCCATTTTATTCCAAAGTAGCCTTCTTCTGTTTAGTTACAGATTTCACCAGTTAACCCATGGAATCAGGATCACTAACCAAAGGAGTGGAGACCACATGATCCTTTACTGGGTTGTTATTTACAGGTCTACATTTTGTATTTACAAGGGTCTCATGTGGTGGTGGAACTACTTTGTAATCCAACCCTTCCCCATTATTTCGTCCTTTCACTAAGTGTTGAACTATGTGAGAATAACTGGTCCAACTATGTAGTTTTTGCTTTAAAGAATTAACTTCGACTTCTAAAACTGCTTTTCTTTCTTTGTTTCTTCCAAAGAATTTAAATAAAACTTTATATCATTTGCTTGATTGAAAGCAACAACCTCGATTTCCCTTAGTTGTTTACCCAAAAGTTCTATTTTTACATTGTAACTGCACTCATTTTGTTTTAAAATACGGTTAGCTTCAGTGCACAGTTGTAAATCATTTACCAAGTTATCATTGCGGTCTAATAATCTAGAAAATTTAAAACCAATGCTTTCTCTAAATTTGTCACATTCATTACAAGCATGTTTTTCAAACAGTTGGTCTTTAGTACTTACCTGTGAGGAATCGGTTGAATAAACCATCAATGCAGAGTTAGACTCTTTAGTTGCTGGAGATTCTGAACTTGTTGCTCTCAGATCTTCAACTAAGTGATGTACCACGTTCATAGCGTTTTCAATATCTGACATTGCTTGCTCAACTATCATCTCACCTTCACTCGCGGAACCATCATCCAGTCCCTTAACACAGGCTATGTTTGATTCACCCGGAGACATAAAGCGAAAGGTCAAGTCTTGCCCTGCATCACCTTGAGTGGCCAAGGCCTTTGTCTTCTTGCTTGAAGAGGTAGCTCTACTCATGGGTTTGTCTTGACGGTTGAATGTTGAAAATGGATTTCCATTTCCTGTTTTCTTGGGCTTTACACATTCACGTTTAAAATTCCCCTTTTAACCACAATTAAAACAAGTGACTTTGCTTTTGTCAAAGCCAAACATTGTGTCCCTTATGGCTACAAAATTCTGTCCTGTTTTCATAACGAACATTTTGGCTCGTCTAACTGCACTTGCAAGAGCCCACATGATACCCATCCTTTCCAGCTCGTTCTTGTCAACCTGCTCGCAGTCTTCATCTGCAGGATGAAAATTTCTGATCTTCCTAGCAACTAGACCATCATATGATTGTACCATTGCTGCTAGAAGATCCATATGCTCCTTTGCAACCTCCACTATTATATTACTGAGATTCTCAGTCTTTAACTTCGTAGTATTGGCTTCAGGCACTATGTGTTGAGTCAATGATGACCCAAACGTTTCTCGTCCTGAAGCCGTGGATTGTGAAGCCGTGGATCCGTGGAACTGGACACAAATGATGTTTGCAGTGGTGCTCCTGAAGTAGTTGGAGTGGGGAATGAGTTGTGAAGTGAGGGATTCTGATCATAGGATCCTTTCTATGACTTGTACTTCATTCTCAGTTCCTCTTCTCTTAATTTCAAGATGAAGTCATTTATGTCTAACTTTGCAAAAATATCATTCTATCTCATATTAGAGACAAACGAATCCCATTTATCTAGCAAACCATCTGCAAAACTTGGCATTTTATCTTCCATTGATGTTGTTACGCCATGAGTGTGCAGCTCACTCATCAGAAGGTAGAATCTGTCAATAATGTCATCCAATCTTTCCTTCCCAATCAAAGAGAAGTTATCAAACTCCTTCTTAAGAGCCTTAACTTTTAGAGCCTTTAACATCGCATTCCCATAATATCTCTTTTCCAATGCTTCCCATGACATTTTTGCCTACTTGTTCTCAGAGAACTGATGAAAGATGTCTTTCGGTATCGACTGAGTCAACAAGGCATACACTTTCTTTTCTGCATTGTACTTAACCTTTTGGCTGTCATTCATTCCTCCTAGAGTCAGCTCAACTCCATCAGCACTGACTGGCATCGTGTAACCTGTCTCAATGGATGCCAAAAGATTGGGTTCACCTCTATCTAGATAGATTTCAAACCTATGCTTCTATTCATGTGCATAATCATCTAACGTTATAAGTTTTGGCGGTTTATTATGATTCCCAATTTCATTTTCTACAAGCAGAAGGTTCTAGATGCGAGAGTCCCTTTCGGAAGTAAATGCAGTGAATTGATCTTCCATTTCTATAAACTTTGAACTTTAGAATAGGATTGGTTCACTCGTGTGAATGGACAAATGCACATGAGTCAATCATGGGATTGGACAAATGCGGATGAGTCAATCGTGCGATTGGACAAATGCGGATGAGTCAATCGTGCGATTGGACAAATGCGGATGAGTCAATCGTGCGATTCGACAAATGCGGATGAGTCAATCGTGCGATTGGAGAAATGCAGATCAATCAATGCGAATGACTCAGTCGTGCGAACGGACAAACGCGGATGACCAATGTGGATGACTTAGTCGTGCGATTGGACTATACAGATGACCAATGCGGATGACTCAGTCATGCGAATGAACAACGCAGATGGCTCAGTCGTACGAATGGACGATGCGGATGACTCAATAATACGAATGAGCTATTCGTGCGACTGAAGGCAGTTATGTTTCAAAATTTTCGAATTTTGACACTTTGACACAAATTATAATTTTCGCAAAAACCCTAATCTGCCGTATGATGAAAAGCTTGAACTTTGAGTACTTGTAAACGTCAGAAAACAACTATGGACCAAAAAGATAAATCTTTTGAGTTAAAATGTGAGGTTGAGACTATTCTAATTGAATCAAATGCAAAATCAAGAGTCAAAGCTCTTATACCACTTGTTAGGACTCTGTACGTACAGAATACTAATAGATTCTATGTTTATACCGAATCAAATAGTGCAGAATCCTATTTGATTGGCGATCCAATCAATGAGAACAATTACCCGAACAATAGAAGATTGAAACTAAATGTTATGAACTAGTAAAGATCGATCAAGATTGATCTATGAAGTTGGACAGTCTTCCTTGGACGTTCTAGACGGCTAGGGTTCGTAAGAGTATCAAGTGTTTCAAATTCTTCTTCACGTGTTGCATTTTTCCACGAATTAAGTGGTATTTATAGGTTATGGGTTTCCAATCCTACGACTGAACCATTTGCATAGTTCAATCATGCGACCGAATCATGTGATTGATCTATACGCACGACTGAAGTTTTAATCGTGCGACTGAGTCAATCTTATGTCTCAATCGTGCGACTGATCCAGTCTCCTAGTTCAGTCATGCGATTGGTCCATTAGCATGATGTCTTCATGCGTATGGTCCATAAACACGGTCCACTCCCATGAAGACTCATACGACTAAGTTTGAACACATTTCTCAATTAATATTGACTAAGAACTATGCACAACAACCTCAAACCTATATAGTAATTTCATTATACTTTAGCACACAATAATACTATGAAATATTAAATGTTATAAACATCAACTACATATTATAATTCATTTAACTCATTCATTACATATGTGTAAGACATGAAAGACTTTTACATTAAGCACAAAAAACTAGGGACATATGTATCAACAAACTTTATCAGCCAATTGTTGAGAATGGTCTCTATATCTCTCCACTTCCTCGACACATAGTGATGAATATAACCTGTCTGTTACCTCACTTTCCATGGGTGGAACTTTGTTTTCCATGTGAGCCATTAAAGCTTTATTTTCTTCCAAGACTTCCTTCTCATACATACTCCAGTCACATGTTCCATCTTGAAGAATGATCAGCCCAGATTCTTTTGAGTTGCTTGATCCTGCTGATATATTAGTGGCTAGTGGGGATGAGTTGGAAAGTTGTGGTTGCCTGAAGGATCTTTGTGATGATGAAGTTTGTTAAGACTGATGTTGCTCATGATATGTTGAGTCAGGGTTTTGCTAATTGCATTCTCTAGAGAAGTGTCCATAGAGATTGCAGTTGAAGCATCTTACCTTTGACTTATCAGCACCAATCCATGATGATTTACTTGAAGTAGCCAAATTCTTATTTCTTCTTAGATATTGTTTGGCTCTATAGGCAATCATTGCCATTTGCCATTATAGATCCATCTCCTCCACTACATCTGGAGGTAGTTCTTCCGAGTCTTGTTGGCACATGTTCACAGAGGATAATGAGCTTCCTAGGTAAGCTTGAAAGCTTGAACTTAAAATTGCAAAAGCTGCTTTTTGTTCTTTAGAGTCCAGAATGACAGTGATGGACTCTGATTGATTGTTAATTGATGGCTTTTCTGATGATGTATCTCTTTGATCATTAGTTCTTTCTTTCTCTTTTCTTGACTTACTTTAAGAAGATTTCTTAGGGGGTTTGAAGCATAGAAACTTACTTCCTCTTCATCTTCACTCAAAGTACAAGAGTTATCACCATTAGTGTTGGACATAAAGGCACTTCCAGCACTTCTTGTTCTTTTAAAGTGATATTGTGATACATGAGTTCTCATACTCTTGTTTCTTGATTTCTCTTCCATTTCAAGAGCCTCAACTTTAGCCACTAGAGTGTCTAAACCAACTGCTTTGAGGTCTATGGTGTTCTTGAACATGGATACAGTTTGCTTCCAACTTTCTGGTAAAGTATGGAGCATTTTGTTGTTCAGTTCCTCATTTGTGTATTTCAACTCCAAAATATTCATCTGTTTAACAAGTTGCATGAACCTGTGGAATTATTGAGGAATTGATTCACCCTCAATATGATGAAAAGTTTCATATTGTGAATGCAGGGTGTCCTTCCTAATGCTTCTGATTTTCATCACACCCTTCATAGAATGCACGAAGAATCTTCCACAAGGAATTTCCTGTTTTGTAATTTTCACACCTGATTAATATTTCCTTTGGTAAAGCCATACTTCGCAAACCGTATGCTTTAATATCAACTTTATCCTTCTTAATATCATCAGGTGACCAATATTTTGTACTTGTGGGTTGGTTATTGTCATTTAATCTGGCCCAAGGGTGGGCGGAATATAGGGACCTTCTGTTATTCAGACCCATAAGTCAGAATCTATAAAGTTTACATGATTCCTGAACTTGATTTTTAGGATTTAAAGTCCGCTTTTGTTTCCAACTTTGGAGGTTGGTAAGATGATCCACCAAAGTTGCTCATGATTAGTTAAGATCTAAGACTTTAACTAATGAATTTATTCAATAGATATGAACATTTATTGATTTTGACCAATAACTAACATCTGCTATTCAATTGATTTGAATATAGATCCAAGTTAATCGAACTATGTAATGTTGAACGACAAATCAAATATCACACAATCTCTTTGCTAAAAAGAAAAACCAATAGATGTAATCGGTAAAAACTAAAAAATCTAAAGAATTCTAAAAACAATTAATCACAACTAACACTGATAGATCAATCGATCTAAAGCAATGAGCACTTGGCTCTGATACCACCTGTGAATCTAAGGATCGCAATCAGGAATTATCAGTTTTGATTGAAGTCAAGTCAAAGTTTGTGGAATGAACGCTAACTTGGTTTAATTGTTTGTATTAATTTCAATATCATTAATAACTAAAGAATAAGGCGAACACAATGAATGAAACACAATTAATAATCAGACAAATATTCAATTCAAACGTATTTCATTAAAAACATGTTAATGATTACAGTTGAATAAATGTAGAGATTATATGAAGAGGCTGATGTAACCCAACACCCAAAGTTTCTCATGCATGTTGCACAAGTACACTGAAGAAGAATGCTTCGGAAGTTTCACACATGCAACAAAAATATTCTAAGTGTGAAATCTTCCGAAGCCAAGACCAATATCTTCCGAAGCCAAAGATGAAGTCTTCCGAAGCTTCAATAGAAAAAGTCTTCCAAAGCCAACACTTGAAGACAGATTTCTTCCGAAGACTTTTAATAACATGCTTTATCTCATGTACTTTTCCATAAAGCTAGACCCCTTTCCGCTGCAACTCTGTAAAGTCACCAACTTACATGAGTTGGTGAAAAATGTCCATGCTTTTGGTAACTGTAAATTGAGGTCTTGAGTCTGTAACTTCCTACTTCATGTACTTTATCATTTTTTGTAATAGATAAGGATGTGAGCTATGGCATGTCATAGTCACTAGTCAAAAGGCAATCTACATTTTGACTCTACAATTTATTTTATTTTGTGTCTAGTCAATTGTATCCAGCTGGCCTTCAAAGTGTGGCCGGCTGTAGGATGTAGTATAAGTATCTCATGTTCTTATATCTTTCTAGTATACTTTGTAACACTTGTAATAGAACTTGAGAAAGCAATATATTGCAATCTTGAAAACCATATACTTGTGTATCTTGTTCTTTTGTTTTGTCTCTTACTTACTTACTTACTTGTGTTCTTAGTATCATCTATTATGGTTAATCCAGTTCACTATTTGATTAAGTTTAGTTTGTTCTCGTCCTTGTGTTGTTGTGTTGTAAGTGAGCACCCTTCACCGGTCCTGCATTTGGTATTAGAGCATTCTAGGCTCTTGATATAAGATCTCACCATCTTTAGATCCCTCACACACACCAATACTAAACTTTTCAAATGGCAACCATTTCCAAAACTAATATGGAAACTGGAACCATGAACAAGTCCCCACTGATCACTCTTGAAGACTTTGATACCTAGTGCCTAAGAATGGAAGGTTTCATCAGTCTCTAGACTCAAGAATATGGGAGTCTATTAAGAATGGACCTTATATAACATACACCCGTTTTGCTACTGGTGGTGGTATGATCCCTAAGGCTGTGGCAGACTACTCAGATGAAGACAAAAAGAGAGTAGAGATTGATCGGAAGGCCATGACAACCCTTCAAACTACTTTTCCTAACTCTATATATAAAGGTTTCAAGAAATGCAAAATAGCTAAGCAGCCGTGGGATGCATTGAAACTGATGTATGAGCGATCCTCTAAAGCATAGGAAAATAAGAAGGATCTCCTGAAGCAGTAGTTTGAAAACTTCACCTTCAAAGCAGGTGAAACCATGACTGAGCAATACTTTAGGTATGTTGAGATTATGGATACCCTAGTGGATGGATGAGTTGCTCTTGAGAACCGAGACATTGTAAGGAAGTTCATGTCCTCACTTCCGAGGCAATGGACACAGTACTATGTGGTTATCAAAAGGACTGAGAACCTAGAATCTCTCACCCTGACAGAGTTATATGGGATTCTCAATGGCTACCAGATGGAGATGAATATGCAAGGCTCATCTGGCAACTCCAACAATCAAATTGGTTCAGCCCTTCATGTGGTTGAAAGGGATAGCATAGAACCTTAACATCATATCATATGCTATCCTGACAACTCACCAACGGGTCCTTTCATCACCTTCCCAAAGACACCAAGGGTTCCTATACTCAAGTTGTTGTTGTTGTTGTTGAAGAATGAGGCTTTGACTGGAGCTTTCAGGCGTAAGATGCTTCTCCAAATCAAGCACTGACGGTAGATCATGATGAAGCCAAGGTATTGGAACATTTCTGTACTCCTGAATGCATTGCTAAAGTTAATAAATACAGGTCCTACAACTTAGAAATGAGATCTGATTTTGAGTCCTTAAACTAAAGATAGAGGACTTAGAGAAAACCATTTCATTTAAAAAACCTGAGTATAAAAAATTTAGGACTCAAATCAAAGATCTCATAACTATGTTGACTGAGTGCCAGGCTGAACATGTGATCAGCAAAGCCAAGGCAAAAAAGTGTGTTCTTGAAGAAGAGACTTTCAAGAACATGATATCCTCATCCCTGGACAACAAAGTGTGCTATCAAAACAAGTAGGGACTAGGAACATATAATATAGCTCCTCCACACACAATCTTGTCTGTAAGATCACCTAGGTGTGGAACTTGTGAAGATGAGCTTCCTCTCATAGATCCTTTGAGTGAAGAGGATGAAGAAGTGATAGTGAAGAATCTCTCCAAGAAGAGTGAAAAAGAAGAATGTGATGACCATGTCAATGAGAAAGAACTTGATGAGAAAGAGCAAAAGAAAAGCTAGAAAGGCTCAAAAGATCAAAGCTACTTTTGACTCTAAGCAGAAACAAGTTTTTATCTCTGCAAGGTTTGAAGTAGTAAAGGCTGAAGACATCAGCCTAAACTCTTATCCTAAGAGTTCTGGTTCATGTTCAAATCATCTCAATACGAAGAAGAAGGCTGATGTGTTCTGTACCACTACTACACAGCCTAGACCATCCAACTCCAAGAACAATCCTAAGCCCAAAAGGACTATCTCAGCATCTGCAAAGATGAGGGTGGAGAAGGGATGTTACCAAAGTCAATCTTGTTCCTAGCAAAAGGCTCTTAGGAAGAAGAAAATGGAGTGTGTCATATGTGAAAGTACTGCTCATCTTGCTAAGGATTGTCCATACAATCCTAAAGGTACTCTTCATATGCCTAAGACAAGGACTTCCAAGAGTTCTAAAAAGATACAAGCTTTGGAAGGAAATTTTGTTTCCTTCAGAAGCTCCAAAACTAAGAAGAAGGCAAGTGGAAAATTTCCTTCAAAAGAAAAGTTGGTGTCGGAAGGAAGGAATACTTCCGAAGCACTAAACTCTGCTGTAGTGTCTGCAAAATCTTCCGAAGGTCCAGTGATCAAAGCTTCCAAAGTATTAAAGGTCAAGTCCAAGCTTCCAAAGGTTGTGTGGAAGTCTAAGAAAGACCAAGTGTCTAAAAGTCTCCATCAACAACAAATCAAGATCCTTCAAACACAACCATAGGATCTATTAATGTTGCATTACCTTCTGTTTCTCTTAGTGAGCCCAAGAGAAATAAGGCTTGGGTTTCCAAATGTTACTAATCATTTTTTGTGCAGGGATAGCACAAAACAAACAAGAATGTCTAGATCATTGATAGTGGCTGTTCAAGACACATGACAACCAATAGGTCACTACTCTAGAACTATGAAAGGATTGATGGAGGACCAGTTGCTTTTCTAGGAGATGAAGGTGGTTACATTTCCGGAAGGGGCAAGTTCATACATGGTAAGCTCAACATTGAAAAGGTAAACTTTGTCAAGGAGCTTGGGTACAATCTTCTGAGTGTATCCCAATTTTGTGATGAAAGTCATAACATGCTCATTACTTTGCATGAGTGCATTGTTCTCAAGCTTGGGGTGGTCATTCCTCATGAGCATATTCTGCTCAAAGACCCTAGGAAGGAAATATGTACAAGATGGACTTCAAAAAAATATCTCCCTCTGAAGAAGTTTCATGCTTTCTGTCTAAAGCCAATAGTGATAAGTCTTTCCTGTGGCATAAAAGAATGTGCCATGTAAACTTTAAGAACATGAATAAACTAATTAAGAATGATTTGGTAACTGGAATGCCAAAGAAATAGTTTACAAGTGATGATCATTGTGTTGCATGCCTTAAAGGGAAGCAACATAAGGTATCTCAGAAGCCTAAGGAAAGAAACTCCATCACTATACCCCTACACTTGTTAAATATGGATCTCTTTCGCCCCACCAGTGTAATGAGTCTAGGAAGGACCTTTTATTGTTTAGTGATCACAGATGACTTTACAAGATTCACTTGGGTCTTCTTCCATAGAACTAAGGATGAGACTCCTCAGATTCTGAAGAATTTCATCCTAAAGATTGAGAATCAATCTGATCACAAGGTCAAAATCATAAGATGTGATCAAGGAACTGAATTCAAGAACCAAATCCTTGATACATTTTATGATGAAAAAGGTATTACAAGACAATATAGTGCTCCCAGGACTCCTCTGCAAAATGGTGTTACTGAGAGGAGAAACATGAGACTGATTGAAGCTATAAGAACCATGTTGTTTGACTCTAAACGGCCCATCATCTTCTGGATAGAGGCAGTCAACACTGCCTGCTATGTGCAGAATAGAGTTTTAGTGGTTAAGACTCATGGCAAGGCCCCTTATGAACTTTGGCACAAGAGGAAACCTTTCATTGGTTTCTCAGGTCATTTGGATGTCCTTACACCATCTTGAATACCAAAGGTCAAATTGCCAAATTTGCTGAGAAATCAGATGATGGACACTTTATTGGATACTCTTCCCAAGCTAAGGCTTATAGAGTATACAATCATAGAACTAGAATTGTTGAGAAGTCAACCAATGTGACTTTTAATGAACACACACCCTGTGTAGCTAGTTCTGGTCCTGATTGGCTGTTTGATCTTGATTTAGTACCAATTGTTTTAACAAATCTTGTGAGACTATTTTAGGATCTGCAGAAAACTTAAGTACAGGTGATCCTGATCCATGATTTGAGCTAAGAAGACCTTCAAATAGTACATCTTCAGCTCCAGTTGTAACTACTTCTGCAAATGAAGTATCTATCAGCATCACAATGACAAATTCAACTGATACATCTGGGATACCTTCAAATATTAGCTCAGAGGATTTACAACCAGATAAAGATGCTTCAAATGTAGAAGAAAAAATGGAGGTGGTGACAGCGATCAAGAATTTTTGATGTTGATAACCACTTCATAAATGACAACATCAATGATGCCACACACTCATTGGATCAAGTTTCTCTTGAAAAGTGTACTGATGTAGTGGGTGAAACATCTATGCCAGAGCTAAATTTCTATAATTTAGATCTCTCTCAACAACTTGTTGTCATCCCTCAGCTAAGAATCCACAAGTCTCACCCCACCACAACATCATTGGAGATGTTGTCAAAGGGGTAAGAACAAGAGGACAAACCCATGAAGCAAATTTTTGTCTTCATTCTTGTTTCTTATCCCAGATAGATCCAAAGAAAATTGATGAAGCTCTAAAGGATGGAAGTTGGGTTGAAGCTATGCAATAGGATCTGCTTCAATTCAAAAGGCAGAAAGTTTGGAACCTTTGTCCTCTTCCTCATGGGAAGACTACCATTGGTACCAAATGGGTGTTTAGGAACAAGAAAGATGATAGAGGAATTATCTTCAAGAACAAAGCTAGACTACTTGTTCAAGGGTACACACAAGAAGAAAGGATTGAATACATTAATGTCTTTGCTCCTGTAGCAAGACTGGAAGCTGTTAGGATATTCCTGGCATTTGCTGCATCCAAAAACATCAAGGTCTATCAACTTGAAGTAAAGCGTGATTTTCTGTATGGAGTGATTGATGAAGAGGTGTATGTCAAACATCCACCGGGTTTTGCAGATCCTGATCATCCTGATTGTGTCTACAAGCTTGACAAGCTCTTTATGGGCTGCATCAGGCACTAAGGACGTGCTCAATATATCTGCAAGCATGGATATAAGAGGGGTACTATAGATGGAACTCTCTTCATCAAAGGACAAGGAAATGACTTGATGCTAGTTCAAGTATTTGTAGATGACATCATCTTTCATTCAAAAAATCCAAGGCTTTGTAAAGACTTTGAGAAGCTGATGAAGGATAGATTTGAAATGATTGCGATGGGGGAACTCAATTTCTTTCTGGGAATTCAAGTGAAGCAACTTGAAGATGGCATCTTCATTAGTCAGTCAAAGTATGTTCAAGACATACTCAAGAGGTTCAACATGAAATATTGTAAGATTGCTAAGACACCCATAGCTAGAAACCACTCTGTTGGACCTGATCTTGACGGGGAGTGTGTAGATCAACACTTATACATGGCTGTGATTGGGTTTCTTATGTATCTTACAGCTAGCAGGCCTGATATCATGTTTGCCACCTGCATGTGTGCAAGATATTAAGCCAATCCTAAGATGTCTCATCTTATCACTATCAAAAGGATTCAAAGATACCTCAAAGGTGCTTCAATACTTGGTTTATGGTATCCTATGAATTCTGACTTTTATTTGTATGCATATACAAATAGTGATTATGGTGGTTGCAACATGACTGAAAAGTCTACATCTAGGGGATGTCAGTTTCTTGGTAGAAGATTGTCTCATGGCAATGCAAGAAACAATCATGTGTCTCTACATCCACTGCTGAAGCTGAATACATTCCTGCTGCAAGCTGCTGTGCTCAAGTGCTTTGGATTCAGAATCAAATGTTGGACTATGGGTTAAACATCAACGAGACTCCCATTCATATAGACAACAACAATGCTATTTCTATCACAGAGAATCCTGTGCAGCACTCAAGGACTAAACACATCAACATCAGGTATCATTTAATAAAGATAATTATGAAAAGGGATTAATCAAACTACTCAAAGTTCACACAAAAGAACAAAATGCTGAAATTTTTACAAAAGCTTTTGATCAACAAAGATTTAAATATCTAATATCAGCTATTGGATGATAAACTTTGAGTAGGTTTCTCTTAAAACTAATCCTTATTATTTCTTAAAATCTGTGTGTCCTAAGTTGTCTAGTTCATCACTATCATAAGGTCTTGTTTTCTTTGGATGAAAATCTTTTTGAAGACTTTCCTTAGATTTTTAAAAAAAATTTATCCTTCGGAAGATATGTTTTTATCTTTGGAGGAAAATCATGCATTCAAAACAAATATCTGTCTAAGAAATTTACATATGGAAGAAATTTCTGAAATATGTTCTGAAGCTTAAATGCTGTCTCAGACACTTATATGTTTTCAAGGACCATTCTCTCCCGAAGCAAATTAACTCTCGGAAGCTTTGTTCTTCTAGAACAAAACATTCAAGTCTTAAAATTTTCTTTTGAATCAAAATTTTCACAACTCTCAGGAAAATCTTTCGAAGTCATTTTAGCTTCGGAAGCTTTTCATTAAAACTTCCGAAGATAATTCACCTTGGGAAGCTTTTTGACTTCCAAGAAAACTACTTTTTGAGCAAGAGCAGACTACTTTTTCAGAAGTGGGACTGACATCTGGATTTCAAAGTTTATCCTTTTTCATTAAACTTTATCTGAAATCCTTTTACACATATAAACCCAACGGTTTCCCCTCTTACTATCATCTCCTTCTTCCTCCTGACCTAAATGTGACATCCTGTAAATTTCCGTTATCAAACTCCGTGTTCCGTTAAGTCTTGCATACACGTGTCGTAAACACACACTAGTTGTCGTTTAATGTTGGTGACCTAATAATAATTAATAATGAAAATTAATGATAATCTAATTGATTATGTGATTATTGTGTTATGTTTATGTGTTTGCATGTTTTAAATGTTAATTAGAAAATTAATCGCGTAATGCGGAAACGTGCCTATGTATTAGTATGCCTTGTGTTTTTATAAAGATAAAATATATAATGATTTTCATTAGTTTATATCTTTATATTATTAAGTTAAAAAAACTTACAAAGAGTTTAAAGCCTAGTTTTTATAAATACAAAAACACAAGGGCTTAAAGCGTAAATATGGAAAATAAAATTAAACAAAACACTCCTAACCCTAATCCTCACCCCAAATCGGCCGCAACCATCGCCCTACACCTCTCCACTTGCGATTTCAACCTAGAACTAGCCTCCAAGCCTCGATTTTGTTCGATTACAAGGATTACAACACGTTGGAATCATCAATTGCAAGCAATTACACGTTTAAAGGTTAGATTTTTCAAGTTTTTGTGAGTTTTTCATGATGGCCGAACCTAAAATCGTTTATGGATCTTCATGGGGTTGAAATTGATGTTGTTTGATGATGTTAATATGTTAGTTGGATTGAATAATGTTGTTTAACGTTGATTATGCATGAATTGTATGTTTTTAGTGGATTGATCATGAACTTTGGTTTTATGCATACACGTGTCGCACAGTTTAAAGTTTGTACTTTGGTTGATTTTATTTAAATTATGGCATCTAGAGTCGTTCTGAGTAACTATTGACTGTGATCCTGGTTTGTTCACATGCCTCGCCGTAAAACTCCACACGTGGATTTTGAGGGTGTGACAGATCGGTATCAGAGCCAATGGTTATAGGGAACTAGGTTGCATACACACTAGACTATAACCGCACACAGTTTATTAGTTACCTGTGCCTTATTCTCATCTGCTGTATACTCATTGGCATACACGTCACACTCTCTGCAGCATGGCATCATCATCGAGAGTTCCAGGTAAGTGATCTGAATCACCTTCACGATCTGAATCCCCACCTCCCGCACCTGTACCTGACAATGGATTCGATTGGCCCCGACTAGCTTATCCTCGAGAGGAGATTGACTGGGATCAACCTTTTGCATTGATGAAGCGTGACCCTCCACGAGACTGGAGTTTCTATCCTAGATTCATTGATAATATTATGTTTAGGGAGCGCGTACCTGTCCCGAGGCCCAGGACTAGGAACAACGCCGACCAACCAATGCCTTCACTCCCACGGACGGTCCAGTCCAACGAGCAACTCATTGCTGCACAAGTGGCAGCACTGGACATTGAGCAGCATCGAGTCAGGCGGCTCACGAGTGATGTCTGTACACTGCAACAAGAGGTGTACAAGCTGGGACATCAACTGGATGAACTCGAGGAACAACATGGGATGACCCTAAACGAGTGTCACCATATGCAAGATGGTCTCATGGCACTCCGAGGCGCGTGACTGCTTGTGAACAGCGGAACGCCGTAGCCGATAATAGGATTTCTATTTTAGAAGCTTAACTAGCGGCACTTCAGATTGCTATAGCTCCTGCTCTTGCAGCAGACCTTGAGGATGAGGATCCCGAGGGACCCGAGGAGGAGGAACCAGTGGAGATGAAGGATGACAGTGATGGGTCAGATGTTGTCGATTGATTTTCTTTATATGACTTAGACTACGTAGTGTTTTTCTTTTTGAAACCTATATGGGAAGGGTTGTTTCCCACACAAACGACAAACTTAAATTTTGACATTGATAAATACATTGTGACTCAGTTACAATTTATTTACTTTGGTTGTTATTTTTGTTATGAATGTTGTGGTTGTGATGATTCATTATTTCTTTTATTTACTGTTTATTGTGCTTCAATGAGATAAATATGTTTAATGTTACTCATTTTGTATTTGTGAATGTAAAGTGAAAAGAATGGACGCCCATGGACGTGGACGTGGACGTGGACGTGGTCATGGACGCGGACGTGGACGTGGCACCGGAGAGCAGGGCGGAGGTGCTATTAACATGACCCCCGCAAAATTAGCTGCTCTAATTAATGAGCATGTGCAGGCGACAGTGGTTGCTGCCCACGCGGGTCAGCCAGCAGGTAAACAATGATAGAAAGACAAATCTGATATCCTACGTAATTGTATGGGATGTCTGATTAATGTGTATTGTGTTAAAAGAGGACCACCAGTGTGTACCTACAAGTCCTTTATGGACTGTAAACCACACACCTACAGCGGTACAAAGGGTGCTGTAGGGCTTGTACAATGGTTCGAGAAGACTGAGTCTGTCTTCTCCAAATGTAACTGTCCACCTACGATCAAGTGAAGTATGCCACCGGGACTTTGGATGGTGCGGCTCTGTCTTGGTGGAATGCGCAAGTCCAGATGCTAGGACAAGCGATGGCGAATGGGCTTCCATGGGATGAATTTAAAACAATGATGACTGAGGAGTACTGTCCTCGCAATGAAGTGCAGAAGTTAGAGATGGAGTTCTAGCAATTGAAGATGCAGGGCTCGAAAATCAAGGCCTACACCACTAGAACCCATGGACTAGCAACTTTGTTCCCGGAATGGTGAATGAGGTGCATAAAAGGGTAGAGCATTACATACGGGGATTAGTACCCGAAATCCAAAGTATGGTAACTACTTTCAATCCAACCACCATTCAGCAAGCCATCCAGCTAGCTCATATGCTAACTGACCAAGCCGTGGAGCAAGGGCGTCTACCCAAACGGGGCGCTGTGGCGAGCGTGCCCGATAACAAAAGAAAGTGGGATAATGCCAACAACACCAAAGCATCATCATCTTCTAGCGGTCAACCTCAACCTCAACAGCAACAACAGCCAGTTCAGTAGCAGCGAAGGTTCGACAATAACCGTAACTTCAACCAATCGACTGCAAATAATCAAGGACCCAGTGGTTATGGTGGTAGACATCCGAAGTGCACTCGGTGTAATTACCATCATGTGAGAAGGTGTGATAACTTCAAGTGTCAACGCTGTGGAAAAATTAGACACGCTGCTAAGGATTGTCATGGTGAACTGGTAAGGAGGCCACAACAACCTCAAGAAACTCCCAAAGGTTGTTTTGAATGTGGGAAAGAAGGGCATTACAGGCAAAACTGCCCACAACTAAGGAGAAATGGTAATGGCAATAACAACAACAATAACAACAACGGTATAACAACAATGGAGGTAATGGTACTGGTAATGGAGGCAATAAAGATGGAGCCAAGGGGAGAGCCTTCGTCATTGGCTCAGGTGAGGCTCTAAATGATCCCACAACTGTTACCGGTAGGTTCTCTGTTAATGGTTGTTTTGCTACGGTACTATTTGATACTGGAGCCGATAGGAGTTTCATTTCCTTAAAGTTCTGTAGTCTTTTAAGTGATATATCCTCTGCTTTAGAATCTAAATACACTGTGGAATTAGCCGACGGTAAACAGATCCATGTAACGCATATCCTTAAAGACTGTAAGATAGAACTTGCTGGTCATACTTTCGCTATGATCTTATGCCTGTTACGCTAGGGAGTTTTGATGTTATGATAGGCATGGATTGTCTCTCTAGCAAGCAAGCGGAAGTCATATGTCATGAGAAGATCATACGAATCCCTGTTGATGACAAAATCCTTACCGTCAAAGGTGACAGGAGTGGTGCTGTGATAGGCATCATCTCATACATAAAATCTCAAAAGTTATTACGAAAGGGTCGTGTGGCTATTCTAGCACTTGTAACCGATAAGCAGGCAGAAGAAAGGAGAATGGAGGATATTCCCATAGTGCACGATTTTCTAGAGGTGTTTCCAGAGGATCTTCCTGGATTACCACCTCACCGCCAAGTGGAATTCCAAATTGAGTTGACTCCCAGCGCAGCTCCGATTGCTAGGGCACCTTATCAATTAGCACCAAACGAGCTACAAGAGTTGTCATCACAACTTCAGGAGCTTTTAGATAAAGGCTTTATTCGACCTAGCACATCAACTTGGGGAGCTCCTGTTCTTTTTGTTAAGAAGAAGGATGGCACATTCCGAATGTGCATCGATTATAGAGAGTTAAACAAAGTAACAGTCAAGAACCGATACCCTTTACCTCGTATCGACGACTTGTTCGATCAGCTTCAAGGATCAAGCTACTATTCGAAGATTGACTTGAGATCTGGTTATCATCAATTTCGAGTTCGAGAAGAAGACATTCCCAAGACTGCATTTCGTACTCGTTATGGTCATTATGAGTTCTTGGTCATGCCTTTTGGGTTGACTAATGCACCTGCTGTGTTCATGGACCTCATGAACCGCGTGTGCAAACCCTATCTTGATCAGTTTGACATTGTGTTTATCGATGATATACTGATATATTCTAGGACCAAGGAGGAGCATGATGAGCACTTACGAATGATCTTGGAACTATTGAAAAATGAGCAGCTGTATGCCAAATTCTCAAAGTGTGACTTTTGGATAAGAGAAGTGCAATTTCTAGGTCATATTGTTAATGAGAAAGGGATACATGTTGATCTTGCCAAAATTGAGGCGATAAAGAATTGGACTACACCCAAAACGCTGAGTGAGATAAGACAATTTCTAGGATTAGTAGGATATTACCGATGATTCATAGAAGGATTTTCTAAGATCGCACAACCTCTCACTGCCTTGACCCACAAAGGAACGACATACAAATGGAGTGAGAACCAAGAATCAGCTTTTCAATTGTTAAAACAAAAACTTTGTACTGCCCTGATATTAGCATTACCAGAGGGAACAGATGACTTTGTGGTGTATTGCGATGCATCCATTCAAGGATTGGGTTGTGTCTTGATGCAACAAGAAAGGTGATAGCCTACGCCTCGAGACAACTAAAGGTTCACGAGAAGAAGTATACCACCCATGACTTAGAATTGCGTGCGGTGGTTTTTGCCTTAAAGATCTGGAGACATTACTTGTACGGTACCAAGTGCACTATCTACACCGATCACAAGAGTCTTCAACATATCTTCGAGCAAAAAGAGTTGAATATGAGGCAACGACGTTGGGTGGAACTACTAAATGACTATGATTGCGCTATTAAGTCCCATCCGGGAAAGGCGAACGTAGTTGCCGATGCCCTAAGCAGGAAGGAAACAGCTAAACCCCGACGGGTGCGAGCTTTACAGCTTACTATGAGTACCCAACTGCCCGAACAAGTTAAGGAGGCGCAGATAGAAGCTTTAAAAGCAGAAAATGTTGGTTCTGAGTCGTTAAGGGGAATGGATAAACAGCTAGTGGTGAAAGAGGATGGAATTCGGTATTTCATGGATAGACTTTGGGTGCCTGTTTATGGAAATCTGAGAGATTTAGTTATGAGCGAGGCGCACAAATCCAAGTATTCTATACATCTTGTATCCAACAAGATGTATCATGACCTAAAGGCGCACTACTGGTGGCCTAACATGAAAGCGGATGTAGCTACATATGTGAGCAAGTGTCTGACCTGCTCGAAAGTAAAAGTGGAATATCAAAAACCATCCGGGCTGTAAAAGTGGAATATCAAAAACCATCCATGGATTTTATTACTAAGTTACCCCGGACTAGTACTGGTTGTGACATGATATGGGTTATTGTGGATCGATTGACAAAGTATGCTCACTTCCTTGCAATTAAGGAAACTGACAAGATGGCGAAATTAACCCGACTGTACCTTAAAGAGATTGTTTCGAGACACGGTGTACCTATCTCAATTATTTCCGACCGCGACGCTCGTTTCACGTCACATTTCTGGAAATCATTGCAGAAATCTTTGGCTACCCGATTAGATATGAGTACTGCTTATCATCCACAGACGGATGGCCAGAGTGAGCGTACCATACAGACGTTGGAGGATATGCTACGTGCTTGTGTGATTGATTTCAGAAATAACTGGGAAATTCACCCGCCATTGGTGGAGTTTTCTTATAACAACAGTTATCATACTAGCATACAGGCAGCACCTTTCGAGGCGTTGTATGGAGAAAATGTCGATCACCAGTTTGCTGGGCAGAAATTGGTGATAATCAGCTAACAGGTCCCGAGTTAATTCATGAGACAACCGAGAAGATTGTGCAGATACAGAACCGTATGGCTGTAGCACAAGACAGACAAAAGAGTTATGCTGATAAGAGGCGGAAACCTTTAGAGTTTCAGGTTGGTGACAAGGTTTTGTTGAAAGTCCACAATGGAAAGGCGTAGTTCGGTTTGGTAAGAGAGGGAAACTAAATCCGAGGTACGTTGGACCATTTGATATAGTGGAAAGAATAGGTCCAGTGGCCTATCGACTAGCCCTACTTGATTCGCTAAGTGGAATCCATGATGTATTTCACGTGTCAAACCTGGAGAAGTGCATAACTGATGAAACAATGGTGGTACCACTAGAAGAAGTTCAAGTGGATGACCAATTGCATTTTATCGAAGAACTAGTCGAGGTGATGGCCGTGAGGTGAAAACACTTAAGCAAAGCAAGATACCAATTGTTAAAATCCGTTGGAATTCGCGACGTGGACCGGAATTCACATGGGAACGAGAAGATCAAATGAAGCTTAAGTACCCTCAACTATTCGAAAGGACGATGCCAGCAGACAAAGGTATTGATTTAAATTTCGGGACGGAATTTCTTTCAACATGGGGATGATGTGACAACTCATCCAAAACTCACTGGATTTCGATTTCTGTGTGCCAATGAAGTAGACCAGTGATGGAACACTCTCACCATGTAACGCAATTTTCGAGACAAAAATTCTTTCAACATGGGGATAATGTGACATCCCGTAAATTTCTGTTATCAAACTCCATTAGTTCCGTTAAGTCTTGCATACACGTGTCGTAAACACACACTAGTTTTTGTTTAACGTTGGTGACCTAATAATATTAATAATGTTAAATTAATGATAATCTAATTGATTATGTGATTATTGTATTATGTTTATGTGTTTGCATGTTTTAAATGTTAATTAGAAAATTAATCGCGTAACGCGGAAACGTGCCTATGTATTCGTATGCCTTATGGTTTTATAAAGATAAAATATATAATGATTTTCATTAGTTTATATCTATATATTATTAAGTTAAAAACACTTTACAAAGAGTTTAAAGCCTAGTTCTTATAAATACCAAAACACAAGGGATTAAAGGGTAAATATGGAAAATAAAATTAAACAAAACACTCCTAACCCTAATCCTCACCCCAAATCGGCCGCAACCATCACCCTACACCTCTCCACTTGCGATTTCAACCTAGAACTAGCCTCCAAGCCTCGATTTTGTTTGATTACAAGGATTACAACACGTTGGAATAATCAATTGCAAGCAATTACACGTTTAAAGGTTAGATTTTTCAAGTTTTTGTGAGTTTTTCATGATGGCCGAACCTAAAATTGTTTATTGATCTTCATGGGGTTGAAATTGATGTTGTTTGATGATGTTAATATGTTAGTTGGATTGAATACATGTTGTTTAACGTTGATTATGCGTGTATTGTATGTTTTTAGTGGATTGATCATGAACTTTGGTTTTATGCAAACCCTAATTCGAAATTAGCATGATTATGTGAAGTTGATGATTGTTTGATGAATGTATGATGATTTGTAGGTTGTATGAATGTTAGGATACGTTGATCTTGCGAGAAATTGATGAATTGAAGTTGGTGTTTATAGCTTACTAATAATAGTAACTTTATTTTACATGTAATGTTGAATTATTGATGAATTGATGTTATGGATGTGTTCATGGTGATGATTAGATGTGAGATTGTTTTTGTGATCATTGGGAATTCAAGAACACGGGTTATAGTTCATACATTACTAAAGATAGTAACTTTTTAGGATATGAATTGATGAGTTATGATGTTTGGATGTTGTCAATCATGCTTAGATGTTGATATGAACTTGAATTCGTATAATATTAATGAATTCATGAATGCATTGGATGTTTGATAGATTTTGGGATGTGCTTTCCAAAAACAGAAACTTTATTTGCACAAAGTTGGAAGGATGATAGTTTGAACATGTTTGGGATGTTAGGAGCATGTTAGTAAGTTTATGAATGAATTCTAATGTGATAGAACATGTTAAATTAGTTGTATGGGATACTTGGATAATCATGGGTGATGTTTGGACTTTGATGATCATGTATGATGTTGATGTAGATTAGTAGTTAGGACATCATGTTTGGGACTGGAAGTTGATTGTTGTGATGTTTGTTGAATGCAATGAGCATGGCTAATGAATATGATTATGATCATCATACACGCATGCGAATCTAAGGCCCCTACTTAGTTGGATTGGCAGAGTTTAGGATGTGAAGTCGTGAGTGGCATCACATGGCATGTGTGCGTGATTTGATCTTTGTGTGGCATGTTAGTTGTGTTATAACTAGTGGACATGTTAATGTTCTAGATTCGCATGACTTGTATGATACTTGGATGTATGATGATCTAAGTGATACACCTGGATACTATAGCATACATATGATCTATTTGAATGTTAACCATGTATGATATATGTGTATGATTGCTTGAATGGTTTACAACACATAAAGTCACCAACGGGTCAAACGGGTCAACTGGGTCAAACGTGTTTGTTTTTCTGAAATCATGAGTCCTTGGTTGTAGTGTACTTAGGGTTTCACATGTTCTCTATTTACACGTACTCACGTACTTATATGATCTAGGTAACCTCTGAAGGTTGTCTGTCCATTCTGTCTGTCAAGTAAAACTCTAAGTGTCTATCACGCGTATCAAGTGACTTCATGCCCCACTCTTTATTTAATCTCTTTTGGGGTAGATAGCATACTGGTAAATCACAAACGCTTTATATATTTAAGTTGTGTATAATATTAATATAGTGTTGATATCATGGAAAAGTCCTCACACATTCGAATTGTTAATATTGAATAGCGGGGAAATTTGGGTAGTACTACTGGGTCTGACGAGCCCCACTTGTGTGACTCGAGGTCAACTGGGTGAAATTTGTCCTATTGCGCATTGTCACGACCTGTTAAGTCGTGACAGGAGGCAACAGCGTAACACAGTGAGCTTCAATTGCGAAATCACTATGAATTAATATTTGTTGTTAATGGACTAGCTATCTGTTACAATGCACTACTTTTATATCTATGTTACTAAACTGTTTATGTTTGAATATCACTCTTGAACTCATCAACCATGGTGTTGACATTTTAGTATGCTATTCTCAGGTCATTAGCTTGCTTGACATTAGGAGCACTACAAGGTTTCACTTGCATTCTAAGACCCGGTTTTCAGGACATTTTTAGTATTTTAATGGTGAATGTTTACTATTTTGGGTTGGCACATGTTTTGCCATAGTATACATTTTTATTCCTTGGGTTGTTTTACAAAACGCTTCCGCACAATTTAAAGTTTGTACTTTGGTTGGTTTTATTTAAATTATGGCATATAGAGTCGTTCTGAGTAACTATTGACTGTGATCCTGGTTTGTTCACACGCCTCGCGGTAAAACTCCGCACGTGGATTTTGAAGGTGTGACACTAAACCCCAAACTTCTCTTTGAAATTTCTTTCTTCATTCTGAAGCTATCTCAAAATGGCCAACCCTCATCACAAAAATGATCTGAACTTTACCATGCAGTTACATAGACAACATAATCAGCTTTCTCTGCTAAGCTCTGAGAAAGATCCACATTTCTCAGAGGTTTGCTGTTTCTTAGCTCAATCGAACTATTTCACCTCCCTAACCATTGATCCTCCACTTCATGTGGATCATTTGCTAGAATCTAGAAGACATGCCAAGATATCGTCATGGATGGGAAGAAGGCACTGTCCGCCACAGTTTGGCCATCATCAACATGCATCTTTAGCTGGATGATGAAGAAGGTGAGGTGTTCTTTCCAAGGAAGTTGTTAACCAGTCCTTTGTGCAGATAGGATATGACGGAGATTATTTTTTCAAGCCCTTCAGGAAAGGGAATGTCTCATCCCAATGGAAATTCCTGCTCCATGTGATTATCCACAGCTTATCAAACAAGCATGGTGGATGGGACCAGATTCCTGAGGAAATTCCTGCTCCAGCTAGTGTTGAACCCACACCTTCAACTTCCCAACCACATCAATAGCCACAAATCACCCTCACCTACCAAATAAAACACAAACGAACCCCTACTCAGGCTATTCAATCTGTGCAGGCCCCCATATACTTACCCACACAGGATGAAGTGGACACTAGAGCTCCCAGTTCTCCTAAGGAGCAAACTACTCCCATTCCTTCTATGATCAGTGCTGAGGTTCCTCATGCTCAGCCTGATGAGCTCATAAGCCAAACTGCCTTAAGCCATCACTCTAAGTCTCAACACTCAAGTGATCAACCTTTAAGGGACAATTACCACCCCAAGCCTTTAGATCTTAACCAACCAATCCCCAACCTTGACTTCTATACTGATGAAGATTTAGGTTTAAGTGAGTATCATGATTCTCCCTTCTTTTCCCTTCTCAAAGAGAGATGAATGCTCCTGAGTCTCCTATTTCTATCTGACATCAGTCACCTACTACTGAGGTGGACACTTCTCAACCTGTTTAGGATGTCCATACAGAAGAGGCTCTCACTTTTGAAAGTGATTACATCATCAAGACCTCAACCATAGCAACTTAGCCCACTCACTTCTCAACTGAGGCTGTCAGTGAGCAGCGGAAAACCAGCAGCCCAGAACCTGAAGCTGGTGATAAGAGAGAGGACTCTACTACAATCATCTCATCCCCCAATGATTCTTCTGATGAAGATGAGGGGAATTTAAGACTAAAGGTGCAACAACTATCTAAAACATGCACCTATTTAGTTTCCAAGGTTAGTCACCTTGAATCTTAAGTGACTAAGTTGTAAAACAGGGTCAATGATCAACAACTTGAGATTTCATATCTTAAGGACAAACTAGCCGGGAGACTTTTAAGAAGAGCTCAGCTAGGAACACAAGAACCTGTGGATGTGATTGACCTAACTCCTAGCTCACCTATGCAAGTGGGTGATGCTACCAAAAAGGGGGAGAAATTCATCACTATCATAGAACCTGGGAGTTCTTTACAGAGTATGGACATTGAGGACTCACCATCCTCACTTGCAATTGTGCCTACTCAGCAAGTTTCTCAATTTCATATTAAAATGGACTGCATAGACTCCTTAATACAGAGTTTGTTTGAGGAAGGGATACCAAGGGCTATTTCATCTCCACCATCTTCAAATCACATCATTGGGTGGAGGTATGACAACAACAAAAAAGCCCTCATCATTCTTAGAGTTCATGGACAACAAAGGATCTTCAATTTTCACACCTTGAACTTCTAAGAAAGTTTTGATCTAGTCACAATGCACTTGTTAATCCAATCCAATCAAGACAAGCTAACAGAATGGCTCAAAGAATCTAGGCTAGGATCATTGTAGAGGTCAGCTTTAGAAGAAGACTAAGGCAATCAGACAATGCCATCGGTCAACTAGATGTTGAGGCAGACCCTAAGATTAGTTTCATAGGGTAAACCTTGACTGAACGTCTAGTGGCCTGGACCTGAGATCCCTGTCCCATCAACATCAACTGCTGCAGAGATCCATACCTTTTTAAGACACGTGTTGGTGAAGGTGCTTCTCAACCTCTCTCTGGCCGGAGCTCAAAGCTACATCAAGCAATAAAGACCAAAGCTCTCTCCACCCTGAGTCACAAAGGTCAGTTAGTGACGAAGGGAAAAGAAAGATGACATCTGAGGAGATTGAGGAGGAGGAGAGAGAGAGAGGAAAAGGAAGCTGAGGGGAGAAAGTTCCTCTTATGGGTCTGCAAGACTCATGGAGACTGCAATAAGGGCTGCCCCCGGACCAAACATGCAGATGATGAGTTGAGGGCAGTTAGTATAAACTACTTACAGACCAGGAACGATGACATTGACAATGTTATTTCTCTCCCCTTGGATGAACTAAATGAACTGGTTGACATGGAAAGGTCAAAGGAAAAGAAAGAGGCAGAAGATGCAGATTTACTGGTTCAAATAAACGAAGACAGAAGAAAGAAAATACTCTATAAGCATGAGGATGTGGTTCAACAAGAATCTCATGTAGATAAAGAAGAAGACATGATCAAGATGATCAACTACCTGAGTGCAACATGTCTCTATCAGGTAGAAGCACTTCTTCTCTTATCCTATGACTATATTAAGTTTGAGTATCTCAAACAAATTGAACTTGAGATAGTCAAGGAAAGAAAAACAACCAAAGGAAGCTGAGGGAAGAAGCTACCAAATCAAGAGACATCATCCAAAAGAACTTGAAGAAGTCTGCAGACAGGTAGAGGATGATGAGCTTCTTGTAGCTGTATGGATTCTCTGGAAGAGGACTTGGCCCCATGTCTCTATCCACTATGGATGAGCATATCAGGTGATCAAGCAAAAGATAAATAGTGGAGCACTGATTGACTAACACTCCCCTCCAAGTGCAGGTTAAGGATGAACAACCAAAGACAACACAGCCCGGACCTCCTACTGAATTTTAGCAAGCTTTATCTTTTAATCCATAGCAAGGTCAACCTCCCTCTCCTTTTCAACCTATGAGAGAGGAAGACCCAACTGAGAAAGACAATGAAGATCAAACAAGTGCGACAGGCCAGTGTTCTCTAAAAGGAACAAAGAGAGAGAAAAGGATTGCTTCAAAGCCAAAGTCAAAGAAGAAAAAGGCTGCATCTTTTACTGAACCTCAGGATGAATCAGAACATCCTGAGGATCTGCAGCCAGAGGATGCTGCATTAACTCCCACTCAAACAGCTCCTCTAGCATCAGGAAGACCCATCTTGTCCTGGACATACATAACAAATCCGGAAACATGGCATGTCATCATAGATCAAGGCATTGAAGACATCTACACTTGGCAAGATATGTTTCAATTGCCTCTGCATGATCACTTTGATAATGAGAAGACATTTTGACAATCTGAGGGATCCTGATCATTTCATGAATAAAAGGATGGTCATTATTCTGATGAGAATGTAAATATCTGAAGTCTACTAGTGGTTTGGTAGCATTAGCCTAGGGGGAGTTTGTAGGGATTATATGAAGAGGCTGATGCAACCTAAACACCCAAAGTCTCTCTTGCATGTTGCACAAGTACACTGAAGAATGCTTTGGAAGTTTCACACATGCAACAGAAATATTCTAAGTGTGAAATCTTCTGAAGCCAAGCCCAATATCTTCCAAAGCCAAAGATGAAGTCCTCCGAAGCTTCAATAGACAAAGTCTTCTCAAGCCAACACTTGAAGACATATTTCTTTCGAAGACTTTTAACAACATGCTTTATCTGATGTACTTTTTCATAAAGCTGGACCCCTTTCTGCTGCAACTCTATAAAGTCACCAACTTACATGAGTTGGTGAAAAGGTCTATGCTTTTGGTAACTGTACATTGAGGTCTTGAGTGGTAACTTTCTACTTCATGTACTTTATCCTTTTTTGTAGTAGATAAGGATGTGAGCTATGTCATGTCATAGTCACTAGTCAAAAGGCAATCTACCTTTTGACTCTACAATTGATTTTGTTTTGTGTCTAGTCAATTGTATCCAGGTGGCCTTCAAAGTATGCTGGTTGTAGGATTAGTATAAGTATCTCATGTTCTTGTATCTTACTATTATGCTTTGTAACACTTTAATAGAACTTGAGAAAGCAATATACTGCAATCTTGAAAACCATATACTTGTGTATCTTGTTCTTTTGTTGGGTCACTTACTTACTTGTGTTCTTAGTATCATGTATTGTGGTTAGTCCAGTTCACTGTTTGATTAAGTTTAGTTTGTTCTCCTTCTTATGTTGTTGTGTTGTAAGTGACCACCCTTCACCGATCCTGCAATAAACAATGAATGAATGAATGATATTGATTTTAGTGTTTGATGATGTGATGGCTTCTAGGGTATTGATTTGTGTGCTTTGATGTGATGTTTGGTGATTGTAATGTTGCTTCTTGGATGTTTGTTGTTGAAGTTGTCTTAGTCGTCTACTTAATTTGAACCCTAAGATCCATATTTATAGACAATAATGTTTCTGTTAAAGAAACACCAAATCTTTTGGGATTCGGAATTGTTTCCGTTAAGGAATCACCGGATCTCTTGGGATTCGCATAACTGTCTTGTTGACTTGTTGACTTGTAACACTGGTATTATTTGAATACAAGTGTTTGGACTACACAGGAAAATTTTCTTTCGTAGATAATTGTTCTTCCATAGGAATCTTGTCTTCCAAAGGTAAACTTGTTCTTCCGAAGGTATCTTGTACTTTCATCCTCAGAGCTGGTTGTTCATCCACAGAAGATCTTCGGATGTATTTTACTTGTAAGAAACATATCAACGGAAGAACAAGATGTTCATCCGTGGATGTTTCTTACACTTGGGCAATTTCAAAAATTCATCAATTACAATGTTTTTACGTGCAAACATACATAAAACAACATATATATATATAATATATATATATATATATATATATATATATATAATATATATATATATATATATATATTATATATATATATAATATATATATATATATATATATACGGGTTAACCTATACAATTAATGTATACATAATAATGAATTACAAGCATTCATTACACATATTAATTCGAGTTCTATTGATGCTAGACCTAACAATACTCCCCCTTAGGCTTAGACACTTGTAATTAGCTCGTCAAAACTAAAAGTTCTTTCAATCTTATCACCATCCTTTTGTTGAAGTAAGAGATTGCATCCTTTTGTAATTGAATAATTCAAACATTATAACAATATAATACGTCATTAGTTTAATTTTGAACCTAGACCTATTTGATTTTAATAGATCAACGCAATTAAATAATTCATTGCAAGATGATTATTATCTATGTTATTTTAAAAGTTCTTTTGAAAATGAAAGCAACAAACTAACAACACAATAACATTCTCAGCAAACATAAGTGATAGTACTAAAATTCTACCAAATGCTTGTTGGATTCTATGTGCCTAAGACACATAGAATATTGATGCGGTTAGTACGTTATGATCCAAGTCGGGTTATACCCAATAACAAGCTTAGCAAACACCAATTAATATTTAATTGATGATATGATCATGCAATTAAATATTTACACCAATTTAGAAAATGGGTTTTCTAAATAAGTTGCATATGAAATGGAAAAAATTATTAGGATAATTTGTTGATGGGTTTATTGTTATTTTGGTATTTAAAGGGTTTAAATAACACAAATAACATGAGATTATACTTTAATTAAATTGTTTAATGGAGAAGACTTGTCACATTTAAATATGTCTAGTAGATGACTTATTTAATGTGTGACAAAAAGGCTTATTATAGAGAGTGTGTATGTGTGATTGAAAAAAGAGGGAAAACCCCCTTTTGAGTTGTAATTTTCGGCTGCCCCCCTTGGCATTCATTGGCCCTTTTCTTTGAAAACCAAAGACACACTCAACTAGTCTTTTACGCTACTCAAAATCTGATCCATCACATATGCAAGCAACACACACAACCCTTTTTCTCTCTCTCTACACCTCTCGAAAGGCAGCAGGAAGTAGGAGCAATTTTTCGGGTTTTTTGAGTTGTTTTGGTGTGCTCTCCCTAGCAAGAGTGGTGTTTACTTCAAGGGCTTGGGGTATACAACATTGAGGATCTCTAATATTGAAGTCTCGGTCATTTTTCAGCATCATACACCTCCTTTCCTGTCGATTTTTCAGCTGTTGGAGAAGGTATCTTGGCAGCCCTTTTGTGGTTGTCATATTGTGTTGCTTGTTGCTTATACATAGCTTGCTTGTTCACATATTATGATCCTTTGTTTTGGCTTTGTTTTAAACATATATATGTCACCATAAGAACATATTTTTCAGCTTATAAAATCAGTTTTAAAGTTGTTATTCCGCTGCGTTTTTCTGAAAGTTTAAATGATTAAACTTGCTTTTATGTTCTAACAAACCCTACAATGGTATCTAGAGCCGGTTATGTGGATAGCATGCTTGTTAGTATCCTTATAAAATTTGTTTTATGGGATTTTATAACCCTTTTAAGGGCTGAAATGTTCTTGTATGTTGAATCCCCAAGCTTTCAAGTTATATCACACATGCTTGTGATTAAACCTTGAAAGATATGTATATGATATGTATATTGTTTGGACGATGTTTGAAACTCGTATTTTCAGTTTATGTTGGCTGAAAATCGTGGGTTATAATGGGGATTCTTAGTTTATTTTGGATGATATGATGTATGTTCATGTTGGTGCATAACCTACCTTAGACCTTGTGTTGTTATGGGTTGGATTGAATGTTTTATTTGGTTGTATTCATTCAATGGGGTTGTATATAAACTTGTGCTTTGTTTAAAATGTATTTTGTCTATTTATTCATTGGGATGTAATAATAGATTAGGAGTAATTTCTTTTACTAGAAAATATGTATTAGGATATATATTTTGTAAAAGAAGATGTCGGGGAAGGAAGCACAAGAAGAAGACACAAAAGAAGGACTTGAAGCATATGGATGCAAGTTCAAGTGGGAGTCTATATTGATCTCATTTTGTGTTATTTTCAACCCTTAAGAAAGACCTAATGACCACACTTGTGATGGCAAACAAGTGTGGTCACAATAGTAGCTATGGTTATGCACATTATGGTTGTTTATGTTTATGCTTGTTTGTATGTTTGTCATTTGATTGTATGGTTGATATTTTGATATGCATTAAAAACTAATCAACAAACTTAACAAGCTGAAAATTAATGGTTCTTTATCATTAAAAATTAATAAAAGGTTATTAAATTGATTTAATGATTTTAAATATTAAAAAAAATTGGTTTTAATCAGAGGACCATAGGGTACCTTGTATTTGAAAGCATGCAAATACAAGTACATAGAGTTTTCTAAAACTTGTATTATGAAATCTCTAAAATTTTAAACAAGATCAACACCGTCCTTTTACACAACACTTGAGTCACTTGGGAACTCTTAGTGGGATAAAGGTCACGTAACCATTTTGAGGGAACTTGCGACTTGAGGTGAGAATGCCTTATTTATGGGATAAAGATCACCTAACCACTTATTTTGGCAAACTCACACGTAGGTGTAAGTAGGATATCTTGATTTGCAAACCATGTCAAATGGATCACCTACGGTGTGGCTTCCAAATGGTGTTGATGGTTTAACATGCCGACATTACATATGATGTTTCAAGTCGATCCCATATTTCTAGAAGTTGCAAATGGTTGCAATCGTCAAACGTTGACCACCTTATTATTTAAATCGTGGGATAAAGGTCACCTAACCACAATTTAAATGTAATGTAGGGTTCTAGCTTTAATATAAAAATGACCTTAAAAGGCATTAATTATTAAAAATAACAATATCGAAAATACTAAAATAGATCTTTGTTAAATTTTGTAGATGGCCACCAACAATGATAATCACGATAACTCATCCGCGTCAAACCAATCATTACGAGCGATCCTCCAAAAGGAACGTCTAAATCATAACAACTTTGTTGATTGGTATCGAAACTTGAGAATCGTTCTCAAGCAAGAGAGAAGATCATATGTTTTAGATGACCCTATCCCCGATCAACCTACTGAGGATGACGAGGAGGCCTACAACGATTGGCTCAAGTACACTGAGGACTCTGTCCAAGTGTCTTGTCTCATGCTAGCGAGCATGACTCCAGATCTCCAAAAGGAGTATGAACATCACGGAGCATATGACATGATAACCCAGCTAAAGGAAACGTTCCAAACGCAAGCAAGGGTTAAGCGCTTCGAAACGGTTTGAGCACTCCATGCATGTCGTATGGATGACAACCAATCTGTTTCATCTTATGTACTTAAGATGAAAAGTCATATTGACCGCCTCGAAGGCTTAATTGTCCTGTCTTGAAGGAATTGGCCACAGATTTGATCCTTAATGGCCTTACCAAGAAGATCGAGACATTCGTGTTGAACTACAACATGAATGCTTGGGACAAAAGCATTGGTGAGCTTCACTCAATGCTTAAAACAGCCGAGGCAGCCATGGGTAAAAGGGTTTTACCCGTTCTCACCATCAATGAAGGTGGGAACAAGAAAAGGCCTCATCCCGCACCCAAGGCAAAGGTTGCCAAGGGTAAGGGACCCGTATAGGGGAAAGGGAAAGGGGTGGCAAGGGTGCCACCCAAACCGCAAGAGAAGAAGCAAAAGGTTGCTACCAATGACCCATGCTTCAAGTGTGGGGAAATTGGACATTGGGCAAGAAATTGTCCTGTCCATCTCCAAGAGTTGAAAGCCAAGAGGGATGCCGGGCAGACTTCAGGTACAATATACATGATTCATATTGATCTTAATGTTACATCTTCAAACACATGGGTATTAGATACCGGATGTGGAACTCATATTTGCAATTTGTTGCAGGGGTTCAAAAGAAGTAGGGACTTCAATCAAGGGGATGTTAGCTCTTCATGGGCAATGGTACCAAAGTCCAAGTTGAAGCTCTGGGGACTACATCTTAAAACTTTCAAGTGACTTGGATGTTATTTTGAAGAATGTTTTGTATGCTCCTAGTTTGACTAGGAACATTATTTCTGTATCCCAATTAAGACTTTATGATTATGTATTATCTTTTATTGAAAATGATATTCATGTTTCTTTAAATGATATGTTCTATTTTAAAGCTATACCCATTAATGGCATTTATGAATTGGTTCATGAAAATGCTTTAAATAGTTCATTGTACCATACTAACACCAAGAAACTCAAGTTAGATTTGAGTGATACCTATCTTTGGCATTGTCGTCTTGGCCATATAAACCAGAAACATATACAAACATTTCAAAAGAATGGTTTTTTAAAAACGAATGAATGTGATTCATTTGATGTTTGTGAATCTTGTTTACAAGTTAAAATGACTAAGGCACCCTTTAGTGGAACTAACGAAAGGGCAAACGATTTATTGGAATCATACATTCGGATGTATGTGGTCCTTTTAAACCAATGACTAGGAATGGTGAAAGATACTTCATTACCTTTACCGACGATTATAGTCGCTATGGGTATGTGTACTTATTAAGGAACAAAGATGAAGCTTTTGAAATGTTCAAAATCTTCAAGAATGAAGTAGAAAATCAACTCAACAAGTCGATTAAAGTTCTCCGCACGGATAGAGGAGGTGAATACCTGAGTGATGCTTTTCAAGACCATCTTAGGAGTTGTGGGATTGTCTCACAACTCACTCCAGCTGGAACACCACAACACAATGGTGTGTTTGAGAGGAGGAATCGAACCTTATTGGATATGGTCCGATCTATGATGACTAGAAGCCTATTACCTCTATCATTTTGGGTTTCGCTTTGCTCTCTACGGCCTGCATTTTAAATATGGCCCCAACCAAAAAGGTGGAAAGGACACCTTTTGAGATATGGCATGGAAGAGTTCCATCCCTATCATACTTAAGGGTCTGGGGTTGTGAGGCTTATGTTAAGACTCCCACCCCAAACAAATTGGAAGTCCGATCCACCAAGTGTATCTTTATTGGATATCCTAGAGATTCTATGGATATTATTTCTATGATCCACATCAACAAAAGGTGCTTGTTTCCGAAAGGGTGAGTTCTTAGAAGCAAAGTTCCTTATGGAAGGAACTAGCAGTAGAACAGTGGATCTTGAGGAGGATCAAGAACCACAACCCGATGCACGTTTGGTTGAAATTAGCACTCAACATGAGGATGTTGAAGTTGATCAAGTGGTTGATCAATACACACAAAACGTTCGTAGAAGTGGTAGAACTAGTAATCCACCTGAAAGATACGGATTTTTCATGGATGGATGCTATGTGGTAGATTCAGATGAACCAACCACATACCATGATGCAGTGTCCAATTTGGATTGTGACAAATGGCTTGAGGCCATGAACGTTGAGATGCAATCCATGTATGAAAATCAAGTTTGGGAACTTGTTGTACCACCTCTTAATTCCAAGGTAGTTGGAAGTAAGTGGGTTTTCAAGAAGAAATCCGATATGCATGGAAACTTGGATACTTATAAAGCTAGACTTGTAGCAAAGGGTTTCACTCAAACTCAAGGGTTGATTATGATGAAACCTTCTCACCTGTTGCGATGCTAAAGTCTATAAGGATATTGTTTGCCATAGCTGCTCATTATGATTATGAGATTTGGCAAATGGATGTCAAAACCGCTTTCCTAAATGGATATCTTGAGGAAGATGTTTATATGGTTCAGCCTGAAGGTTTTGTCGATCCAAAACATCTTAATAAAGTATGCAAGTTAAAGAAATCAATCTATGGATTGAAACAAGCATCGAGAAGCTGGAATCATCGTTTTGATGAGGAGGTAAAGAAATTTGGCTTCATCAAAAACGCTGATGAGGATTGTGTGCATAAGAAGGCTAGTGGGAGCACAATAACTTTCCTAGTATTGTATGTTGATGACATACTACTATTTGGAAATGACATTCCATCCTTGGAAGGTGTAAAAACCTGGCTTGCAAGTTGTTTTTCCATTAAGGATCTTGGAGAAGCCGCCTATATTCTGGGAATAAAGATCTGTAGGGATAGATCAAGACGGTTGATTGGTTTAAATCAAAGTGCGTATATTGATAAAATCTTGAAAAGGTTCAAGATGGAGAACTCTAAGAAAGGTACCGTACCTATTCAAAGAGGAACGATATTGAGTACGACTCAATGTCCTAGCTCAAAGGATGAGCAAGATAAAATGAAGGCTATCCCATACGCATCTGCTATTGGATCCATCATGTATGCGATGATATGCACTAGACCGGATGTGTCATGCGCCTTAAGCATGACAAGCCGTTACCAGCAAAATCCTGGAAACAGTCATTGGATGGCTGTTAAGAACATACTTAAGTACCTAAGGAGGATAAGAGATATGTTCTTAATCTATGGATCTGGTGATGAGGAACTCGTTGTAAAAGGTTACACGGATGCGAGTTTCCAAACTGATCGTGATGATTCTCGGTCACAATCGGGATATATTTTCATTCTGAATGGAGGTGTGGTCTCTTGGAAAAGCTCCAAACAGGATGTGGTGGCTCTATCAATTACAGAATCAGAATACGTCGCCGCCTCATTGGCAGCTCAAGAAGCTGCATGGTTAAAGAAATTCATTGCCGATTTGGGGGTTGTCCCTTCCATTCAGGACCCCCTAGAGATCTTTTGTGATAACTAGGGTGCAATTGCTCAAATCAAGGAACCTCGTGCTCACAAAAGACTAGGCACATTAAGCGGAGATTCAACTACATACGAGATGAAGTTGAAAAGGGAAAGATATGTATTCGCAAAGTTCACACGGATCAGAACATTGCGGATCATCTCACGAAGCTCCTTGAAAAGGCAAAGCATGAAGGTCATACTTGTGCCATGGGACTTCGATATTCTAGTGATTGGATTTGATCTGTAAATTTATTTGGATATGTGGAACTCTTTATTTGAATAAAATTATTTGGTTATAATGTTTCAATTAATGTTCCAATTTAGCATGTTTAATCCATGAGTAAATTGTTTACTCTAAATGTCCATAGTCATTCATACTTGTGGGAACAAGTGTGAGGGTAAGATTATTATGAACTTGGATTGGTTGATATTCATAAGGATGAATATAGAGCAATGGGTTGCTACCAAGGTTCATAGATATTTGTGGGATACAAATATAGGATTAACCCGCAACTCAAACTTTACTACATGGAATCTTATTGATTGATCATAAGTAATTTTGAGTAAAGGCGAATATCATTTGGTATCCTCCGACCTGAGATACATACTGGGTTTTGATATTCACCAAGTATTATGCCTTGAGCTGATTCTTCACTGCCCTGAAATAATGGACAGTACATAAGGGTACGTTCAGGTATGATACGAGGTGTTTGTGAGAAACGTATGTGGTCAAGATGGAATTTGTTCCTTTTATTCGTTGAGAGTTAGATGTCTAAGGCCTGATTAAGTTAAATCAACAAGGAATGATCATTCTGTGTCCTTGGATTTAACATGACATCTTAAACAAAAGGATAGATGATTGATTCACCTAAATCATTTCAAGTGGGTTACTTGAAAGAGATGATGTTATTGAATGGCTATAAGTCATGCGTATTAAGGGTAGTAGACCATTGTTAGGCGGTATTTACTGCTTGCATCAATCTTTTATGAATCTTGGGCAAGTGGGAGATTGTTGGATTCTATGTGCCCAAGACACATAGAATATTGATGCGGTTAGTACGTTATGATCCAAGTCGGGTTATACCCAATAAAAAGCTTAGCAAACACCAATTAATATTTAATTGATGATATGATCATGCAATTAAATATTTACACCAATTTAGAAAATGAGTTTTGTAAATAAGTTGCATATGAAATGGAACAAATTATTAGGATAATTTGTTGATGGGTTTATTGTTATTTTGGTATTTAAAGGGTTTAAATAACACAAATAACATGAGAGTATACTTTAATTAAATTGTTTAATTAGAGAAGACTTGTCACATTTAAATATATCCTGTAGATGACTTATTTAATGTGTGACAAAAAGGCTTATTATAGAGAGTGTGTATGTGTGTTTGAAAAAAGAGGGAAAACCCCCTTTTGAGTTGTAATTGTCGGCCGCCCCCCTTGGCATTCATTGGCCCTTTTCTTTGAAAACCAAAGAAACACTCAACTAGTCTTTTACACTACTCAAAATCTGATCCATCACATATGCAAGCAACACACACAACCCTTTTTCTCTCTCTCTCTACACCTCTCGAAAGGCAGCAGGAAGTAGGAGCATTTTTTCGGGTTCTTTGAGTTGTTTTGGTGCGCTCTCCCTAGCAAGAGTGGTGTTTACTTCAAGGGCTTGGGGTATACAAGCTTGAGGATCTCTAATCTTGAAGTCTCGGTCATTTTTCAGCATCATACACCTCCTTTCCTGTCGATTTTTCAGCTGTTGGAGAAGGTATCTTGGCAGCCCTTTTGTGGTTGTCATATTGTGTTGCTTGTTGCTTATACATAGCTTGCTTGTTCACATATTATGATCCTTTGTTTTGGCTTTGTTTTAAACATATATATGTCACCATAAGAACATATTTTTCAGCTTATAAAATCAGTTTTAAAGTTGTTATTCCGCTGCGTTTTTCTGAATGTTTAAATGATTAAACTTGCTTTTATGTTCTAACAAACCCTACAATGCGTATTTAAGTTTATTATTATGAAATTGAGAAGGAAAATACAAACCTTGTATGCGACAATCCTCGAAGCATCAATTCTCTAAATCCTTGTGAGAAAAACTCTATTCCACAAACCAAATGTGATAGTTGATAGTAACCTTTGGAAACACAAATCAAAGTAGAATATTTAGTAAAAATAGAAGGGGTCATATTGTAATATTGTCATAGTTAAGGGTGTATATTGTAAAAGTGGCAATTAGTTGTAGTCCTAACTAACAACCATTAGTTAGTTAACTTCCGACCTAATAAAGGTGGAATCATGAATAAGAAGGGTTAGCTTGATTGATCGAATTACTTCTCTTGTCTTCTTCTTTCATTCGTATCAAGTGGTATTAGAGCAGATTGATCCTTCAAACACTCTGAATTGTTACTTCAATTGAATTCAATGGCGACTACTTAGAATTAGTCATTGGCGCACAAGGTACAAGAACATGAAGCTACGATGTTGCGATTAGAAACAACAACTGGTGGGAATTTGACGGAATTGGAAGCAATCAAAGCGGAAACATCGAAGAATTCATTAGATATGGAGTCAATCAAGATCGTTGATAATTCAAATCAATTGACTGAAATTCTCAAGAATTTGTAGTCATTTACCGGTAATGAAGTCAATTCCATGGAATCACCAATGTCAATCAAGTCGATAGCAACAGTGGTGTTAACATCGCTTATCATACCAGTCATAACATGCTCACGAAGATAGAGTTTACAAAATTTAATGGCACCAATGTTGAAGGATGGTTATGTAAAGTGGAGCATTTCTTCACCATTGATGGAACTCCAGAATATGTGAAGGTACGTTATGCAATTGTGCATTTAGAAGATATGGCATTACTTTGGCATCCATCTTTCATGCAATCACGAGGAGGTTCGATTGAAGGCATGATATGGCTAGAGTATAAAGGTTTTAATTTAACAAGATTTGTAGTGGTGATCGGATCAGATGCTATTGGTGCATTAGCTGCCATCAAACAAACAAGTTCTCTACAAGAACTATTTCAAGATTTTAACCTTGCTTTAACCAAGGTAACTATCTGTGATGGATATGCTACTAGCTTATTCTTGAGAGCTATTAAACTAGAATTGGTAATCCGCTTAGGTTACTAAGACATAAGAATTTACCTAAAGCCTATATGTTAGCCAGAATGCAAGAAGAGAACTTAAAACCTACTCATAATCACTACTGGCCTAGACCTTACAAACGTACTCAATGAATTGCTACTAATAAGAGAAATGACTACCATCACAAGAGTTGTACAACCAATACAACAACCAATTTACCTTTATTACATGCACCACCTTTGAAAGTAAAACCAATTACAAGTCTTAGACAATCACCTAAAGAAATATATGAAAAAAAGGCGAGGGGTGAATGGTTTGGGTGCAATGAAAAGTTTACACCAGCACATGTATGTAAGAATAAATAGCTCTTCTTTGTAGAGATATTTGATGAGCAATTAGTGGAGTAATTTCCTTTTGCTAATGATGGTAAGATACCAACCACAATCGATCCCCATGCCATTATAGGAGTTCATTCATACTCTACTATGAAAGTTGTTGGGTGAGTGGGAACTAAACCATTACATATCCTTATTGATTCAGGATCCACACACAATTTCTTGGATTTGAATCTAGCAAGCAAATTTCATTGTCAATTTAAAGAAATTCCCTCAGTTAAAATCATAGGGGCCGATGGAAATTTAATCAATTGTACAAAGGTATGTAATGAATTCTAAAGGTCAATGCAAAGCAATTAGTTTATGATCGATGTGTTACTCATACCTATCTGGAATTATGCTATAGTATTGGGAATCCAATGGCTAGATGGTCTCAATGATATCACCTGGAATTTTAAGGCCCTCACTTGAAGTTCGCAATTAATGAAATCCTTTACGAACTTAAGGAAGCAAAATTTAGGGGATTAACCTTGTGCTCAGCTAATAAACTACAAGACTGGTTGGGTAATGATATCAACATTACTCATGCCTATTTATTCAGTCTCCATGCTCAATCAGCTGATCTTCCTCAACATGTTCCTTTAGTTTCTAGAAATAATTCAATCCCAACAGTTGAGAAGTTACTAAAGCTATATGATGATGTGTTTCAGATACCCACTTCGCTACCACCAATAAGATCATGTGATCATCAAATTATTTTGAAGGAGGGCACTAATCCAATAGTTCAAAAACCTTATAGTTAGCAAGTTGCTCAAAAAGATATAACTAAGAAAACGACCTAAGAAATATTGGATATAGGCATCATCCGTGAGAGTACTAGCTCATTTGCAGCCCCGGTGGTTTTGGTCAAGAAAAAAGATAGGTCATGGAGGATATGTGTGGATTATAGGAAACTAAATGAAGCCACTATCAAGAATAGTTTCCCTATTCCACTCATAAAAGAATTATTTGATGAGTTAGGGGGAATGGTTGTGTTTTTCAAAGCTAGATTTGAGGTCGAGGTATCATAAAGTTTGAATGCATGAAGCTGATGTTTACAAGATAGCCTTTCAAACTCATCAAGGACAGTTTGAGTTCCTTGTTTTACCCTTTGGGTTAACCAACGCTACGGCTATATTTCAAGCACTAATG